>QNUK01000354.1:570000-745086 GCA_013621035.1 Clarias magur
TTTCCGGTATATAAAATTAAATATTGTTGTTTGTGTAGACAAATACAGAACAGTGCCTTGCGAAAGTATTCTTACCCCTTGAACTTTTCCACATTTTGTCACATTATTGCCACAAACGTCAATGTCTTTTATTGGGATTTTATGTGATAGACCAACACAAAGTGGCACATAATCGTAAAATGGAAGGAAAATGATCAATGTTTTTCAAAAAATTTTACAAATAAAAATCTGAAAAGTGTGGTGATCATTTGTATTCACCCCCCTTTACTCTGATAACCCTAACTAAAACCTAGTGGAACCAATTGCTTTCAGAAGTACAATAAATAGAGTACACCTGTATGTAATTTAATCTCATTATAAATACAGCTGTTCTGTGAGCAGGAACACACCAGACAGGTCAGGGATAAAGTGTGGAGAAGTTATAAAAAAAAAATCATCATCCAAAAATGGAAAGCGTGTGGCACAACCGTAAACCTACCGAGACATGGCCATCCACCTAAACTGACAGGCCGAGCAAGGAGAGCATTAATCAAAGAAGCAGACAAGGCCCATGGTAACTCTGAAGGAGCTGCATAGATCCACAGCTCAGGTGGGAGAATCTGTCCACAGGAAAACCTGTAGTCATGCATTCAACAAATCCGGCCTTTATGGAAGAGTGGCAAGAAGAAGGCCATTATTAAAAGAAAGTCATGAGAATTCCAATTTGAAGTTTGTGACAAGCCATGTGGGGAACACAGCAAACATGTGGAAGAAGTTGCTCTGGTCAGATTGAGACCAAAATGCAAAACACTATGTGTGGTGGAGAACTAACACTGTGCATGGTGGTGGCAGCATCATATTGTGGGGATGCTTTTCTTCAGCAGAGACAGGGAAGCAGGTCAGAGTTGATGGGAATATGGATGGAGCCAGAGGTTCACGTTCCAGCAGGACAACGGCCCTAAACATACAGCCAGAGCTACAATACAATGGTTTAGATCAAAGCATATTCATATGTTAGAGTATTCATGTGTCCAATTGAGAATCTGTGGTAAGACTTGAAAATTGCTGTTCACAGACTCTCTCCATCCAATTTCACTGAGCTTGAGCTATTTTGCAAAGAAGAACAAGCAAAAAAGTTTCCTCTCTAGATGTGTGTGTCTGGTAGAGACATACTGTACCCCAAAAGACTTGCAGCTGTAATTGCAGCGAAATGTGGTTCTACAAAGTATTGACTCAGGAGACCTGAAAACAAATGCGTGCCACATTTCTTGAGATATTTTGTTTGTGAAAAAAAAAAAAACATTTATAATTTTTCTTCTTCTTTACAATTACGTGCCACTTTGTGTTGGTCTATCATATAAAACCCCAATAAAATATGTAAAGTTTTATGGTTACAATGTGGAAATGTGGAAAAGATCAAGGGGTATTAATACTTTTGCAAGGCACTGTAACACTAGCGTACTCGCTAACATTATACGATTTTTCACAGCTGCAATGTGAAGCACTTACAAAGGCGGCATGTCTGCATCTCTCGGTTGGACCGGCCTCAGAACTGGGGGGAGAACTGCGCCGAGGTCCGCTACGTCATTCTTATACTTGCACCTCTTAAGATGGTAATATATAAATAAATATATACGCACCCACACACACACACACACATACTATATGCTGACTACTCTAACCTTCTAGAGCTCTATCCCCTGAAGCATTTCAGGAGCCCTGCTGTTCTCAGGGACTATATTTGAACCATAAATCTGGGTGTTTGTGTTTAGAGTGTACTGTAATCACCTTAGCCTCTCTCTCTCTCTCTCCTGTTGTGTGCTGTGCTGCACAGCAGATGCCACTCTCTTTCTCCAACACACACACACACACACACACACAGTTTGTGTGCTCAGTTACTCATTTCACTAAAAGCAGGATTGCTTGCTTTTACCGATTTATCTCTCTGCACATTGTGTATATTAAACTGACGCAAAACAAACATTATGTAACTTCAGAAATAAATGGTCTTACGCTTAGATGTAATCCAGAAGAATTAGATTGCCCGTTTCTCCTGTTTATGTGGCCACAGGAAACGGAAGGATTAGGTACTCAGTTAGAAAGGTTAAATTACAGGAAATATTAAAACACTGTCAAAAACTAATCATTTAAGTAGAGCTGAGATACAGTAATTTAGTTAAAGGGCATGTAAGCAATAATTATAACTGAACTTAAGAAAAATATTAAAGTCAATATAAAGGGTTTTAATATGTTATGCCATATTATGTCTATTACATGCTGATGTCTGACCCTCTCATCTCCTCTTTTCTTGTTTCCTCTTCTCACATCTATTCATCTACTCTTCTCTCCTCATGTTCTCTTCTCTTGTCTCCTCTCCTTGTGTCTCCTCTCATCTCATCTCCTCTCCACCCTTTTCTTTTCTCCTGACACCTCTTCTCTTCTCCTCTATTTTCTTCTCCTTTCCACTTTTTTTTCTATTTTGTTCGTTTTCCTCTCACGTCTTCTCACCTCTCCTCCTCTCCTCTCCATCAGAAAAGCACTAAAACAGCAATGGAGCTCGGGCGGACGTTTGCGAGCATGTTCTCAGACATCTCATTCAGGCAGAAGCTGCTGGAGAGTAAGACTCCGGAGGAGTTTAAAGAGGCACTCGTTATACAGAGGTACCACCTGACTGCTGCCAAGAGAAAAACTACCACTGTTGAGGAGGAAGAGACTGACCCACACAGCCACAAACCACTCAAGGTATGTTTAGATAACGGTGTGTATATGTGCGTGTTGCTGTGGTTTGGACATGTTTGGTTTGACCCATCTGTGTCAGATAATTTTCATTCATAGTGCATGCATACATGCATTTTCGGCTTTTGTTTACATCCCAGTTTCCTCTCATCGCGCTCTTCCCCTCTCACTTTCACTGCTGCTGACGCTTGACTCTTTGAGTGGCGGCCTTGTTATTGTCTACTGCAGAGCCTGGATCAGCTTATGAGAACTTGTCTTGTTTGATGCTTATTTTGCACACACACATACAAGCACACATGCTCGCACACACAGACAATTGCATACACATCCATACAGACCACCATGGCTGAGGTTTCCCGCTTGTAAAAGCCCTCTCCATAAGGAAGCGAAAAGAGGGCCAAATAGCTCTTGTTTTGTTTTATTTTTTTCACTCTATCACACATCTAAAGAATGGTAACCAGGTGGAGGATCATTATTTTGTGTGTGTGTGTGTGTGTGTGTGTGTGTGTGTGTGTGTGTGTGTGTGTGTGTGTGTGTGTGTGTGTGTGTGTGTATGTGTACCAAAGACTATTCATCACGAAGAAAAGAAACAGCTATTGGAAAGATCATTCTCTTTTCATGCTCTGCCTTTCTCTGTCTTTTTGGATAAAAACACACACAGATACACACACACACACACACACACACACACACACACACCACAGACATTCAGAAATGATGATTCATTATGTATAGAATGTAATAAAGGCTTTATTTAAGAATTGCCCAAAGTAGACTTTGTGTGTGTGTGTGTGTGTGTGTGTGTGTGTGTGTGTGTGTGTGTGTGTGTGTGTGTCTGTGTGTGTGTGTTAAGGAATTCCAGACTGAGGCAGATTCATACTGTATCCAAAGATGGTTTGATACAGGCCACTCACCTGTTAATTAAAGAATCAACCATATATATAAAATATTCCATTTTAAATGATTACAGAATTCTAGGTTTTTTTGTCAATCTGGCAGTGCGGTTGTCCTTGCGACGCTATTGAGACATTTGATGACGTCCAATGTGTCGCTGATCAACATCTATTCCTGTCTCTCTCTCAGCAAGTGTTCGGTAGCTGTTAGCCGTCACTGCATTGTAGAGATTCTGCTAATACTGTTGTTTTGCTTTAACCTTGTAGTGACATTGTAGTGGGGTATTTCTAACGCTGGGCTGTCTCTCTCTCCAGTCTGCAGTCTCTGCTCACCTTGTGTCTCTCTCTCTGCTGTGCAGGGGGCTCTGTGTGAGTGAGATTCAACTGCGCTTCTGTTCGCGACTGTGTGAAAGTCTAGCTGCCTGTGTCCGTGTGTCTGTCTGAGTGTGTGACTGTAGATGCGTATTTGTGTACATGTGTACGTGTGTGTGGTCGAAAGTTTGTCTGTTTATTTCTTTATTTATTTATTGAATGATTTGTGAGTGTGTGTCTGTGTGTCTGTGTGCGTTTGCGCCTTTGCTTGCTTTAACTAAGTATTTTTTCCCGTCTGCAGTGTTCTGTTCGGACGGGTGCAGTTTTGTTTAGATTTTGCTTGTGATTCTGCAAGAGTCTTGTGTGTCTTGATTTACATGCCTGCGTGCTTTATTTGTGCTTTTCCCTTTTGAGTATGTTTTTTTTTTTCTTTATGTCTTTATTAGTGTTCTGCTCAGAGTGTGTGTGTATAATTGTGCTGTCTCCCTCTGTCTTTACCCGCTGTAGTGTAGAGATTTTTTCAGAGTGGGCAGAGGCATCTACGAGGATCTGTGTCGCCGCTTGCCCTTCTATATATCGGACTTTACCGATGGTAAAATACCCCATAACAGGCACATACACTACTGTCCGTATAATTTCGAATATTATGCATAAGAAATGTTACATTTATAAATGTCTGTGGGTTGTGTTTCAGGAATAGTGGGAAACAATAAAGCACTAGTGAAGTATATGACGACGTCCATTTTCCTCTACATTGCCGTTCTGCTTCCCGCCATTGCATTTGGCTCGCTCAATGACGAAAGCACAAGAGGAGAAATAGGTGAAGACAAGCATGAAGAATTGCACACACACACACTCGTACATAATCCAGAATGTGGTAGCTATCAAAAGCTTTATAACAAATCATATAAGGTGGCTTCAGCGTCACAGATGCGACATTTGGACTCCTATTTGTAACTATAAAGCCACAAAGCATGGACAAGCTTATTTTCACTGAATTAATTTGCAAATAAATTCATAAACAAAATGAGCAAAATTAACTTAGTTATGTACGTTCTGAAAATATAAAACTTTTTTTTATTAGGATCATGGATATTACATTATACAGATAAACTTTTATGAAAGTACATGTTTTCTATGAACTCTGAATTTTAAAGACACATTTAATGCAGATAGCATTATACTTGTACCATAAAAGAGACTTAAATAAACACAAAAAGTGTAGATTTGAAAATGTTTGTCATTTTTGACATTTTTGATATAAGCTGTTTAGGATAAACTTTCTTTATAGAAGACATTTTGACATTACAGATGTAGCATGTCTAAATCAGTCCTCTACAAACTATATAAAGAGCATAAATAGTGAATTTTATCCTGAAACATTTTGAATATGTTAGTTCTTGTGAAAAAAAAAAACACTAAATTAATAAAGTAATGATTACTGGCGACACAATTTTGGTCCTTTCCTCTGTTTTTCATCTAGTATTTTAATGCCTCTTTGTGCTTTATGATGCTCATGCTGTGATGACTTTACAGTTTACTGTGTAAGTAAAGGTTCAGTCATTATAAACAGGTAGTATTTTTAGTGTAATCATTATGGTTTGGCTAGATCCCTATGAATTATGTTCATTATACTTTTTTCCCCATGGTACGGTTGACCTTTCCATGGAATTGTCCTGTATGTAACAATGACAACAGCAAAATCCTACTAATTATATATTTTTGCAGTTTATAGTTTGTATAATAAACAAAAAAAAAACAGAGAATAACAAGGATGCTGTGTTTTTCTTAATTAACAACGTGGTTATGATCTGTTTATTATAAATCGTTTAAAATTATGCGAGGCATTTGGCATACAGGTGCCCGTGAACATGTTGTTACTATAGAAACAGTAATACATTAGAACAAGTGCATCAATATAAACCTTGAATTTGGATTATAATCATCACTACAGTCAGAGTCGTGCTGTTGTAAACATACACAAAATAAACACCTTCTTGCAGTCAGATTCAAGAATTTAAAATCCCTCTGGTATACCAAATTGTTTCAAACTTTATTTTACTTTTTAGGCTCAGTAATAGGAAACATTGTCACATGTTACACTGTGTAGACTGTTCTGTACTTTTCTACTTCTTGCCCTTTTTCAATGGCGCACATATTTTCTAATACACATATTTAAAAGACATTTTAAATACATCTTAAAAGACATTTTTTATACATCTTTTATTTTCTTTTTAGTATTTAAATTTTTATATTTAACTTTACATGTAATTTTATTTGGCTTTTGTGTATTTAGGAATTTTCTTTCTTTAATAGATAACTGAGTTTTATCTGTGTGTGTGTGTGTGTGTGTGTGTTAGATGTTCAAAGGACGATCGTTGGGCAGAGTATAGGAGGAATCATCTACTCACTGTTTGCTGGCTCTCCTCTGGTCATTCCACTAACTACTGCACCTATCGCCATCTTCATCAGCGGTATGGTTATTCCACACTCATATACACTCAAACACAGAACACACACATCGCCATTATTGTCGTCAGGATGAATATTGCTCCCTGATGTACACAAACACGCAAACCAAAGGGGTGCACAGTGCCCCTCTCCCACACAGACTCAGATGCCCGCACTCATTTCACTTTGGCGAGAGCTGTTTACTTCACTGGCTGAGTGAGGGATGAGTCTGTGTGTAGAATTAGAGCTCTGTTAACCTCAGCATGCTGTACAAAGGGTTTCTCACCCTTAAACCAGGAGGCCAACTCTCAAGTATGGTTGCAGTTTGTTTGGGCAAGATTTGTGGTTTCGTCTCTCCCAATCAGAGAGTCTTGCTTGTGGGTTTATGTTGATGAACTTAATGGACATACTTAAGAGAATGGTCTGACTCTTCATGGAAGAATGCTTGAAGATGTTTTCTGTTCTTGGAAATAAAAGGAGAGATTGTTGTGATGCCGTCTTAAATGTTGCACAAAGATACACAAACACATACATCTCAAACAGAACATTTTTGGTTAAATGAATACTCTGCATTTCAATAAAATTAAACAATAAGCAGTTCAGACTTCACCCCCCCTTTTCCTCCTGCACATTTTTTTTCTTTCTATACAGGCTTAGCGAGCATTACCCTTACTGGGTTATCATTATCCTGTTTGGGTTAGCAGTGGTTTGCATCATGTACAGTAGTTCATACTGGTGCATTTCTTTGTGTTCGCCCTACATTAAGGTGGTGTGGTTGATCTGTTCATTGGTGTAAAGAAGAATTTCAAAACACAGGTCCCCTGGGGTGGTTTTCCTGGTTGTTTATTTAAAACAGTTTATTTTAGGCCCGGGCGATATAATGATATATACTGCTGTAATAATAAAATAATTGGATGGCTGATTAAAAGCAGTGCATTAGGAGACCACTGGTGTGTCGCAATTCGTGGACTGCTTCCCTCGAAAGACGCATTTGAGGATTGATGATGTCATAGTGTCGCAACTAGGGCTGTCATGTTTTTACAGGCTCCTTCAAAGTCCGCATTCTTTCCCCTGAAAATGAAGAGTTCAGCCGTGTGCATTTTTAGTGCACTTATAACCAAAGATGGACAAAATATACAACTCCTGCATTTGAGTAAAAGTAGAAATTCCCTAGGGCAAATATTACTCAAATAAAAGTATCAAATGGGCAGGGCCTGTATTATTGAAAAAAATCTTTCTCTCGTTCTGAAACCAGCTCCACTTTCACTTTCAACCACTTGTTGCATTAATAGGCATGTCCCTAAATTACCACTTCAAGTACTACACACCACTTCAGTTATGTAGCACAATGCCATGCAGAAATGTACTGTAGTTAAGTAGTAGTACAGATATTTGCTGCAGTATGTAGTGGAGTAAAATTAAAAGGTATCCTCTAATAAAGCTCCTCAAGTAAATTACAGATACATGAAATATGCACTTAAGTACAGTAACAAAGTAAATAAACTTACTTTACTGAGTTGAAAAAGGTTATATTTCGAATAATATATATTATTCATGTTACATCAATCTACTAGTTGATTTTACCTGCTTTCTTCATTTAATGTGACATCCTTATTTATTTTTATTTAAGATGAGTACCTCTCCATACTTGTACGCCTGATAATAAAAACAAAATGGTTTAATTAAACCTTTTCCTTCTGCCGTATATTTAATGATGTGAAAAATATTTTTAGTGGTACGCGTTTTGCCGCATCGCCCAGCCCTAGTTGATTTCTAAATTTCTGGTTCACTTATTCAGATAATTCAGTTTTGTGATAGACTGTTTTAAGTGTATAATGTTATTTTCGGGTCCACATACTGACTACACTTTACCACTGATGTACACGGAGTGCAGCCGCAACAACACACAATAACTAACCTAGAGCCATTCTGTATAATTGTTTATAAATTATTTTTACCTACCGTCATTTTCCTTCATCATAGTGATGTATATAAAAAGGCTTCATAGCAAACACATGCACACACAAACTGAACAGATACTGAAGAAAGTATTAATCATTAATTTAATAAGATGTTTGATGCATGTTGTGTATATACAGTAATCAGAGGGATCTGTGATGATTATGAGCTGGACTTCAGTGCGTTCTATGCCTGCATCGGTCTGTGGAACAGCCTGTTCCTCATCATTGGAGGGGTTTTTAACCTCAGTCTACTCGTTAAACTCTTCAAGAGGTCAGACTTGCATAGACATACACATACACACATACAGTCCCCAACATTCTCCCTCACTTTCACACTTCTAGATGACGGATATATCGTTTTCTTATTTATTGTTTTCTTATCTTATTATAGGTCGATAGAGGAGGTGATAGCTATGTTCATTTCAGTCGCTTTTGTAGCAGACGCTGTCAAAGGCACTGTCAAGAGTAAGTCATTTGCAGTCTTAGATGTAAAATGTGTTTAATACATTGTTTTTGTACTCGTGTTTCTGTGTGCTTGACTATCATTGACTCCTAAAACTGTGAGGTTTCTCACTTAATGCATATTTAACAATGCCTTACAGTTTTCCATAAGTATTACCTTCCTCCTACACTGGCCAACGGCAGCATAGAGATGCTGCAACGGACAAATGCAGTCGTGACTGTAGGGGAGACGAATCTCACGGGCCCAGGGTCATTGTCACTCCCAGAAACCTTCATTTTGTGCACACGAGCACGGCCACTGCTCTGCCTCCTTCTTATGCTCGGGACCTTGTGGGTTGGGTACACACTCTACCAGTTTAAGAGAAGGTAAGGATCAAACACTCACATACCATGGGACATAAAAGTGAGATAGTGTATGCTTTGACACAATCTGTGTGTGCAGTCCTTTCCTGCATGCAAAAATGAGGGAGATTTTGTCAGACTGCGCTCTGCCCATCTCTGTGCTCATTTTCTCCTACGTTGGCTCTTACATCTTCAGCGACATTGGCTGTGAGTGAGAAAAGCACAAACATTAATTACACTATGCAGCAATTGTATTTTTTTTTTGTTCTTGGGTAGTAGGAAGTGTTATATCTTAATTGTTTGAACAAGAGAAAAAAGAAATTGCTATTATTTACCTCAAACTTTGCTTTTGTGAGCAAAAGATATTTTGAGATTTAAGTATTTATTTTTAGTTTTTAAAATGGGTGAGGTTGCTTCTGCTCATTCACATGAATAGAAAAAAACAGGTACATTTCAAAATCTGCCATTTTTCAGAACATTATACGTACAGTATATAAATCTTTTTATGAACATTTTCAGATTTCTAGAACGTTCTATAATATTCCAGTGATATGAATACGGGGACCTTGAGCCCACTGACTTAGTTTATTTCCAGCTACTATATCTAAGTAGAAATATGTAAAGATGTATGAGGCTTACAAGGCATGGCTGTCAGGAATCAAAACTAACTGAGGTCTCCTCATTTCACCTGCAAGCACTGAAAAAGAAAAGCGGAAGGTATGTTGTACAATTTATTATAAAAACACACACACATACACACTCACATACATATATGTAGTACCTGTATATATATATATATATATATAATATATATATATATTCTAGCGTTAGTACCGGTCATTGATGGGTAAAGAGTTTTTAGATATAGTTAAAAGGTTTAAAAATAAGTTAATCAGCTTTAATGTAATCAGTGATATTACTATTTCAGGTTGAGGTCCACATACATGTCTGCCTGTCTTTCTGTAAAGCAGAACACTGTGCCTTATTAATACAACTTATTAATACAAAGAACTAAAATTTTGTAAGGTTGAGTATCTTAAGCCTTGTTTAGGCCAAGTTGTACTTCTTTCGTCATCAGCCAAATACACTGCTTAAAGTAGATTATTACATCCAGCACATGGCATAACATCACTTTTTTCTGAACATATTGATTTGAGCGCACAACACTCTCAGGTCGGGTATTTGACACGTCCTCATCTTGGACTGCTGTGGATACTGTATGCTTGCTTAAACGACTCGTGTTTATCTCATAGTGGCACTTCACATTACTGCTTTAATTATCACCACGGTTTCAGAACATATGAGACTAACTGGTAGAATAAACATACAGGAAGCATTAACATACATTAATCTGTCCATACATTTTTCAAGATTCAGTTTTCAAAAGTTACATACATTTTTGGAGCAAGCCATGCTGTGTCACGCGTTTGGGTGCTTTGTAGGGGTATTATAGTCATTTCTGTGTCTTCTGCATACTCTGCCTAAAATCTTGCATTGATTCACTCTGTTGAGTGACATGTATAGCCACGCCCACTTCAAGGGCAAAAGCACTATATTTGTCCAAAAAGGCGATGGGTGCTGTGAGGTAATCTGGCACAAAACTGCTTATATAACATCCCTTCCAGTCAACATTTTGATTTAATTTATGGCACAGATTTAACTTCAGGCAAATGCCGAAGGACTAGCAAAGTTTCATTAAATTCTGTAGAGCCAGTTTTGCGTGATGCTGTGACAAAATTGACTGGACAGATATACAGACATACTGGCA
This sequence comes from Clarias magur, assembly GCA_013621035.1. Lineage (NCBI taxonomy): Eukaryota > Metazoa > Chordata > Actinopteri > Siluriformes > Clariidae > Clarias > Clarias magur. The sequence continues at coordinate 580,905 of QNUK01000354.1, forward strand.
GAATTTTTTTCTGAGACTGGTTTCAGGTCCTTAAATGTATAAAATGTATAAATCCCGTTGAAAGAGAAAGTATATAGAAAAATGTTTTGAGAATCTATTACACATAAAAGAATATGTTCTTCATTCTTTGAACATTTTTTTCAAAGAATTTTCTTTATTCTTTTGCAGCATGGTACAGAGGGGAAAAGAGAACTATTAAGAACCCTATCCCAAACATTTGCTGAAACCCACTTACACAACAGCTATTTCTGTATAGTGGACTCTGCTATCATGTATCCAGGTCTTCCTTCATCCATTGCTCAGGGGCCAAACTGCCCTGAGCTTCCCACGCCCAGAGAGAGAGCAGCAGTCTTCAAAAGTGAGCATCAAGTCAGAGAGCAAGGATGACATTGTATATCTACAATGCACTTTCAGAAGTGGAGCTGAGGAGAGACACACATACTAACACAGCCACAAAGGCCTCAACAACTTGAACAGAGATCTTAGTCTGACCAAGTCGGTTGCTGAACTTTTAACATTTATGCTCAAGTAGTACAATTCGTTGTATTAAAGTGTGCAAGTCACAGGTCATAGAAGGTGTCACAGCTTTTGGATCTTCATCGTCGGCCAAGATGAGCTCTGCTTCTGCCGCAATGTGGTCAGTCTGTTCAAGGCAATTCGGAATTGCCTGTAGCCTGATCGAGTGGTGCCTTTTCACTGACCGGTCATCGAGGAGCATCAAAGCTGTGCTACTGCAAAACTGGATCGAGTACTTGTCTCTTCCCCTGGCTCACTTGGTTTACCTCAAAGAAGCTTCCAACAATGTTAAGATGTTACTGGATGCCTTGAAGTATGATGATTACGTCCAGGAGGTCATCAGGGACTTAAAAATGGTTGCATTCCTGATGGGTGTCCAGGGACTTTTTACTAATTCTACCTAGTATATTTGGGACAACAGAGACATGAAGGTGCACCTACTAGGAATGACCAACGTTAATCAAGTTTGCTGCAGGGAGAAACCGTGTCAAGTGGGAGCCATTGGTGGACCCCAGGCAATTGCAGATGTCAGTGGAGAAGTGGGCCTCATGATGAAATAGTCACAGCTCTAGCTAAAGAGTCTACAGCTTTCAGGTACATTGAAGAATTCTTTCCTAAGCTGCCTGAGGCAAGAGTCAAAACCACAGTCTTTGTTGGACCACAGATAAAGAAGATTCAGGAGCACCTTGAATACCGCATACAAAGGAAAAAGCAGCTTGGAATACAGTAGCTTTGCCACATTGTTTCAGGGCAAACTGTGTGGAGTCTGGTGGGACACTGGTGAAAACCTGTGTCACCAGTGGCCTTTAGGATGTCTCTTCAGATTTTGATGAATTCAAGGGAGGTGGAAGCATATGCGAGGACCATGTCAAGGATATACTGGATTTAAACACTGGACAACATAAGGAGACTATGATGGGAGACCATACTTGAGGGCTGCTTTATGAACATGATATAAATATAATAATAAATCTTAAATAGTTACTCATTGGCTGTTTTTTGTGTAATTTTAATATAGATACATGCCCATTTTGCATTATATGTTGATTTTTCTGACCTTTTACATAGAAATATGTACATGTCAAATTACCTATATTCTGAAAATAAAAGCAAAGTTTAATGGGATTAATATCCATTTTCTGTACTTCTGCAGCATGAGCAATAAAAGAAAATAACACGTACTACCCAAGACCAAAAATTGTGTTAATAATAGTGTTATCTTTATAATTGCATGCTATCATAACTTGATTTCTAGACCAATTTTGATTCTTGTGTGTCTGTGTGTGTGCGTTTTAGTGCCCGTGTTTAACTATCATCAGGGTTCGCTGTTCCGAATAGCCGCCTTGGAAAAGCTATCAGGAGTCAGTGTGGTATGTGCCATGGGACTAGGCTTCCTTCTCGCTCTCCTCATCTTTATTGACCAGAACATTGTGGTGTCCCTGACAAATGCCCCAGAGAACAGGTACATCATCCATAACAACACTTCAACCCAAGTCAGTCTGATAAGATGCATACTTTTAAATTGTGATGTTGGCTTTTCCTATGAAAGGTTGAAATGTGATTGTGTTTATGTGTGCATTTATTCATGAGTGTGTTTTTCTGTGTCTGAGGTCACTGAAGGGCATAGCATGCCAAGTAATGCGTTTAATAAACACAATTGATATTGAGTCAGATTTAATAGTAGCTGTTTATGTGCTTATAGCTGCATAGTCTGTCTGTTTGCATTTGCATGTTTGTGCTCTTTTTATTGCTAAAGCATACCTTGTGTCACTAGTAAATGATTGTAGTTATATCTGTGCTTTGTGTAAATCTCTGTTTGTGCTTGCTATAGGTTACTGAAAGGTACAGCCTATCACTGGGACCTGACACTGTCTGGCCTGATTAATATTTTGATGTCATTGCTGGGTCTGCCTTGGATGCATGCTGCTTTTCCTCACTCCACGTTGCATGTGCGGCAGTTGGCCATTGTGGAGGAGCGAGTAGAAGGAGGACACCTTTATGAGACGTGAGCAACGCTTCTCTCACTCATATCCTTCTCTTGGTTTTATGCTTAATCCAAATCACAAGTTTGAATTTCATTTGTGTGTGTGTGTGTGTGTGTGTGTGTAGTATCGTAAGTGTGAAGGAGACCAGGGTAACGTCGTTGTTGGCGAATATCCTGATTGGTGTGAGTGTGTTCCTGCTGCCCGTTCCACTGCAGTGGATTCCCAAACCTGTACTCTACGGCCTCTTCCTCTATATTGCCCTCACGTCCATCGACGGCAACCAGATGTGCGACCGTATGGCACTGCTACTCAAAGAACAGGTATTTGTTGTGTGTGGAAAAAAATCCTGAAAATTAAAAAATAAACAATTTGAGCTGTGTAATGATTTTATCACTTTATCAGCTTTACATCATAATGTTACTTTTACTTTTATGATCTCATCACAATTATAAACAATGCAAACTTATCAAACACACCACTCCCATCAAAAACACCTTTAACACATTCACTCTGGCAAATGAACAAGACATAGGTTTGATAACTGGTCGATTAATTCTTGGAAACTTTATGAGGCTCGGATTTGATCAGAAGCCATTACATTATTAGAGAAGATGTGACACCGTTTGAGGTGACAGAGGACTCGTCACTGAGCAGTTTCTCAGTAACATGCTGTATTTCTGTCTGATTAAACCATTTTATTGCGTGTTTAACCCATTTTAGGATTACACCCAAGAGTTTAAAACCCAGGCTCTAAATTTTTTTCCAAATGAAAAAGAAAAAACTGAATGTACCTTATTTACCTGAATGAATTTACCTGTAATGAAGTTACACCAGGAAATAAAAGCCTAGAGTCATTGAAAAAGATTAACAGAATCAATGTTGTAAGTCAGAATGCAGAAGCGGTTGGCTATTTAGGCAGATTACTCTTTTTTTTTTCTTTTTTTTTTTTGCATGGTATAAGATTTTCATGATTGAGTTTGTAGCAATATGGCATAAGCTGAAACAAGGTGCAGGTGATGAACTCAAAAAATCTAATTATATTTTTACATTGTTTTTATGTAGTAAGAAAAAAATAACCAAAATCTGCAGTATGCATTAATTCATATCGATGGGATCATACAGCTTTGTGTTCCAGTGCATTTATATTTGTAATTTTAATCAATATGAAATATAGTTATTTACTTATTATATTTAAAGTATTCTGTCTGATTTACACTCACTTTACAGCCCCTGCATTAGGTCTACCTGTTCAGCTGCTCATTACAGCACATATCTAAATCAGCCAATCACTTCACAGAAACTGTACATTAAATCGTGAAGACGTTCAAACAGTTCATCAAAATGTATCAACAGTTCAGGAAAGGTAATGTATGTGACTTTGAATGTGGCATGGTTGTTGATGCCACATGGGCTGGTCTGAGTATTTCTGAAAGTGCTGATCTACTGGGATTTTCACGCACAACCATCTCTAGGGTTTCACAGAGAATAGTCTGAAAAAGAGAAACTATCCAGTAGTTGACAGTTATCTGGGAGAAAATGCCTTGTTGATGCCAGAGGTCAGAGGAGAACGGCCAGACTGGTTCGAGCGAATAGAAAAGCAACACTAACTCACATAACATCTCATTACAACCGCAGTATGCCAAAGAGCCTTTCTGAATGCAAAACACGTTGAACCTTGAAGCAGATGGGCTACAGCAACAGAAGACCACACCGGATGCTACCTTTTCACCTAGGACCAGGACACTGAGGCTACAATTTGCATTGGCTTGCCAGAATTTGAGAATATAAAGTTGGAAAAACATGGCATTATCTGATGACTCATGATTTCTGTGGTGACTTTCGAAAGGTAGGGTCAGAATGTGTTGTAAACTACACGAAAGCATGGATCGATCCTGCCTTGTATCAACAGTTCAGAATGGTGGTGGTGTAGTGGATTATTTTCGTGGCACACTTTGGGTCTCTTAGTACCTGAAAATTGTTGCTGGCCATGTCCTTCCCTTTATGTTCAGCAGCATAATGCCCCATGTCACAAAGCTTAAATTACTTCAAACTGGTTTCTTGAACATTACCGTGAGATCACTGTATTCAAATGGCGTCTATAGTCACAAGATCTGAATCTAATCGAGCACAAAGCCGACAAATCTGTGGCAACTGTGTGGTATCATGTCAGTATGGACCAAATTTTCTACGGAATGATTTAGATTCAGCACTTTGTTAATTCTGTGCCTGGTACTGGTACATGCATAATTTTAAGCACATACTCTTAAAAGAAATGTTTTTCAGACAGAAGCCATAGAAAAAAATCTCTTTTGGAGAATCCAGGATTTAAATCTTCTTCAGATTATATAATAGCTTCATATAACTAAATATTCCTGTGCAAAAGTCACATAGGTACATATTTGGTTTATGGTTTATCACTAATATGGTTGATTTGTCGACACACAAGCCTAAGTCTTAGAAACAAATGCAAGGTATGTATAAAGTATGTATGTGACTAAACTATGTAACACATGCTATTACCATATTATGATATCTAGTGGATGATAATAATAATAATAATAATAATAATAAACTGTTTGTTTTATCAGGATAAGAATGCATATTTTAATAAATAGCTAATCAATATTTCCTGTATGATTTTAATGGAAACAGAATGAATTCATACAGAGTAATGGTTCTTTGTTTTACCTTTATCTTCTTTTTACCTTTATCTCATCTTAATCTTTAAATGTTCAACTAGTGATCAGTCACTCCCACTGCATGGCACTGTTTTAGATGCAGTCTGTATATCTGTATATTATATGTGTAACAAAATCACAGTAGAAACTGCTCACAAATAGCAAATGCGGTACAAATGCCTCATGAAGGTGCTCACCCTGAGTGACTGTCCAAAGTTAATGTCAACTCTGGTTCCTTCGGGCTGAAGGAATCGTGATAACCAAGCAGTGCTCAGCTCTACAGATGTGCACAATATTATGTGAAAAATTTCCAATTAAGGCGAGGGCAAATAAAAATGGAAGGGAAGTGCTTCAGGAACCTTGGTCAAAGAGAGTTTGTATTTTTTATATAATTATTTTTTTTCCCTCAAAAATAGCTGGTAATTTTTCTGTCAGTGACAGCATGCTTGGGGTTCATTCTCATTAACATTCATGTGACCTTGGAAGAGCCTACAGCATGTGAATATAGTTACTGAGCAACAACCTGCTGCTGATAAATGTCTCTGAGCGGCTTTAACTTGCGCTGCTACTGCAAACCAGTTCTACATAAAAACAGATAACAGTGCCGGTTATATGTCTGCTCGCTGCACCCGATAAGATTTGCTGGTAATTCCTTGGCATCTGAGTGAGTCCCTTTAAAAGAAAAACTCCAGAACTATTGTACCATACAGTATGACATCACTGGTTCAACCATGGTCCTTGTTTTGATCGGACTAAATATGTGTTCCTAATTTAAATCTGAGCTATGGCACGAGTGTATTTGTGTTGATATTCATAACAGCAAGTAACTAAAGGGCAAGTAAAAGTCATGGAAGGCATTTTACGGATGTGCTTAAAAACATCAGGTGCATATAGCAAATTAAAAGAAGGCACAAGAGCGCCATCTACTGGCTATCTGTTGGGATTTATTCCATGAAAGAATGAAGAGTAAACCAGTAAGAGAAATGAGTAAGAGCCCTATCATGGCTGCTGCTGCTTTTTAAATCAGATCGGATCGTCTTCATTGCTTTGACAGTTTACCTGGACATCATTGTTTACCTATTCAGCATGCAAGTATGTTTCTCTCTAATGTGTTTCTCTCTCTTTCACGCTTTTCTCTTTTCAGACGTCATACCCCCCAACTCACTACATCCGGAAGGTACCACAGAGGAAAATCCATTATTTCACTTTCCTTCAGATGGTGCAGCTGCTGTTCCTCTGTACGTTTGGAATGTACCCGCTCCCGTACATGAAAATGATCTTCCCTTTGCTCATGTTTATCCTCATACCTATCAGGTTTGTCTCATTAAATGGTTCATTGTGAACACACATACACACACACACAGACACAAGCTGTGAACTAATATACTCTCAGAAAATAATGGTTAATTTTTTACTTTAGAAGTATTGAACCAGTATCCATCTAAAGAACCTGTAATGAACCCCTTTTTCTGTTGCTGTTACTAACTGCACTGTAAATGTCTTAGGAATTGTCTGCTGCCCAGGATCATTGAGGCCAAATACCTGGACATCATGGACGCACAGCACATGTAAAATGGGCACCGCCCCCCCCCCCCTAAAAAAAAAGAAAAGAAAAAAAAAAGAACGAAAGAAAGAAAAGGACTCTGGGAATTGTATTTTTGAAATGCAAAACTCTGGGAGGAAAAACAGACTGATTCTAGTGTTGTACAGCAGACATTCTGGTGAAGCACTGTAACAGAAAAAGAGAGAGAGAGAGATAGAGAGAATATAAAGTTTGAAAGGCTGACTATATTCCTGTCTGTTTGATCTTTAGTCAGTCACTGCTTCTCTCACTGTTTTCTCATGCCAAAGCTTCTCTCTTTGGTTCATTCTTACGTACCTCTGTCTCATTACGTGGACCACTCGCTTGAGTAATCAAACCATGAAATGCACATCCTAACAAACAGTGGCAGTTGAACATTATACCGACAGGAAGAGACTGGCAACCGGTAAGCTCTTCTCGTAGTGTTTCTGACACCGTATAAAAGGTCAATGAACATGTGGAGTGAAGTGAAGTGGATCTATCTGTAGCAATACCTCTTCGATGTTGACAATTCACACGTACTAGGGAAAAAAAAGAAAAACCCTTCATTACTTCACTTTTGTTCAGGTGAAGGGTCTCGCTCGCATATGACGTGAAATCACACTGTTGCTCACACACACTCCAATGTGTCGTCGTGCATATCATCGGTAATGTGTGGTGCATAAAATAAGGACAAAGTCAAAAATAGACCAAAAGACTACACGCACCCTGCTTGATACTGTGTCTCATAGCAATACAGTGATATAGAATATAAATATTTTAGATATTTCTATGAGAAAGATTATTATTATTGGGGTTGATATATTTCCCGGATACATGGTGACATGTGTTCAGAATGTAACATTAGTACTGATGCTTCAGGGAAAGGGGAACGGGTTCAGAAAAAACGAGATCTATTTCCCATGAACAGACTGCAGAACAAACTGCTACCATAAGCTTCGCATTTTACAGAACGTCAACTGTTTGTCCTCAGAATGCACAGAAACTTGTCCGTGCGCGCACACACACGCACATACACGCACAAAGATAAATGCGAATAGGCATGTACTTATAAACAAAAACTAGCATGCTTGCTGACGCACTCCCTCCTGGCCCTATTTCACAATATATATATAGATATATATATATATATACATACACTTATACATATATGAAAATAAATAAAGCATGGCTTTTATAAGACGCCAAAACCTTTTTTTACAATTATAGATGGAATTTCATGTAAGAGAAAATGAAATTCCCAGTGGAATGCTAGTTTTATATATTACACCCACACAGCTTTTTTCAAAACTTAATTGTCTATGCTGGACACCAGAACAGCTATGAAGCTTTTCATAGAAAAACTACAATTATCTCTTTTGATTTGTTACAGCAATATAACCGTTTTCAAACCATGCTCAACAGCTTATAAATATTCAATCACTGACTATTTTTTTCTAGAAAAAAATTCAGTAATCTGTTTTTGTCACTCATTTTCAATTTAAATATATTCATTCTAAATTCCCAAATAAATCTCTCTGAATCAATGTTTCAAATACTGACGGACCGACGGACAGACAGACAGAAAAGGGAGAGCTAAAGAAAGAGAGAGAGAGAGAAATGATGATGGATCTGTGCAGTTGAGGATATTATAGGGATAGGAACTGATTTGTTTTTGACACAGATCAGAGCCAGGATGGCACTCCACCCCACAGTGCTGTCGCCATTCAGCACTGAAAATCAAAATGAAGGACAGAATGTTATGAATAAATGACTAGTCCAGGCATGTTTGAAAGTTATGTCCCCCCCATGTGTAAACACATAATAAAAATAATTTGACCGTAGCACGTCTTAGTTGTAGGCAAATCCAACCTGAGGCAAACAACAACATATACCTTTCTTTGCTGTTCAATTATTTATTTAACAAAAATGAAGCCAAAAAGGACAAAAAATATATGTGGGCAATATTACTACTAAAAAAACAACAACCCATGATTCAATAGCTTGACAGCAATAACTTGATGTAATCGTTTCCTGTATGATTTTATCAGTCTCTCACATCGTTGTCTTTACAACATTGCTTCAGTTCATGGAGGTTTTTGGAAATTCACTTATGCACAACCTTGTCCTACCACAGCACTTTAATTGAATTGGGATCTGGACTTTGACTATCCCATTCTGATGTAGATTTACTGGTGTGCATCAGATCATTGTCCTGTTGTAGGACCCAATTTTGGCCACACATTACTCTGGTATACAGTGGAGTTCATGGTCAACTTGTTGACTACAAGGGGCCCAGTTCCTGTGGCTGCAAAAAACGATCCTGAATCATCAGTCCTCCCTCACTGTGCTTGACAGCGGGTATGAGGTGTTTCTGCTGAAATGCTGTTTGGTTTTCCCTAAACATGGCACTGTCCATTAAGGCCAAACAACTCCACTTTGGTCTCATCTGTCATGTGATTTGTTCAGATGCAGTTTTGTGAAAAATGTCATGTTTTCATGTTCTTTTTAGACAAAAGAGGTTTATCTGCTATCTCCTAGCAACCCTTTCAGACAAACTGTACTTAGTCTTCTTCTGACTTTAACATTTAACATGCTTAGTGAGGTTCAGGGGACTAAGATAAGCTCGTTTTTTTTTTTTGTATTTCTCTGGGCATTACATGGTCTGACCTCTGACTGAATGTGCTGGGCAATTGTCTTGAATGCTCATCACTTCCTTAATAATATTTCTCATGATTTTATAACCCTTTCCAGATTGATGTGCAGCAACAATTGGTTTTCTAAGACCAATGCTTATGTTTTCCCTCATGGCACTTATGCACATAAATGCTGCAGACCAGCAAACTGCCAAAACTTCTCTCTTTACAGAGATCTTCATAAATGTTGATGATCAGTTTATCAAGGGCAGATGATTAGCAGCACCTGGCTGCAACTTTAACCCTGTTAAATCGAGTAATGGGGGGTAGTTATTATTGCCCACATTGTTTTTTTATGCCTTAATTTTTGTTAAACAAATAATGGCACAGTGACAAATGTTATATGTTGTTATTCGTCTGAGGTAAGATTCGCCTAATATTAAGACCCACTATGATCAGATGATTTGTATTGTATTTTTACACAAAAATACATGGGATTAACAGAGGGGGTACTAAATTTTGAACATGATTGTAGAAACTTTTTGAGGCAAAATGACTGGGAATGGCATATGACCAAAGAGAGATCTGGAATGTGGTGTGTTTTCACACAAATGTGAGAAAACACAAAAGCAGGAACAAGGACTAAAGTGTTAGAACATATGCTTTAAGACTGCATGAAAGAGTGATATGGAAATGTGTTTTGTTGTTGTTTTAGCCACTAGCTCGTTTGTTTTGTAAAATCCCATACCAATCCTTGCCAAATACAGTTCCCAACTCTCTCTCTTTATCTCCTCTGAGACAGTGACAGTATCATTGTAGTCCTGAAGAAAAACCTCTGGTGTAAAAACACCCTCCTCCCTGCATACCATTGGACTTCTCTCTCAGTATTTGACTGTAATATTGAAGTATTCAACCTTATTTTGTTATCTTCTTAACTGGATTGGATATGTTGACAGTTTATGTTCTGTGCTGGCTTAATATTGTTTCAGAAAATAAGCTTTTCTTCTTCCAATAATGAATGTATAATGTGTAGATTTTTATATAACATACAAAAATCCATTGTCAAACAGATAATTTTGTCAAACAGATAAGCTAAATTTGTAAACTGCAATATGTAAAAAAAAAAAAAAAAAAAAGATAAATGTTTATCAGAAGGACTGTGTGATTTTAAGAAAGGTAATGCTATACACTGAAAACTAGATCATTTCAAGCTGGTTGCCAAATAAAGAGTTATACTGATATACTAGTTTTTCTATTATTACTAGGCAATATGGTCACTTCGGTGTGTCTAAATGGGATTGCTTTGGGACTAATTGCCTCAGGTGTAAATAAATATGCAGGGTATGTGTCTGTGAAAGAGTAATGTCCCATCCAGGGTGTATTACTGTATCATGACCAGTGTTCCCAGGACAGACACTGGATTCACATCAACCCTGACCAGAATAAAGGGGTAAATTAGGATGAATTTAATTGACTTATACGTGGGTGAGTAAAAAATTATCCACACTCTGGCTGTAGAATTTATATTCATTTTAGAAAAAGAGAAATACATTTTTTGACACAATCTCCGTCATTTTCGATGCACTTTGTCCATCTGTCAACAAGCTTTCATATTCCGTCATTGAAAATTTTTTAGGCTGAGCTGTGAGTCATTACTGATGAAGTGAGTCACTCCACTTCTTCGTTAGAAATGAATCCTCATCCTCGTAGCGACGCTTTCAGACGACCAAACAGGTGAAAGTCAGATGGAGCAAGATCAGGACTATAGGGGAGCTGCTTCAAGACCTCAACACCTAAAGTTTCTGTAGTGTCGACAGCGAGTGCAGAAGTGTGCAGACGTTTGTCATCAGTAAAGTAAAGCCTTTATTTTGTCACATATACATTACAGTATATATAAATTTCTTCTTCGCATATGCCAGCGTAACTGGGGTCAGAGCGCAGGGGCAGCCATGGTACAGCGCCCCTGGAGCAGTTAGGGTTAAGGGCCTTGCTCAAGGGCACAACAATGACAACGGCTGAGCTGGGAATCGAACCGCCGATCTTCCAATCAATAACTCAGTGCCTTAGCCCTCTGAGCCACCACTGCCCTGCCATAGATCTGCACGGGCGTCCAGCTTCTTGTGACAAAACACTTTCTACACACTGCACACAAAGTCTTTGATAAATAAAAGCACCAAGTACACCCTCAGACCACAAAAATAAATCACTGCACGCTGCTACTTTTTGTGGGACATCCGTTTTGGTTGTCAATGAACTGATGTCACATGTTCACACCTGAACAGAAACTACTGGTGAGACAGTGCTGCCAACATAGGTTAAAAAAAAATTAATAAATCAATGCTAAATTTTTTACTCATACCCTCATATATTGGATAAATTGGCTTGTAGTTAAACAATAGTAAATTCTTTCTTTTTCATGCTCAGTGCACCTATGTTTAAAGGTTTAACTTTCAATGGTATTCATCTAAATGGATAAATAAATTAAAAACGCACAGGTATGTGAAGGTTTCCATCAGCGAACACAACTGAGCAGCCATCTAGCAGTCATATATAAAGCATATACAACCCTAGCTTTAAAACCACCTACTAAATATTGTGTAGATCCTATGTATGCAACTAAATCAGTTCTGATGTGTGGAGGCAAGATGTGTTGTGTTATTTGGCAGCAAGACAGTGGGAGCAGATCATTTGTGCCCTGTACATGGCTAGGTGTTGTCTCCATGGATTGGACTTGTTTATCCTGCACTTCCCATAGATGCTCGATAAGATTGAGATCTGGGGAATTTGGAGGCCAAGGCTGCACTTTGAACTGTGACAGTGCATGTGACCCTGCTGAAAGAGCTCACTGTGTCATGAAGGAATACTGTTGCAACAGGGTTTAGGTACCTTTTGGTGTGTGTCCACAAGAATGGCAAGACCCAAGGGCTTTCCAGCGGACCATCACCCAAAGCAGTATACCGACAGCTAGCCCCCTTCCCGTAGTGCATCCTGGTGCCATCTCTTTCACAGGTAAGCACGTACATACCTGCAGAAATTATTAATCAAACCAGACAGGCCTTTTCCATTTTCCCATAGTCCAGTTCAGAAGCTCACTTCCCCACTGTACTGTAGGTGGACATGAGACATCATGGGATCTTTGACTGCTCAGCAGATACACAGCCTCATAGCCAGGAAGCAGTGATACGCTATGTGTTAAGCAGCGATAACTTTTTGTCAATTTGTGCTACAGTAGCTTTTCTGTTATCTGTGTAGCTGAGCAGACCAGAGCGGCTGCCCTTTCCTCTCCAAGGGCATCAATGAGCTTTGCTGGATTTCAAATTCAAATTGTATTAGTCATGTACACAAACATACAAAATGTAATAAGCACTAAAACACTTTTTTGACCGTCTGTGACCTATAATGGAATGATAGAATAGAACAGACAGATTTCGCTACAATAAAAGGAAACGTGTATCTATCCCAAGTTGGGCCTTGTAACTCATTTTACTCATGAACTTCATTTGCTGCCTAATATACAGTGCTGTGAAAAAGTATTTGCCCTTTCCTATTTTTCTTTTTTGCACATTTGTCACACTTACAGTATATAATTGAGATCATCAGATTAATTTTAATATTACACAAAGATAACTTGAGTAAATATAAAAAACACTTTTTAAATGATGATTTCATTTAAGGACAAACATCTGTCCATACCTACCAGACCCTATGTGAAAATGTATTTGCCCTTAAATCTACAGTAATACCTGGTTGTGCCACTCTTTGCAGCAACAACTGCAATCAAGAAGTTGTGATGACTGTCTATGAGTCTTTCAAATCACTGTGGAGGAATTTTCGGCAACAATTCTATGTAGAATTCTATGTAGCCACACTGGAGGGGTTTTAAACATGAACAACCTGTTTAAGGTCATCTCTATTGGACTTTGACTAAATCACTCCAAACCTTTTAATTTTTTTTATTCAGTGCTGGATGTGCCGATCTGTTTCAGATCATTGTTCTGCTGCATAACCCAAGAGTGCTTGAGCTTAGGTGACATTCTGCTTAAGTAATTTCTTGTAGAGAGCAGAATTTATAGTTATTATAAGTATATAAGTCGTCCAGTTTCTGAACTTTTGTCTTATCAGTCCACAGCATATTTATTCCAAAGTTTTGGGAATAATCAAGATGTTTTTTGGCAAATGTGAGACAAGCCTTTAGTGTTCATTTTAGTCAACAGTTGGTCAATTTCATCCAGTCTCTTTCTTATCGTTGAATCATGAACACTGACCTTGACTGAGTGAAGTGAAGCCTGCAGTTCTTTAGATGTTGTTCTGAGTTCTTTTATGAGCTCCTGGATGAGTCGTTTTTGTGCGCTTTGAGTAAACGTAGTAGGATAATGGCTCTCACCATGGTTTGCTGGAGCCCCAAGGCCTTGGTAACCCTTTCCAGACAAATACATGTCAATTACGTTGTCTCTCATCTGTTCTTGAATTTCTTTAGCTCATGTTGCTTTTTTTTTTTTTTTTTTTTAAGATCTTTTAGTGACCTTCATTTCTTCAGACAGGTTCTACTTAAGTGATTTCTTGATTCTACCAGATCTGGTAGTAATCAGGCCTGGGTGTGGCAAGTGAAATTTAACTCAGCTTTCCAAAAATCACAGTTCATTCATAATTTAGTAGGGGGAGAGATTACATTTTCACACAGAGTCAGGTATTTTGTCTTTCTTCCCTTGCAAATCTAATTACATCATCATTTACTTTGGTTATCTTGGTGTAATATTAAAATTTAATATTATATGTAATATTATGGTGTAATATTAAAATGTCTCTGGACATTCGGGACAATCATTGACACTAGTGGTAACGGCACACCTGTACATTACTACTTATTCTATTATGCACGAGTCACTTTACAGCATACTTGCACACCCCCTGGACATTTCTATTTATACTCCACTCCTTCCCACACAAAATTCCAATATTCTATATTGTACACAATAGGTTTCTTATCTTATATATTTCTATATTGTACACCCAGGTTATCTTTTCTTATTATATTTTGTACTGTACAGATATTTTATTTTTAGTTAAATCTACTTCTATTTTCTTTTTATATTTATTTCCTATACATAGTCTTAATACACATGTGGACAAAATTGTTGGTACCCTTCGGGCAATGAAAGAAAAACTCACAATGGTCACAGAAATAACTTTAATCTGACAAAAGTAATAAATAAGAATGCTATGAATGTTAACCAATGAAAGTCAGACATTGCTTTTCAACCATGCTTCAACGGCATTATAAAAAAAATTAACTCATGGAACAGGCCTGGACAAAAATTATGGTACCCCTAACTTAGTTTGTTGCACAACCTTTTGAGGCAATCACTGCAATCAAACGATTCCTGTAACTGTCAATGAGACTTCTGCACCTCTCTGCAGGTATTTTGGCCCACTCCTCATGAGCAAGCTGCTCCAGTTGTTTCTGGTTTGAAGGGTGCCTTTTCCAGACAGCATGTTTCAGCTCCTTCCAAAGATGCTCAATAGGATTGAGGTCAGGGCTCATAGAAGGCCACTTTAGAATAGTCCAATGTTTTCCTCTTAGCCAATCTTGGGTGTTTTTAGCTGTGTGTTTTGGGTCATTGTCCTGTTGCAAGACCCATGATGTGCGACTGAGACCCAGCTTTCTGACACTGGCCAGCACATTTCTCTCTAGAATCCCTTGAAAGTCTTGAGATTTCATTGTACCCTGCACAGATTCAAGACACCCTGTGCCAGATGCAGCAAAGCAACCCCAGAACATAACAGAGCCTCCTCCATGTTTCACAGTAGGGACAGTGTTCTTTTCTTGATATGCTTCATTTTTCCGTCTGTGAACATAGAGCTGATGTGCCTTGGCAAAAAGTTTTTGTCTCATCTGTCCATAGGACATTCTCCCAGAAGCTTTGTGGCTTGTCAACATGTAGTTTGGCATATTCTAGTCTGGCTTTTTTCTGATGTTTTCAACAATGGTGTCCTCCTTGGTCGTCTCCCATGTAGACCACTTTTGCTCAAACAACGATGGATGGTGCGATCTGACACTGATGTTCCTTGAGCATGAAGTTCACCTTGGATCTCTTTAGAAGTCTTTCAGGGCTCTTTTGTTACCATTGGGATTATCCGTCTCTTTGATTTATCATGAATTTTCCTCGTGCGGCCACGTCCAGGGAGATTGGCTACAGTCCCATGGATCTTAAATTTCTGAATAATATGTGCAACTGTAGTCACAGGAACATCTAGCTGCTTGGAAATGGTCTTATAGCCTTTACCTTTAACATGCTTGTCTATAATTTTCTTTTGACTCTCCTGAGACAACTCTTTCCTTCGCTTTCTCTGGTCCATGTTGAGTGTGGTACATACCATGTCACCAAACAACACAGTGACTACCTGGAGCCCTATATATAGGCCCACTGACTGATTACAAGATTGTGGACACCTGTGATGCTAATTAGTGGACACACCTTGAATTAACATGTCCCTTTGGTCACATTATTTTCAGTATTTTCTAGGGGTACCATCATTTTTGTCCAGGCCTGTTCCATGAATTTATTATTTTAAATAATTCTGTTGAAGCATGGTTGAAAAGCAATGTCTGACTTTCATTGGTTAACATTCATATAACTTTTTAAAATTATTACTTTTGTCAGATTAAAGTTATTTCTGTGACCATTGTGAGTTTTTCTTTCATTGACCGAAGGGTACCAACAATTTTGTCCACGTGTGTAGTCACGGGCAGTCTCCTAAGCATTTCACTGCATATCGTACTGTGTATGACTGTATATGTGACAAATAAAATTTGAAATGTTTCATGATCTCAATCATTTAAGTGTGCCAACTATGCACAAAAAAATAATAATAAAAAGGGACAAATACTTTTTCACGGCACTGTACATCTCACACCATGACAGATGCCACTGTAACAGGCTCATCAATACTGTTCAAGTCAGCGGTCAGTGGTTTTAAACTGATTATGGCTAATCAGTAAGTGTACTGTACAGCATGTGTGCATGTCGAAGCTCGGCTTTATCCTATTGGCTGCACAGTGTGTCAATCAACAGGCATGTAAAAATCAGCGCGTGCGTGTTGTTTTATGTCGTCATCAAGCAAAAGGTAGCTTGCTTATCCTCAGCTAGTCTAATACACAGGGTGAGCGGAGTGTGTTTATGTGTCCTGCTGAAGGGTGATGAAGTGGAGAAGGTGGGCTGAGCTCAGCGTGCAGTATACACTCTTGTTTTCCGGCTCCTCCTCTCGCGCACACCTCGGCTGGGTAGCGCGCGCGCCGCAGAGCCACAGTTCTAGCTGCGCCGCCATGGCTGAGGAGGCGAAGAAACTGGCCGCTTATTCTGCTGTGGACAACCACATCCAGGTAAGTGTGCTAGCTTAGCTTTCTGACAGCCAAAAGCAATGCTGCCCTGACTGCAATCTGCAGAGTTTTAGGTTTTTTTTTGGTTTTGTTTACCTTTTTCTGCCAGCTTGGGTCTCATGCTGAAACCAGTCATCTTTAACAACCGCGTTAGCAGATTCGCCAGATCTATCTAGCAATCTTGGACATGCAGATTTCACAGTGTAAAGTTACTGCGTGTAATACTAACTCTAGTATTTTGTACTTATCTAACTCAGAGCTCAGGGTCCTGGAGGGTCAAAGTCCAGCACCATGAGTTAGTCAGGTCTTTAAATAATATCAGGCTGTAACAAACTTTACTATAGAGTTTTACAGTTTCCCCCAGGCAATGTACCTCGTGAACAGTTAAACGGTCTCCCCGCTGTGCAATCAATACATGTGCAATATTAAGATGAGCAATAGGTGCAATACTACTGACATTTATTTGACTTATTGGATTAAAAAAAAAACACACACACACTCCATTTGTTGTTAACTGCTTTTTTCGTGCTGTGTTTTGGTGTCTTCGGAAGCTTCTGTCACCAAAACAAATTCCTTGTACGTGCAAATTCTAAAGGAGTGTTTTCCCTCATTTATTACTTTGACATGTACAGAACCCCAGTACAAATTTCAGTAGTGTTTTATGTTAGTTACGCCCTGGTCCTTTTATGTTAATTACCTTAACCGAAGCACTGCTTCCAGAGTTAGCATCCCTGGGAACTACTCTAGACCCCGCTAGCAACAACGTGGTCAAGTTCGCATCTGAACATGTGCAGGTTTGGAGCATTTCTCTTATCTGATTGGATATCGCCGGCAGGGGCGGGTCTCCGAACATGAGCTATTAACCAATCCGGGAGAAGGGGCGGTTTTTTTGTGTGTGGTAAAGATGGGGAAAGGTGCCTGTGTGTTCCTGATCCAGTCAGCAGAAAGAAAGAAAGAAGCACGTGGTGTTATCACATGTTATATGATCTAAATCAATAGTTTAAACAAGTAATAATGAAATGTATAACACTTATAAAAGTAACAAGTTGTATTGTATTCTTTATTTTGTCATGAATACAATTGGACATATTAGTATTATTAATTTATGTCTTTAAAATATTATTTGACATATGCCTTTTTAAATGTTCTTTTTAGGTGTCTTTTAGCTTTTTTTTTCTTAGAATTGCATTGATAACATTTTGGTCAGCTTTTACATTACCCTGTGTCTACTGACTGTATGTTTGATGTGGAGTAACATCTACAACCTGTCCTTGTGTTACTGTCTCTATGGCTGCTGGAAATCTGGAATTTTTTATAAACCATCTATCTATCTTAGAGATGGGGAAACATGTTTCAGTTACATAGTGCAATTCTTTCCTGTGGCAATACATGCATCACCACACTGACTTAAAAAAAAAAAAAAAAAATATATATATATATATATATATATATGATATATGATGATCCTTCAGGGGGGTGCGCTAAATTATTCACACCTGTGCAGGCAGCACAGCATCCTGTAGGAGCACATTATTTTCAGTAGGTGTTAGAATTGTACCACTTTCATCTGATGAACTGGTTAGTTAATTTATGCTATGAAGGTGGATAAACCTGACACTGGACCATCCTTAAATGTGCTGCATTTCAGTTTTTGCAAAACCTGCCAACAGAAGCTAACAAGAAGTCAATGCTGTTACCCCAAAGATTATCAGGTGTTCAAACTCTTGGAAAAAGCATCGCCTCTGATTCAGAAAGTTGATGAGAACTTAATTAATTCAATTCATCATAAAGTTCAGCTTTACAGCAAGATGTGGCCTTCCACTTTTTAAATCATTAGTGTATTATACAGTCCTAAGTGCATTGACAAAATGTAAGGATGAGCATCATTGTCTTCATGGTTACAGCAGCAGCTTCAGTGTCCTGGTAAGGTTATCCCCTGAAGAAAGGGTGTCCACAGGGTGGGATCATCCACAACCACAGCAGGGAGAGCTCAAGTATAAGTAGAGTTGCGGATCAGAATCAGGCATGGATATCACATTATGTTCACATACAGCTTGACAGGGAGAGGTAACAATTTACTAGCTATGGTCTTATGGAGATTATGAATGTAGTTAAAGTGAGGGCCAGAATGTAACACACATGTTTTGAGGGCACATAAAGTGACCATTACAACAAACCTGAATGAGTGCTTGAGAGAGCGAGTTTCCCCTGATATATTAATCATGTCAAAGACTGACAATTACGTACATTCCAGTAGCACATTCTTGCTTCTCTGTGTTCCAGAACAACCAGGTGGTTGGAGTGGGGAGCGGCTCCACCATAGTCTATGCTGTGGACAGACTGGGTAAGTATGCTCTGGTGTTTTTAACTTCAACTTAGTTTTCTCAACTACCACTTCCTTCTTCATTTACAGAGTGGCGTTAAATCAACATGGATGCACACACGCTACCATTTGGTATTTTACTTTATATAGGTTAGTACACAATACTTGGCCTGGCTATACTAATTGCTGTTTTGAGAAAGTTATCATCAACTTTAGAGTGTCACTAATGTTAGCCAGCATAATTCTTTTCTTACCATTTAAATTATTAACATGCCACATAGGTAAAATAGAAAAATGACCACGAAAGCAGTATTGTACTGTACCTAAAGCTTTAATTATACACTGCCTGGCCCAAAAAAAAAAACAGTCACACACTCTAAGTGTTTATATAATAAGACTGCATTCAGTCAGCTGTAGTTTTGATTCCAGCACACAATGTGGTGATCAGTTCATGCGTGAAAATGATTCCTCATGCTCCCTGAACCCCTCTCACAATTGGAGTCCTGGAATATGCCTGTACTTTCAGGGAAGAAAAACTCAATAGATGTAATACCCTGGTCATTCAATACATTGGGGTCGTCAGCAGACTTCATTTTATTGCCGCATGGTTGCTGAGGCTAAACCTGAGGCTGAACACTGCCTCCAGAGCCTTGTACAGTGGGGACTATGCATGATGGGTTCATCACTCCATGTGCTTCTTTTATTACCCAGACTCACCCATCACTCGGGAATAGGGTCAATCTGGACTTATTAGACCACATGACCTTTTCCAATGCTCCAAAGTTCAATCTTTATACTCCCAAGCAAATCAAAGCCTTTTTTTCTGATTAGTCTGACTAACAAGTGGTTTTTTTATGGCCGCACAACTGTTAGGTCTAATCCTGTGAGTCTCGTCACACTCATCTGTGTATGGAAGCGCTTTTATTTTTACTATTAAATGTAGCTATGGTTTTTACTGTTGATTTGTACCATGCAAATTCAGTGCTGTCCTTCCAGGTTTTGATAATTCTAGTCATTTAAAATTTCCTTATTTTTTATTTTTTGCTTGATGCAGCCCAATATTTTGACCCTTTTGCCATTTCAAAAGGGTCAAAATATTGGGCTGCATCAAGCAAAAAATAAAAAATAAAAAAATAAGGAAATTAAAAAATTTTAAAATATTTGGCAAATTTTTAAAATTATTTTATTTATTTTGAGCTAAACTCGCATATTTCTTTCTTGTAGCTGACAGAGTAAGGCAGGAGAAGCTGAACATTGTATGTGTTCCTACGTCCTTCCAGGTGAGTGCAAATGAGTTGCTCAGAACCAGATGTGATGCTAGCATTGTAAAACCTTAGAATAAAGATGAAGGGTAATCTGCTGTTTCATCTTTGCCTCAGGCTCGGCAGCTGATTCTGCAGCATGGCCTGTCGCTTTCAGATTTAGACAGACACCCAGATGTGAGTTAATCGTTTACTGCAGATAAATTGAGCCTCTTTAGGGCAAAAAGCATTAAACTTCTGCTACAAATCATTGTAAATGTATAGCAATACATGGACTGACTAAAGCGTTTATTTATGTGTCTGTTAGCTGGATGTAGCAATTGACGGAGCTGACGAGGTGGACGATTCGCTCACGCTGATTAAAGGAGGCGGGTAAGGAGCATGAGATTATCTGTCTTACTTGTATAAAATTTGCAAATGGTACGGAATCTGCTTCAGCTTGTGATACGGTACTTTAAGAGGACCAATTATCTAATTATCAGTTTTGTCACAGGAGTGTTTGTTAATGTTCCAGCTGAAAGACCCCTCCTTTGTGCAGCTTGATATCTTTTTTTTGTTTTTTTTTTTTTTTTTTTTTTAGTTATGTTTTTGTGTGTAAAGAGATGCACCTGAATGTCAAAAAATGACAAAAAAAAAGTACATTTTGCATATGTCTCCTTTAACAATAAACATTTTTATTTGTGTATGTAATCTATTAGTCACTATAATAACAAACATTGGGAAATAAAACATTTCCAATGTTCTGGTACACAAACCATAAATTAAGAATTAATCTGCATCCACACGCACACACGCCTACATGCATACACAGAAGTCTTGCGCCTGACACCCACATTACTTGATTAGATAATGAAATAATTAATGATGCTGGGAGCGCAATCCAGCCTGGCTGGAAAATAAAGCGTCACTTCTTCAAAATTCTAGTGCTTGAAGACAGCATTCTTGAATTACCGGGAGTATACAGTATTTATATCTTTGTTTGAACCGTATGTAACCATCCAAAAGCTGTTTTAATACCAAAATAACATTCTCTTCTTCTCTCCTCTCTTTCTTTCCTGAACTACAGAGGATGCTTGACTCAGGAGAAAATCGTAGCCGGCTGTGCCAAACACTTCGTCGTCATTGCCGACTACAGGTTAAATAAACGTGTCTCTTTCTCTCAGGATATTGATGTCGATTGTCAGCGACAGTATTTCAAATGCTAGTCAATACACTAAGTCAGTCACACCGTGAGTGCTGCTTAGTGTTGGAGGGAAACTGGAAATTTTAAAGTTTATACTTAAT
The DNA here is from genome assembly GCA_013621035.1 of Clarias magur. Taxonomy (NCBI): domain Eukaryota; kingdom Metazoa; phylum Chordata; class Actinopteri; order Siluriformes; family Clariidae; genus Clarias; species Clarias magur. The sequence continues at coordinate 602,528 of QNUK01000354.1, forward strand.
AAGCAAACTTTAATTGTCACAAAGTGGTGCTGAGTGGTGTGTGATGACTGTGTGTGGACAGGAAGGACTCGAAGTCACTGGGGCAGCAGTGGAAGAAAGGTGTTCCCGTGGAGGTGGTCCCTATGGCGTACGTTCCCGTGTCCAGGGCCATCACGCGGCGCTTCGGTGGGGAAGCTGCGCTAAGGATGGCTGTCAGTAAAGCGGTGAGATGTTGATCAGTGAGAGTTACTTAATTCCAGTGCCTTATGAATGAGAACGCGAAGAGGTAAAAAAATTACAAATGAATACTGCTGTGACGCTGATCACAGACAAATGCAGATTAAAGCCTGGTTTATTTTTGGTGTGTGATGTTGCATTTACAGACTCACCTTCAAACCTAATGTAGCGTGGGATTTAAAAAATCTGCGACATGGCATATCAGATAAAACGTCCCTGTCCGGTTTAGCGATTATGTGCAGAGATGTAATAGTCACGGTGTCCCCGCGCAGAGATATGGAACACGCAGGCAAGCACCGCCTTTATCTTCCACTGTTGTCATGATCTGTGCTTTAAATCGAAAACTATAACCTGACATTTAAAAGTACTTTAAAAATTTTCTTTAAACAAACAGAATAATAAAAAACCATAATGACTATTTATGTAATGGACTACATTTGATCCGTGATCCGTACAGATCTCTCCCCACGGTTCAACGCACATGTGAACCGTGGATTAATTGCAAAGTTTAACCTTCAGAGTGCATAATACAGTTTTGCTATTGCTTATATGTTTGTCAATGATATTTTAGCTCACACTCCTGTGCGCTCGCACACAGACTCAGAAACAATTGCTTGGCAGTGCTGAAAACCCGCCCACAACGATTAAAAACAGGCCAAATAATAAAATCAGTACTAAAGCTCACACACCTTCTTTCATTAAAATCAGCCTAATATTTATTACGAAGAGCGAAGGCACATTTTTATTAGCTAAGACACATTTTCAGCCAAAAATGAGAAGAAGCCACCCAATCTGGCAAGACTGCTTGCTCAAAACTAAACTCTGATTGAACATCAGTATCTTCTGTCCTTCGAACTCTGAACTGCAAACACACCCTCTTGTGTCACACAAGGTTGGATGATAATACACTGTAGTAAGATACTCGAACTATGGTGTATTATCATCCAAAACAAACATTGTGTTAATCATTTTTAATAGGTAAAACGTTCCTGTTGGTAATGAATCAGTTCTTGATGAATCTTTAGCGTTCCTAGTTTATATTACATCGTTTTATATATGAGGCAGATTACATTCAGAGCAAGCAGTTTAGGGTTTCAAATCATAGGCTACATAGCAAAAGCACAGTATGTTAACTTTTTAATCCTGAAGTGAGGTGTAGCGTTACTTTCTTATTCACTATACATTTGTGTCAGTACACCAGATTTATAGTGCATTATGGGTAGTAAAATAAGCTTCTGTCCACAGAATATCATTTGTCCATTGAACATGTGAACAGCCGTATAAATTGGCTGCATTTATTCATTCAGTAAAAAATTTATGTCAGTTACTCGCTTTATCCTGTTCAGAGGGTCTGGAGGCGATCCAGGGAACACTGTGCATGACCAGGGAATCACCCTGGATGTAAATCCATGCCTTTGCAGGATACACTGTCCATGTTTATTCACATACTACTTTAGGTACAGAATCTTAGAGCTCCACATACTGCCAAGATTTTGGGATGTAGGAGGTAACGGTAAAGGAAAGAATGAGCTTGTGGCAATGAAAGGTGCAAATATCACTCCAGAGATTTTTCACGGGTACAAGTTCGAACTTTGTTGTCCAAATCTGATTTTACCACGTAAGTGAGACTTGCCTAATTTCTGATCTCGGCACACTGGGCAGATGAATTGCCTTTTGTTAACAATAAGTTAGCCAGGTAACCGTGATGAATCGTTTATTTTTCTCTTCAAACAGCATCTGCATAGACAATGTTTTAACTTTAACAACTCGTTATGTCTGTGTGTTTTTTTTTTTTTTTTTTAAAGAACTTGTATATATGTATAGTAAGCTGAGCAGGAACGCAGTATGAAATGGAATTGAAGGGGTATTTTCATTGGCTTTTACTGACTGTTGTTTGGGAAATACAAATTCCAAGATACCTTCAGTCGAATGCAGTATTTGCTGTAACTTTTTATTTTTTTATTTTAGTGCAGTTTTATACAACGAGTCTCTGGAGAAATACATTACTGATGCAGTGGCTTTTCATATCACAAAGGACATGGTGCCATTTTGCACTGTCAAGAAAGAAGAGTTGTGCAGAACAGTAACCGTAGCAACATCTACAGAAACTGTTTATTTTAAATATCCTCTATTTCCATGTATTTCATTTAGAAGCCTTAATGTTTTTATTTCAAACCTTAGTTTTTAAAAGTTTTTGAAAGGATTAGGTGTAATAAAAATTGAGACTTGTTCATAAATTTGGAGGGAAAGAGATTTCTCAGAAGAACGACCTTCAGTCAGACCCAAACTTATCTTCACGCTGAACTCCTGGACTCAGCCATGTTTACATGTTTACCTTCTCCTTTTTGTGTGTCAGGTTTTATTGAAATGCTGCCAACAAAGGCTCGAGACTGTCAGTAAATGCTCTTTCACCTAGGCACAAATCAGAATGAGGTTTAACTTAATTCTAGGACTGTTCAAGTCAACCTGGGAATTTGGATTGTGCAGTTTTGATCAGAGAAACTACCTTCATTACTTTATATGATCTCCTGTTACGCTAATGCACTTATCCCAGTGTTTTCTTAGTGCTTGGATACCACCAGGGCAGAAAGGGTTCTCAGCACGCTGGAGCCATGATCAGACTGACTGCATCATGTCTCAAATGGTGTGGAGGGTGGTCAGGCCTATACAGGGGATGTGGCAGTAACTCCCTGTAATGTGCCAAGTGGTGTTCATGAATGATGTATGAACAGTTCCCACAGATGCGTCTCTTCCGTAAATTGATTACGTGTTGTTTTCCTTGCATGATGTTTAGGGGTCTTGCAGTGGGCTCCGAGGCCGGGCTCGTCATTCACGGATGTACAGTTTTGTTTAAAACATTTTACCGTGGCTAAGATTCTCATCACAGTACTGTGCTTGAAATATTCTGTAAAAAATACCAGTTTTTTAAATTTTTTTATACCTTCTTTCACAAGAAATTTTATCATTTACAGACACTCTTATCCAAAAGGACTTTTTTTTTATCATTATACATCTGATCAGTTGAGGGTTAAGTGCCTTAACTTGGTGGGTGTGGGGTTTGAACCTGGGACCTTCTGGACTGTAGTCCAATGTTTTAACCACTGAGCTACACCTGATCTGTCAACACAAGTCCTGGAAGTCTTTCGGCCAACTGAATCTCCTGTTTCTACATCTCAAACGTGTTCTTCTGGTTTTAGATCCCATGATGAACACATTTTCACGATCATGAAACCAGTTTTTCTTTGTGACACAGTGCATATCATACTGGAAGTTGCCATTAGAAGATAGGACAATTGGGGCTGTAAAGGGATACACATGACTAGCAATTATACTCAAATAGGCGGTGGCATTCAAACCATGATCGATGGGTATTAACAGGGCTTAAGGTGTGCCAAGGAAAAATTCCCCACCTCCAGCAGCATGAACTGATTAAACAAAGCAGTTTGGGTCCATGGATTTATGCTGTTGACATCATAGTCTGACTTGGCATCTGTTTGCCTCAGCAGAAAGAGATCCATTAAACCAGGCAATATTTTTTCTCTTCTAGTCTTCAGCTGTCTAGTTTAGATGAAGTTGTGCCCAGTGCAGCCTCAGCTTTCTGTTCTTGGCTGACAGAAATGGAACCTGATTTGGTCTTAGGGTTCAACATGTCTTGAATTCTGAGATGCTTCTGCTCACCACAGTTGTACAGTGTGGTTATCCGGGTTCAAGCCGACAGAGTCTGGACATTCTCCATTGACCGCTCTTATCAACCAGCCGTTTCCGTCTGTAGAATTTCTCTCTCAGTTGATGTTTTTAATTATTGTTCCCTTCTGAGTAAACTTTAGAGACTGTCCTGTGTGAAAATTCCAGGAGCTCAGCAGTCACGGAAATATTGACTTGAATATTTGGCACCAACAGCCATGCCACGGTCACAGCCCCTGTATCTCCATGACTGCACAGAGCCTTGATTATCATTATTCTTATTAAGAAGAAGAATTTGTTAATAATCAAATCAAACCCTCTACACCTAGTAAATTAATTAATTCACTTATAGTCACTACTTGTATACCTAGTATGTTTTTAAAAAAAAAATGTATTATGGACTCACATTTGTTATAGAAAAATTATCATAAGCATATGCATTCCATCTTTGAAAGAATACTGCCATAAGAAAGCCATACAGAACCCTTCCTAAACCATAATGATGCCATAAATATAAAATAGCAGATTTGATTCTGTAATGAGGCTAATATTGTGCATCCACATAACGTTTGGTGTATTTTATTTTCAACATAATGAAAATGTGCTTATAAAACTGTACTTGTGATATTGTTCCTTAAAATAACAGCCACTTGGCTTGATGTTTTCTAATGCAGGTAAATAAATAGGTTTGTGTTCTGAATAAGTGTGGCTTAAGTGACCAAATTCTATTTGTGGCCACTGTGTGTGATTAAAGAAGAAGAATGCGTACACCTCTAGCTCCGGTTAGGGAAATGAAAACGTACAGTTCATTCACCTAGAAGCAGCGATTTATTTCTTTATCCCATTACAGCCAGGTATTCTGCCTAGAAACTGTAGATTGTAGTATAATGAATTCTATTTCCTGGTAAAAGCTGCATTTTATTTCATGCAGTATGGTATCATTGACTCTGTGTACTGTGTCACTGCTTCAGGGCCCCGTGGTGACTGATAACAGCAACTTCATCCTCGACTGGAAGTTTGAGCACGCTCAGAACTGGAAGGAGGTCAACACTGCCATCAAAATGATCCCAGGTCAGTTTAGCAGTACCTCCCTGTTTCAACCCACTGTGTACTGGGTGCTTCATCATACTTCTAACTAAGGACATGTTTGATTCTGTGTTCTTGTGATTGCAGCTGTGTAAAATATGTTCCTTCTCATGGCATATGCAAAAAAACTATTCAAAGCTTTGACCTGTCAGTAATTCATTGTTTCTATTAAGACACTGACAAAGTGTAAAAGGCCAGTGGTGGCTCAATCGGTTAAGACTTTGGGTCACTTGGTTACGGATCGGTTGGTCGGGGGTTCAAACCCCAGCACCAAGTTGCCAGTGTTGAGTTCTTGAGCAAGGCCCTTGAGTATATCTGCTCCAGGGGTGCCGTATCCTGGCTGACCCTGCGCTCTGACCTCAGCTTCTTAACTGGGAAAGGTGAAAAAAAGGTATTTGTGACCAAATAATTGAATTATTATTAGTAGTAGTATTAAATGAAGTGTGTAGCATGGAATATTATCATAGCTATAAAACACTGTTAAGCCTTTATTTGTCACATATACATTACTGCACAGTGAAATTCTTTCTTTGCCGATTCCAGAGCGCAGGCTCAACCATGATGCATCCCCTGGAGCAGGTAGCAATGGCCCAGCAATGGCAACCTGGCTGAGCTGGGGCTCAAACCACTGACCTTCCACAAGGTCTGGCTGAGCCACCACAAGCCAAACGTAAATATTAAGGTTGTTTTATTTGTAGTATATCCAATGATCTAGTCTAGGGGTGTCCAAATCCAGTCCTGGAGGGCCAGTGTCCAACACAGTTTGGTGCTTCTTCTTCTCAAACACAGCTGATTTAACTAATGTTATTTACTAGGTTCAGTGGGTGTGTTTAGGTGTTGGTGAATTACAAACTGTGCTGGTCACTGGCCCTCCAGGACTGGATTTGGACACCCCTGATCTAGTTGATCTCCTCCTCTGAACTACCTGTCCATAATTGTATTATTTTTGCCGTAGCGGGAAGGTTGTAGCGCTTGTTCTCTTTGCTCGCAAATCAACCGGGGCCATGCTGCCACCTGCTGTATCAGGAAGTGTAAGTACGCAAGTGTACTCTGATACTTTTACTAATGTGAAAGTTGGCTAGCAGGGGAGAGGGGATCAATCATGCCTAGTGTGAAGGCCTGGGAGCTATCTCACTCTACAATGAAAATATCTGTACGATCAGGAGTACTTGATCGAAGCACTCACAAGAAACCAAGTTTCTACTCCGTCATGTCGTGAGGCTCGGCTGCTGGCTCACACTGTGCAGGATCATTAAGGATGCGTTCTATGTGAATCTACAGAGCAAGGAGGAAATGAGCCCCAGGCTCTGCTTCATGCTTTTCTCCCCTCCTTTACAGCTGCTTATGTTGTTCTCACATAGGCAGAAATTCAACTTTTCAACTTCTTGATATTGTTCGTGGCTCCACGAAAGAAAATAGTCATCCGCTTCATTTTCTATCCGCCAGAGCTTCTTGTTTTGTTTCTCGCATCATCACCAGAATGAGGAACTAAAATGCAGAAAGGGATACAACCAGTGCAGTTCAAGAAGTGATAAGCACCCAGTATGTTTGAATGTTTATGCACTCTCTGTACAGACAGATCTGCTGACTCCTCTGTTTTTCCGTAGGTGTTGTGGAGACCGGCCTGTTTGTGGGAATGGCTGAGAGAGTTTACTTTGGGATGGAAGATGGAAGTGTGAAGGTCAGAGATTCTCAAGTGAACTGAAGAAACACAAAGAAACAGAAAGCTCTGTCCTTTCCTGTCCTTGACACCTCAAGTGCCAGTGCAGCGCACACAAACATATACACACGCGCACACACACAGCTCTTTGTGTTGTCTAATAAGAGTAGCCAGAGCCCCTGCTGGCAAAATGGTACACCTATACAACATTCCCAATGATCTCGCGTGTGTGTGTGCGTGTGCGTGTTTGTGTGTGTGCTATGTGAAATTATACACACAGATTTATCATGAGGGGTTAGATTGTATATATAGGCTTCATTATATTGTTTTTCATCCTCTTATTGTCACACTGTGAGTAAAAGTGAAACTGTTGAGTCATCCTGGCTTTCATGCAAGATGCAGTTCTGGCTTAAACAACTAGACAGGTTTAAGCCCAGTCTAACTAAATAATCATTATTCAATGATCTGGGAAAATGCCTCATTTGTATTTCTCACACTGATCTCTCACTTTGTACCTCATGCATATTTTCAGTCATTTTGTGTCCAAGTTGTTGTCTGGTTTCAGTTGTAATTTTGTTTACGTTCAACCAAAGCGTAACCGGCATCTGATGATATAAAGCAGGAATAACTATTCAATACATGTGTAATAGTATCAGTATACCAGCTTGTACATATACACACAATGTCTGTTTCCTTTCTTTAGATCTGTTCAGTTAGCAATTCCGGCAGTTTAATCCTTATCTGAGTAGCTCAGTTTCAGGATGAAACACATGCCATACAACTGAGTTAGGATTTAATTTGTATACGTTAATGTGCCTATAGACTGGTTCACCCCATCAAGCCTTACTTTTACACACACACAGATCTGGAATGGGCATTATAAGTTCAACAACAGTATTTTAAACACCAGCTTTATTTTTTATTTTTTGCAATTTTTACCAAAATTTTACTGTGATTTAAATGTTTTGATTTGTGACCAAACTCCTAAATTGTTATGCTCTTATATGACTGAAGACAAAAAGATTAAAACAACACTGATGAACTATGCAGGACTGACTGGTGTCTTTTTCCTCCCCTACTATTTAATGCAGCTATTTTTCATAGTTTATTAGATGCAGCATTGTTGCTTATGATGTTTGTTTATTCGTCAAATGGCCACAAGAGGGCAGCACAAGTTATGTGTGTTTAAACACAGCATTTATGTAAAGGCAGTGGTTCTCAACTCTGGTGCTGGGGGACCACTGCCCTGCACAATTTAGTGGTTTACCAACTCCCAGCTCACCTAATTAACAGCTTTTTACACTGAAGAGTGTGCAGTGCAATGGTTCACCAGGAATAAGGTTGAGAACCAGTGTGTTATTTCTTACCACCATGTTTGCACAGAACTTCATTCCAGGGATCTTCAGCTCCAATGCTAAGGGCCAGTGTGTCCAGCACAGCTTGTAGTTCACCAACAGCTAAACACAGCCATTGAACCTTTTAGTTAACCTTTTATTTAACAGATTAGTTGAATCAGCTGTGTTAAGCAGAAGAGTCACCATGCTGTACAGGGTCTCTCTCCAGGACTGTTGAGCTGAAGATCTCTGTATTACAGCTTATTCATTTGGCCATTTAACTTTCAACCTGGTTAAATAAATAATCACAGTGCTGTTTGGCTCTGAAATCGCAACTGTTAAATATAACTAAAGTCATTAAGTCATGCTGTGTAGAGATTTTAATTAGAGTTTCTAAATCGCCGTATGAGATGTTTTTGTTGTACACAAATCAGCAATAGACTTTTATTTTCATTAAACCCGGAAAAGGAAACGTCAAACACTTTGTCAGTAAACAAGTGGCCACGTCGCTCGTTCCATCCTCGTACTTTTCTTCTCTTTCGTCTCCTCAGCTTTAGGCCCGCCCCCTTTTAAAAATAGCTGGGACGACCGACGTGATTGACAGATGGGAGATACAATCAGCATCTCCTGTGTGTCTTTCACAGCGAACGAAAAGTCACCGATTTTGGCCAACCAATCATTTCTCTCTGTTTAATAACGGACACGCCGCCGTCTTCCCGTTTCCTCTGTTCGGCTCTGACCCGCCTCTGTAGGTGTGATTGTCAGCAAGGCAGCCAATAATTAGGTCTGTTTGTTGGGCGGATAGTTTGTGAAACTGATATTTGTGTCAGCCAATCAGATTCTGATTAGTAGGTGCGCTCGTGAGGATTGACGTAGGCAAGCAGCTATAGGAGCGTAGAGACGTAACTTCACGCTCAGCGGCCCATTTCTCGTGTCCAATCGTTGTTTGGATACGGGGTGGGCGGGGCGTTACTAAGGCACCGCCGACTGCAGGTAGAACGCCAATAACATGGTGCCTCGGCGACTTGTCTGTTTACGCCAAGAAACGGGACCATATAGTTGCTGGAAAGCGTTTATATTTGTCTGTTTTGTTTTGTAAAGCTGTTTTAGAGTTTTTTTTTATTTTATTTTTATTATTATTATTTCATATCTTTCGGTTATGAGATTGCTTGTGTACTGATGTGTCACTTGTCCCAATGGAAAGCGGGCTTCGCTTTGGCAACGTGGGCATATCCCTTGTGCTGCTGCTGCTGCTGTTGATGCTCAGAGCTGTGAGTGTGAGCGCTGTGCAGTTCAGCTCTCTGTCCGGGACAGAGCTGGAGACAGCGGACACGGTGATGGACCGCGGGCTGGAGAGCAGTATCGGGGACGCGACGGTGGAGGACGACGACATTAGCTCGGCTGGGGATAGCGAGGAGCCTGCCGCAGATAACGACACAAACTTACACCAACACGGCAGGTAACAAACATTACGACTCGCTGGTTCATAAAAGCTGCAGGCGGCCTGAGTCTTGTGTGAGTGAATGGTTGTGCAGAAACGAGACTAACAACAGTGTTGAACTTCCCGGAAGTTCAGGTTAGTTCGTGAGGAGCAGGAGCTGAGGTAATGTGGTCTGGGATTAGCTCAGCGTCTCCTCAGTGCCACAACACACTCTCACACTGCGCTGCCTAAAATCTCCCCCTACTGCTTTAACTTCACTCCGGTAGAGCTCAGTACCGCGCTTGTTTCTAGTCATTAACGGGTGCACGGCTAATTAGGGTTAAGTTTAGCTCCAACCTGGAAGTGAGCTGTGCGATTTATAACGCTTTATTATTTGTTTGTTATTATTACTAGTGAACAGAATCTGGTAGTCATGTGTAAAGCCTTCTTACGGCGGCAGAGCTTCTTGTTTGTTTCGTGTAAAATTCAGGGTTGACTCTCTCTCTCTCTCTCTCTCTCTCTCTCTCTTAAACATGAAGCAATAAAAATGAATAATAGGGATAAAAACTCATTTGTTAATGCTGTCTTGTGTTTAAAAGACCATATGTTAGGTGATCTTACAGTCAAGTCATTGAGGGGCGGCGGAACAGTTTCTGATTTTGGAATAATTGATTTTAGTGTGGGTTGTTTTTGTTTGTTTGTTTGTTTGTTTGTTTGTTTGTTTGTTTTGAACGTATTGATGCTTGAATTGGATTTTGGATTGGATATGATCTCACACTGTGTTTCTGATGTTTCTCTGAGGGTATCCCAATGTCGTGCATCTTAAATATTATCGTTATTATTAGTACTAGTAGTATTATTAGTAGTGTTAGATCTCATGTGAGGTAAGTTAGGAGGCTGAGAGCACTTGTGTAAATTCACGGAGCTTAGAAATCTGCTGAATAACACGTGGGGTAATTCACTTTCATTTCCTCGTGCTTTTTTAATGTAAAACAGTGATGCATGTCGAAGCTAAGCACAACCTAAAGCTGTCTAGAGCTGCTGTTCTTCTGCATTGACTCGAGGCTGTATAAGGGGTGTGTGGCTGGCTGTGTGTGTGTGTTTAACTCGTGACAGAAGCGGAAGTTTTTGCTCGGGTGTTAAAGCGCGCAGTGATGCGGGTGTGGCGCGTCCTAAATCTGCACCCGTCACCCCTGACACGCGTCCCGTCCCCGTCACTAACCCTCGCCATCTGGTTTGTTCCTTTGCTGAGTCTGATCGTTCTGTCCGACGCTGATCGCGTGTAACTTGTGCACCTGTTCGCGCGCTCCTTCACTCGTGCTTCACATTTTTATTCATTATTTTATCCGACTGAAACACGGATGTCAGACCAGCGGGGACGTGGCTTCTCGTGTCTGATTTGTGTCTCGGTTCGGTTCGGTTCTGGTTGGCACTGGAGCACACTGAGGGTGTGGTGTTCACTTCATCATCATGCAGCAGACACAGCTGACTGTCCAACAGAACGGCGTGGGTTTCATTAATCATTATAACGTATGAAGATGGTAATGAAACGCGTATAAAGGTTTAAGTACTTTTTTCCCCCCCTTTCTTTTCTTCTGCGTTTACACAGATCAGCCATGACATTATGACCACCCGCCTAATATTGAGTAGATCCTCCTCCCTTTCCCACCAAAACAGTAATGACCTGTGAGTTCTGACACCTTTCTCTTACAACCTTTGCCTCAGTTTAAGCTCCGCCAGCACTTCGACTGGATCACGCTACACGGGCCAGCCTTCACTCCCATGTGCATCAGTGATCCTTGGCCGCACACGCTTGATGACCGTTGGAATGACCTCCCTCCCTCCGTCATGTCATGTCCCGTCATGTTCGAAAAATAGTTCCAGGATGAAAGTTGAACAGTCATGTTTGACATTTTCATGTTTGACTGATTGACAACAGCTTTCATAAAGTCATCAGTAGTCCAAATTTTTGCTTGGATGGTATAACAACACTTGGATAAAAGAGTTACAGCTGTACATGCAACCCCAGACAACTGTAGACAGGTATAAAATGTATAAAATACATTTTTAGGAAATGTTCTGTCGCATATTTTTACCCCTTAACGGTGTCCTACCGTACCGGTTTAGGCCAGGGACACGATGTCGCCGTCGGACCAATGTTTGCTGGGACCCTGTCACCAGATCACTGATTTTCCTTCCTCGCACCACTTTTGGTCTGTCCTGAACACTGCAGTCTGGGAATTTCCGCAAGCGCTGCAGTTTTGGAGTAGCTCTGATTCAGTTGTCTAGCCATCACCTTCGGCCCTTCTCACATCGGCTGCAATTTTTAATATCTTGTCTGGAAGTGAGTGGGATATATTAGGCAGCAAGTGAACCTTTTTTCCTAAAGCTGATGTGTTGGAAGCAGAATAAAATCTGAAAACATAAGGACTTGAGTGACTTTGACAAGGGCTAGATTGTGATGGCTAGAAGACTCGGTCAGAGCAACTCGAAAAACTGTTTAGTGAAGGCTGCCCTCTAAGAAGGAACACTAGCATAGATCAAATTGATGAAAAGGTTCATGCTAGTTGTGATAAAAAGATGTCAAAACACACAGTGCATCACTGTTATTGTCGCAAAAGAGAGAGGGGTGTGGGGGCTACTCAATATTAGGCAGGTGGTCAAAATGCTCTGGCTGATGGGTGTTTACACTGTTTTAAAAAACAACCAACCAAAAAAAAACACTAACTGTACACCCACAAGCAACATCTGGTTTATTTACACTCTTTTCCACCATTTGATGAAAAAATATTACACAAATACACAAATTCTTGTAACAGCTTTTTTTTGTTTGTTTCTTTACAATGACAAAATGGCACTGATTAATTAATCTTCTATACTGCTTATTCGGTAGAGGGTTGCAGGGCGACTGGAGCCTGTCACAGGAGACTTGGCATGAGACAGGGTATACCATGGACAGGGTGCCAATAAAATGCAGGGCACTCATTTACACACACGCGCATGCACTACGGGCAATTTGGGAACGCCAGTTAACCTAGTTTGCTTGTCTTTGGACTCTGGGTGGAAACTGGACTAACTGGCGTGTAGGGACCCCCAAGCACAGGGAAGACTACGCAAACTCCACACAAAGACCCGATGCGGGAATCAAACCCTGGACTCTGGATGTGTGAGGGCACAACGCTAACCACTAAACCGCCGTGCCACCTAATGGCAAGTCAATACCACACAATTACGACTTTACATTTCACAACTATAAACAAGTAATGTAACTTTACCGAGATATTTCTTTCAGCATTAACTGGCCACTCTGGAAAACATCTTGGGCTAAAAAAAAAAAAAAAAAAAAATTGCATGCCTCCGAGTGGCGCAGTGGTTAAAGCGCTCGCCCTATCATCCGGAGATCTCTAGTCCGAATCCCGGGTGGTGCTGTAACCTCTCGCAGCCGGAGGTCTAGAGAGAGCTGATTGGCCGAGCTCTCTCAGAGGGGAGGGATGAGAGGTACTTAGTGCTCCCACATTAATCACGGCTCTACAGCCAGTCAGGGGCGTCAGTGAGCTCGTGCAACGGAGGGAGCGGATAGCGCTGTCCTCCGAGTGTCTTACGCCGCCCCCAACGGTGCGCGAGCGAGCAGTTCGAAAAGATGCGGTCGGCTGGCGTCACGTGGTTCGGAGGAATAGTTGGTTCGTGATGGTTCGTGATCGTCTTCGGCCCTCCCGGCTGAGTGGTAGTAGTAGCCTTAATGTGGGAGCCCCCTAGTGACGGGGAGGAATTGGACACGACTAAATTAGGGAGAAAATCGGGGAAAAATCCAAAAAAAAAAAATAAAATTGCATGTCTGTGATGTTGAGGTAGGGGTAGAGAAAGACTAATAAATGCGAAAAAACAAGTCACAGGACCTCTCAACTGCAAGACGAGAAATCGTAGGGTTGTCTAATGAATCTGTGTAATATTTTTTTCATTCATGGTGAAGTCAAGCTTTCATTATTGCAGTATTTGCAGATGCAAACCAGTGTCTATTTGTTTTTTATGCTTTATTTGTATGAACTTCATTTTTGTACATTGGCCTTCTGTTGTATTAAACTAGTCTTAATTATCTTTTTTTTCAATACTAGCCATGTAATCAGCAAAGTGTGACTGTGTAGAGCTTCTTGCTGCTAATGTTCAAAGCCTTAACTACACACAGTTACAGGCTCGATTTTCCCTCTCTGGAACACTGAATCTGCAGCTCATAAAAACTGTATGGAGCGGATCTGCAGGTGGTGGGAGGAAAGATTTCAAAGAGCATGCTTTAGTTTGTATTGTCCTTCAAACAATGCTCAAATTCAAACAAAATGAATCAGGAGCTATTCAACACTTTTATGTCGCTGGTCAGTGATGGTAAAGTCGCTAAGTTTCTGATCAGAAAGGCATCAGTTCAACCAGGAATCACAAAGCTGCCACTGTTGGTCCCCTGAGGAAAGCATGCAGCCAAAAATGCAGCCAGCTTCAGAGCAAGCTAGAGAAAAGTTTCGTGGAAATCAACTTGCGTATTTGATGAGTTCTATCTTTCGCTATCTGCCTTTTAATGTTTTGTTTATTTCGACAGATTGATTTTTAGAAATAGTGCCACTTTTTACTCAATGCTAAGACTTTTCCTTGTGGCGTTGGGTCACTGGTTGAGGTTTCAACTGGATCTGCTAACTCGGGCAGGGCAATAAGACATTATAATATTGATATTGCGATGTATTTTGTCACAATATGCATTTCTGTTCATGTTTTTTTTTGTTGTTGTTGCTGTTTTTTCCTTCTAGTCTTCTCCCTAATTTTTAATCATGGTCAATACGCACACGTCTGATCTGATCAAGTGACCACTACCAGCTAGGCTGAGCAAATATTATAATATGATTGCTTCCTTCCTACTTTCTACTGCTCTCATAACATCAAAACATCAATAAGTACTCGTAGCAAAATATAATTTTTTTTGTACAGAGTTTATTTGAAACCGCATTCCATCCTACTGTAAGTGATAATTTGCCAGACAAAATAATGATATTTCCAACTTTGGTGCATTTGACCAGTGATTTATCTATAATTCATACTTGATATACATATTAAGTATATAACTCATTTAAAAGTAAGAAGTTTGACTTTGTTTATTTTTGGTTATCATGCACAATGTTGATTTAATGTCACTGTAAACTGGAAAAAAAAAACTCAGATTCGGGAATAATACCCCAAGTTGACTTCATGTTATGATGGAGGGGCTCCCCACTTACTTTGTCAAGAATAAAGGATTGACTGCCAAAATAGTAATAGTGCCATCATCTGTAGGAAATTTTTACAAATTTGTACAAGTACATGACATCAAAGCCAGGGTATGTTCAATACTGCCAAAAATGACCTTTACATACCCTAACCAAAGTAATATTATGTACACATAAACTGTCTGGCCAAAAAGTTGCACAATCTAATATTGTAATTAATCTTATTAGGCGTTGTTTGTGACCAGTTCATGTGTGAAAATAATTCCTCATGATCCCAGAACCACTCTTTCACACTGTGAGTGCTGTAAGTAGTCTGTGTGTGTCTGTGTGTGTCTGTGTGTGTCTGTGTGTGTCTGTGTGTGTCTGTGTGTGTCTGTGTGTGTCTCTGTTTTTATTTATGTTTTGATGTTAATGTTTAACAGTGTAACTTCATCAAACCTTAAAGTGATCACCAATATTTTTCCCCAGCCACATTTCCCACAAAGTTGGCAAAAGTTTACATAATTTCAGGTTTTTACAATGCGTTGGACAGTTCTTGTGTAGTTATATTATGTATAGTGGAGATGAAATCACCCAGCCATAGTAAAACCTTCTGGTAGACCTGAATGTTAAATCATTTTTGTGCTATATGATGTCATAATACACTTTTATGAGATATTATAGACTTAATGGTATATTTATATTTAGATAGTTTAATATCTAATTTGCCCAAGTGTTTTATGTTACGTCCAAAATTATCATTTTAAATTTAAACCGTTTTCCTATTTCTTTTTTAACAAATATTTCGCAGAAAAATAAATAAATAAAATAATGTAGCCCTTAAATACTACTGTACTGTTGTGCAGTAGATGGTAAGCCTTTACATTATGGTGCATATAAGTAGTTTTGTAGAAATGTCCTTAATATTTTTTATTGTATTATTCATTGAGGGAAAACAAAGGCGATATTGTATGTGGCACACACTTCTACACAAATTCCTCACTGAGCTGTGCATTTTCCCAAATGCATCAGTCCCCTACAAACCTGCACTCCAGATTATCACGCATTAAAAATGACTTCACTTAAAAGAATGACGTCTCATCCTAATACTGTAGAGTAAATATCCAAGTAATCATTTGATTAACAGTTCATATGTGCATTTAAAAGAAAAAAAATAAATCGTGTATGGATAGATGTCTGTGTCTTTAACACTGTATATGAATCCGAAACGGAGAAGCCAGTCTATTGTGCCTTAGTTCCTAGGAATCAACACCCGCAGGCCTTTCCCGAGACATGGAACAGCTTAACTGGGGGATGGTGTTCTCCTGGGACCGTTTCAGCGATGCACAGGCTGGCTGACTGGCAAGCAGGAGTCTAACCCAGAAACCCAGGAGACCTGCGCGTACTATACCACAAAAGCAAATACAATAGAGCAGCACGTTGTGACCAGCGTCTCCGAGATGATGATCATCATCGTGGTTTAGAAAGTGCAGCCACGCAAAGATCAGTCATACGGATAGTAGTGGAGGGAACGGAAAGACCACTAATTTCCCTCGTGTGAGCCTCAACTGAGATGATCAACAACCCGGGCAGTGCTGCGCTCCCAGACAACAAGCGGATCACGTTTTTATTTATTTAAACACGGTTCTCACTAGCTGTACCCGAACGGCTTGTGGGCGTATCTAATTTCTAGAAGAGAACATTCGGATCGTCTTTTCAAAAATGCGTAAAGCCCAGAGAGAAAATGAATAAATATGAATGTCGGGACCCGGTTAATAATCACATCTTGGTTAATCATTGACCCGTGCTGAATAAGGAACAGCAAGGTTGTACGAGAGCGGTTTTGTGCAGGTGCTGCCCACTCGTACGGCTTTACTCTAGAACACACAGTACAGTGATAACGGTGTGTGTAGGATTTCAAGCACCTGAGCTTTGCTTACTCCGTGTTCCTGTTCTTTGTTCAGGCTCTGCTAGAAAAACTTGGGACTCTGTGAAAGTGTGTGTGGCATCAAACATAGGACATTGTGTGTGGAGTTGAGGCTGCTGTTCTTTTTTTTTTTTTTTTTCTCTTCTTTTTTTCAAAAGTCCCAGAAGAAACTGCTAGTGAGAAATGTTTCTCAAGTATCAGATGATACAGATGTGATGTGTTGGCTAAAAAAAAAAAAAATAATAATAATTTGGTTATGTATTAAAATAAACATCACTTTTTGTGACTGTAAATAATAAATAATAGTAAATCATTAACCTTTTTTTTTGTATATAAACACATGAATATGAGTGTGTGTGTGTGTGTGTGTGTGTGTGTGTGCGCGTACGCATGCTCTGTGCTGATCCAAGTGCGTAGCTCAGCTTGACCTGATTGAGTGTATTTTTGGACTAGTGGCAATTCCTGGGAGACCTTTTGTAGAAGTAACACTTGAGGTGCCCTATCTGACACACACACACACACACACACACACACACACACACACACACACACACACACACACACTTTGCTGTTACAGCTCTCTCTCTCTCTCTCCTGCCTGCCTGCCTGCCTGGCACAAGCCATGGCAGACGTCTAGCTCCAGCTGCCTACTGCTTAGCAACAGCCAACCACAAGCTTCAAGCTTGGAAACTTGTTAGCCAATTAGAAGGCTGGAAGGAGAAAGTGCTCAGAATTTGAGTTGGGTGCAGAGAGAGTGAGAGAGGGAGTGAGAGGCGCAGGAAAACGAGACCATGTGCATGTTTTATTCTTTTATATGTCCTCGATGCAAATAGATTGATAGCGATGCGGTAGGATATGATATTGCTCTGGTGCTGTAATAAATTTACACACATCACATCCCGAATGGCACACGAGCCGAGTTGATTTTATTTAACAAGTTGTTTGTTTTATACTGGACAGCTCCTTTTGTCATAATGGTAAAAAACAAAAAAAACAAAAAAACAAGTCTGTGATGCATCACCAGTGGATGTTGTTTGTTTGTTTGTTTGTTCTATTCCCCCACTTATTATTAAAGTGATGGAAATAATGAAACCAGTGACTCCAGTATATGGCGAAAATACTATCGTAGACATTTAAAGAATGAGGCTATAGTGTTTGAGTAGTTGGTTATTGTTAGTAAAAGCAAACTAGTGCTGAGAGATTCTGTGCAATTAAGTCCCAGGCTGAGTGTAAATCCTGAGCAACACAGGACTTCTCTCAGCTTTAACAGTGTGGTGGAGTTGTTTTGCACATGGAGTTAACACTGCTCATGACGGCAATTTGAACTTCTTTCGGAAATCCACATCTAAAGTGTTGCTCCTTTATTTACCGTGTTTGTTTTAATCCTCGCACGGCAGTAATATTTTGCTCATTTGAAAGAGCTGCAATAAAGATGTTAATCTGCACCTAGGCTGTTCCTGAGTCACAGAAACAGTCTGACTCTGGTTTATAAGCGTGTTAATTCTACTCGAGCGTTTCGATTCATTATTTTCCCTCGTTTCTGCGAGCTTGCTCTGTGCCGGCGTTCCTCACTCTCACATACTCGAGGAGTTTGTTTTGCTATTGAGGAGTCCTCAGTGTTTTACCTCCAGACTCCGAGCTTCATCAGAGCCTGTAGAATATCTAACGTGTTGAAAGTTCCCTTATTTGTTTATTGATGGTTTCATAAGCACTACTTGAGACATTTTGCGGAGGACCCGCCCTGCTGCAGTGCTGCAGTGGGTGGAGAGCATGAGAAAGGTGGGGAGAAGGGGATGAGAAAATGGGGAGAGACGGTCTGAGGCAGATCTTTTAAACCTGTGGAAAAAAAAAAAAGAAGACATCGTGATGGAAAGTTGTGAGCGCTAGGACCCGGAGCTCTCTCCTTAGTTTTGGTTTCTTACTGCTTAGCAACAACAAATCAGCTGCCCAGATCAAGGCCAAGCCTTGACCAATGAGAGGAGCCGAGCGGCATGGCATGGAGTTTTGATTTCAGTGCCTGTGAGTCCTGACACACAGAGAGAGAGAAAGAGAAGCAGGGATGAGTGAAACGACATCATGATGATGATTGGGGTTGATCAATGAGGGAGAGTTGATGGCTTCGAAAGTTTTCCATTATGTCTTTGTGTAGTTCATTGTTGTACAACAGGAATAAAACTTTTGTAACACGCGAAGGGAAAATGCTGTCGGTATATTGGAGTGTGTGTCCGAGTACTGACGACCACATGGTCAAGTTAATGAGATTGTGTGTGTGTGCGTGTGTGTGTGTGTTCTGCAGACAGTGAGAGCTCTCACTGAGTTTGGGTGTGGTTTAGTGTTTGTACGTGACCTGAACTTCAACGAGAGAAGCCGTGTTTGGACTCGTATCTGCTTCACATCCTAATCAATACATGCAGTAAAACTTGATGAGCACGAAATCTCATTCTTTTTTACACAACCATGTCTGACAGCCGAGTACGTGATGCGATCAGGAGCATTACTGATGCTCTTTGGCTTGTGGTTTGATCTGTATACATATTGCTTAACACGGCTATATTTTCAATTTTGTCACATCCTGAATCAAGCTTAGCTCTTACTGTCTGATGCACCAAAGCTATATGGATAGATTCAGTATTTATCTTTTAAACATCCTCTGGTTAATATAGGGCAAGGCATAATATTTACATGTCGTCTGAGAAAGAAGCAGTGTAGTGTTCAGATGCAACACTACCTGTTTGAATAGTTTTGGGTCCGTGCTTTATGTACTTTTGCCTCTGTTAGATTTCCTTGCGGTCTGAGAGACCTTTAGGATTCCATGCCCCAAATTTCCATGCACCCACTTCATCTGTCTGGAGACGTCTAAACCGTGCTGCGGCTCTGCAGGGGTGTGGCTTTACATCCACAACTTCCCCACGTGCTCCCACTGCCGCTGGATGTTCATTTTGCTCTCTCTCTCTCTGTGTGTGTGGGTGTGTGTGGTACTTGACAACTCACAGTGGGACGGCAGTTGCCGCTCGCTGTTGCATGGTTACAGCGAGCGCTCTCTATTCATTGGCTGTTCTTTTTTCATGACTCTGCGTTCTGATTGGACGTCCTGTTACGCAGGCGAGTCGGGATTGGTTGTTTGGCTGGAGAGCACATCAGCGATTGGTTTAAACACCTCAGATACTGTGTGAGTTCGGGCAGCTGGGTTTTTTGCTTTGGTAAGGTCTCTTCGTCAGGTGTGTGTGTGTTTGTGGTGGTGGTGGGGTCCTCTTGAAAGTGTTTAGGTTTGAGAAGCCCTATGATTATTAGAGGAAAGATGAATACTCGAGGATCAGAAGGCAAAGAGCACATTCTGTGAGTTTAAAACGTGTGAAGGCGATTATGACTTCTGTTTTTGAAGCACATGACTTCTTAGTGCTTATAAACTTTCAAGATGTTGAATTTAGGTTTAGCGGGTGTGTATTGAAATTTTTAAAAATGTATTATATTTTTTTTGTTCGGTTAGCAAACCTGGGCATTGTCTCTAAAAAGTCAGTAACTTGTTTCTGTTAAGAATTCACATGATTACAAACTCTTGTATTTATTTCTTTTTCCTTTTCCCAATTCCTTTTATATTTTCCCATTTCCACTTTTTATTCTTTATGTATTTTCCTTTTTTATTTTAATATTTTTTTCCTTTTCTGTTTTTAACTCTCTCTCTCTCGCTCTGGCTCTCACGCGCACACACGTGCGTGCCGAGAAACTCTGTGATGCTCAATCACTGAAGGGTGTAACCAGTGCAGCGTCTTCATTCATCCCACCAACACCCACTGCTTAGCAACAACCAATCAGTCCAAATATTTTTGGAGGGCACTAGCAGCCAATCAGGAGTGATGAGCTGAAGCGTTTTACACTCGTGCATCCCATTGGAAGAGGAGATGAAACAAACAGTCTTAGCCTGCAGTATTAGAGAGAAACCACAGGAAGCGAGGTGCCCTTACCGCCGGACTCTTTCGCCGCTGAGTGTGACTCTCTGAGTGTGACTCTCTGAGTGTGGATTTCAAAGCCGTCCTCGTGTTTCCCCCCCTCAAACTCTCCCTGCACCATGATGAACATTTTCTGTTTGCTCTTCCTTCATTCTTACACGCAGATGTTGTGAGTTTTAAATGTTAAATCAGATGATGTATGGTGGTGCATCAGGTGAATTTAGAGTTTTTTTTTTTCTGGACAAATCATTTGTCTCATTTCATCCTGAAGTTCTCCTGAGAGTTAGCGAACATGAGGCACTGGGCTTTGTCCGTAGATTCAACAGAATCTTAATCCCAGTGATTGAAAAAGGGAAGAAAATAGTATTTCAGTGTTATTGAAAATGTATTGTCCATTACACTGAATCATGATTAGCTGTTTAGTTTCAGATCATTCAGATTTCTAATTCATGTTTATAATTTATGAGAGGCGTTCAAGTCAACCTGGGACTTTGGATTTAAAGAATAAATTTAAAGAATAGAGTTATGAGCGTAAAAACACCCTTTATTTCTTGAAACGATAATCACCTGCTCCACTACTGCACTTCTCAGGGTTTCAGTACTGCTTGGATACCACCAAGTTTCCTCAGTACATCACGCCTGACCCAGGAACTCCTGCAATGACCCAAACATGTGGAAATCTCATGGAGCAAGGTCAGGACTGTACAGATGTGGCAGCAACTCCTAGCTGAGTTTCTTTAATGTACAATGTGTTTTGTGTGTTCAGTTCCCACAGACAGATACATCTCTTCCACCAAGCTGAGTACAAGTTTACATTTTCAAGGATCAGGTGTTTCGCCCTCTGAATGTTTTGGGGGAAACTGCAGTGGGCATTCAATGTTTTACTGCAGCTAAGCCACCGGAGTTAGTCTTTTTTAAAATGTTTAATTTTATTCATGAGAAACTTCAGCACAAGTCCTGGTTTGACTTGAACGCTCCTTGTAAAATTGCAAAACAGGATCGTTATTCATTATAAAGCTGTGTTTGTCATAAGTCTCCTGACGAGTATATGTTTTGTTTGTTTGTTTTTGTCTCTGACAGAAGCTTGGTGATCATCAGCACTCTGGATGGCCGGATTGCGGCTCTGGATCCTCTCAATCAGGGACGCAAGCAGTGGGACTTGGACGTGGGCTCCGGCTGCCTGCTGTCATCCAGCCTCAGCAAACCTGAGGTACGAGCACAACAACAGCATGCGTGCAGTGTGATCACTCGCATGCCTTGCTAATTGTGTATTGTGTGTAATTGTGTGTACACGCTTCCAAACACGCACTCATGGATGGACGATATGTCAGAAATATCATAACCCGCTGTGTGCATCATGAGCTTTCATAAACTACAGTTTAGCATAAAAAAAAAAAAAAACTGTTCCATGATGCTTCTTTAAATGTATACAAAAGTGTGTTGGTTATAATATGTATTTGTATAACAATTTTTTTTAAAAAGGTTGGGAGAGAATGGGATTAAAAAAAAAAAACATGATTAGCAAAATAAAATAGTTTGTGATTATTAAACAGATCTAAATACTGCAATTATTCGGCATCAGTAATGGTGTATTCTAACAGAATGTATGTAAGGACACAACTCCACCGCAAACATTTTACAAGTTATTCTTCTTTTACCTGTGTCTAAACAGAAAAGCCTTGAATAGAACTTTGAGGACAAAAAGGTGAATGTGTGTGCGTGTGTGTGGGATGTTTGCAACCAAGCAGAAACCCAAGTGTCCCAGAGTTTGGGTCTGAGACGTGCAGAACAATATTCACTAGAGATTGACATGTAGCTTGCAGAAAGATCTTTTTTGGCAGCTTTACACCAGGTTAGGTATCTCGATGTGTGTGTGTACACACATGCACACACAGGGCAGAGAAGCTGTGTGACTTATAACAGTTTATTCTGCTGGGAGCTTTTTTTTGTGCACTTGGTGCTCATAAAAATGTGTTTACACAGATGTTTGTATGTGTTATTTGTGTGTTTAGAAATCTTTTTGCCAGGTCGGTATATTTTTTGCGAGGCCTCTTTTGGAGTTCATCCTCTCTCTCCCTCTCTCACTCACCGGCTGCTTTGGCGGTAACCTCAAAAGCCTGGCTGCTGTGGAAAGAGCCGTACCATTGGCTCGCCGCTTCTACCCCCACCTCTTCTCCCCCCCGGGTATCACTCAGGCAGCCGCTCCGATTGGCCGAGGCAGTCTGCTCGGTGATTAGAGCGGCCTGTCCCCGTCTGATTGGCCCTCTCCATGGTGCAGGAACGGAGCACTCACCTATAGCATGCTGTGGCACCAGGAGAGACGAGCAGTAAACAGAGCTGTCTGCACAATCATGCTGTCACAACAAGTGCGAGCAGGAGAAGTGATGGGGCAGAGAGAGGGAGAGAGTGTGGGGGTGGGTGTGGGGGTGGGGGTGGGGGGGGTGCTAGGGAGACGAAGTGGAGAGTTAAGCAGCGAGGGGGGTGGATGGATGGAGGAATGCCACAGCGTTGTGGTGTGAGTCATGCTGAGAGGATTTTAGGATGAGATAATGCCTTATGTGTGAGATGATGTCATCCACCCTGCATGCGCATACACACCCACCCAATGTGCACACATCCTGGCCTTTATCCTTTTAATTATTAATTTTCTTAGATTTCCTTAATTATAATATCTCAATGATGGTTATCAGTATTGTGTAGTATTGCTAATTAAATGATTATTTTGACACATATTGCTATTTAAACTGCGATATGTAACTACGAAATGTACCATTTTGTGTTCCAACGTCATTATCTAGGCTAACTGGGAATAAAGGCACAAATAATCTAATTAAGATGATGTTTGGCAATGCTTATTTATCACCCCAATAGTATTCTAAAAATAATAAATAAACAAATACCTAAATTATTAACCCATAAATTCCATAATCCATAAATTACAGACTATGCGTAAATATTACCTGTAATAAATTGCAGCATTTTGCAATTAAATAATTACACATGTCCATATTGTGATTTTTTTATTTTTTTATATAATAATAATAATAATAATAATAATAATAATAATAATAATATTGTGTATTGTTCAGTATGTCTAAACTACTCTAAACATGGCTGAAGGTTTGTAGATCCCAATCACCAAACAGGAGCTGCCAAGTTGAAAGCACACGATTTTATCAAACCTTTTGTGTGCTCTAGCAATTTCCCACAAATGTTCCAGCCTGACGTGTCCTCGAGGACAGAATAAGGTTCATGGAGACGTGGTTTGCCACATAAGAGAGCACAGATCTGCAGCCCAGATCTCCTGATCTGTCATCAGTGCCTGACCTCACCAATGTTCTTGTGGCTGAAAGAGCACAGATCTCCACAGTAACGCTCCAAAATCTAGTGGAAATCCTTCCTAGACGGGAGGAGGTTATTATAACAGCAAAGGAGGACTAAATCTAGAATGGGATCTTCAACAAGCATGAGTGTAATCCTCAAGATACTTTTGACTTATGAAGTAGGTTATTCTAATAAAATTGCATTTATTGTATGTAAAGTGTAATAAACACTTCACCTTAAACAAGCCCACACTCAAACCCAACCAAACACACGTTAGCCTATATAAAATAGTTCTCCGTTTATCTTGATTCACGAAAGGATACAGGAATACACACATCTCCCTAGATACTGAATATAGCGCACCAACATATTACAGGCTTGAAATGCCTGTGTTTATCAGCAGTCAGAAACTGGAAGATTTCCGCAACTGCAAGTCTGGTCTAAGCACTTCAGTACTACCCAGATGTGTCAGTCCAATCACCATTCGTCAGTGGAGTTGGATGAAAACACAAAGGAGTTGTGGTAAGGTTTGGGGTTGGTAAGTTGAGGTTGGTAACGTTGTGGTTGCAGATTTGAGACACTAGGTGCGTCTACTGTACATGATTCCACAAATAATTAGAATAATAATCCAACTGAATAAAAGTGCATTCACTTGGGTAACCACCTTAATCTGAGCAATCTGGCATGACTATCTGGGAGTCATTTTTCATCAGAATTTGGGTTGTCTAAGCTATTAATAATGCGTTCAACTGGTAAATAATAGCTGTGCAAACACTTGATCAGAGAGTTTCTCTCTTGTTGGAATAAATATTCTGTATTCTTCCAGCACAGGTTTGCCTCATGTGCCTCATTAGGTGACGTAGCGATTTTCCGGGAGAAAAATTTGCATCCATTTCTTATGTGTAAACTCTGTGGATACAACACTATCCTAACTCCCTTTGCTTTCTTGCAGTAGGTCATTGGCTAAGGATGGGGCACTTTTATTGGCTATCCATTTCACATCTAACCAATCATAGATGAGCCTGAATTATTGTAACCAACCATAATGCAACCTCAAAGTTGGAGAGAAATATTGCTTTGTTTATTTCTGAAGCGTTGAATTCACCAATGCAGAGCAGAATCACTTTGTGAAGTTATATTCTGGTTAAATGCTTTGTTCATGGAAAGACACGAGAGAGCACAAGGTTTCCAGAGAGCAGCAGTCAGCCAGGTTATGAAATAAAACTCACCAGCGAAAGCTTGGACAAAGTACTAGAGTTGACTGTGGTTAGGTTTGTTACAAATTGATGTATTTAATTTTACAATCGATAGTGTTTTAGTGAATTGAAAATGGAAACCGATGTCATATATTCAGGCAGTCGGTGCTGAAGTGCTTTATCTGCCATGAAAGGACTTTGGTATTGCAGTACCTTGTGTTGTACAGAACTCTGAAGAGAGCGCCGGGGGAATTCACTGTGTGAGAGAGATTAAAACCATGCAGGTAGACTGCAAGGTCTCACAGAATATACAGCATGGAAGCAAAGTTTAATGCGAAATCTTCAAATGGACTCGAGTCGCACAAGATATAGAACAGTTGAACCCTTTTCAGTACTACAGCCTTGTAAATCCTGTTGCGATCGATCCCGGGCATGTTGCATTTAAATATGTCGATACTAATCAGACGATGTATTTAGCCTGTAGGTAAGTCCTGTTGCGTGTGCTTATTTGATTCTTTTCCCGTGAGGCGTACAGACACACATACACATGCACACATACACATGCACACAGGCACACATACGCACGCACGCACCCACACACACACACACACACACACACACACACACACACACAAACATAGTGGCTCCAGATGCCATCGCACAGCTAAGGGGAATAATTGAGCTTTTAATTCAGGCACATGATTCGCTGCTTTTCCTATCTAGTGACTCATGACGCTCGTGACGAGCAATTCACTCATTCGTGATCCAAATTAATCGGTTTGATTTTTTTAAGGTACTGTAGGCTAATTTTGACATTGTGATGAAATTCTGGTAAACTGATTACACTGGTGCACTGTGTGCCTGTGCTTTTATTCGCTGCTTTAGCTGTGCCTTTTTTTTTTCAACTTAATCAAAGTGCAGTTGGGGTTGGTAAGGTATTACTGTAGGTTATTACTTTAACTGTTCCAGTAATTTCATACATGAGTTTTGGGGGAATCAGTGTTTTGTGCCCTGAACACTTAGCTTCTTAAAAACAAAGTGTGGGGAAAAAAAAAAAAAATATCCTCAATCACATGCATTGGCATTTTATAATTTGTTATATTAATAATGAATACAGCAGCTGCAACACTGTTATATTCATAAATGCAGGGTACTAGGAGTACTAGTGAAATTCAGTTGATATTGTCTTTTTATGGGTGACGTAGTGGCCATGTTTTCCATGTGTTTGGTGAGTTTCCTCCGAGTATTCTGGGATTTCCTCCCACAGTCTCCAGGCCTCCTCCAACCTTTACAGGATAAGTGGTACAGAGATTGATTCAGTGAACGAATCTTCTTATGTATGGATGTAAAAAAAAAAAATTTATTATATAAACATTTATTATAATATTTTAATGTAACTGCAATTATCTTTACTCCGGTTTCCTCCCACAATCCAAAGACATGTAGGTTAGGTTAATTGACATTCCCAAATTGGCCGTAGTGTGTGTGAGTGTATGTATGTGTGTGTGTGTGCACTGCGATGTATTGGCACTCTGTCCAGGGTGTACCCCGCCTTGTGCCCTAAGTCTCCTGGGATAGACTCCAGGCCCCCTGTGACCCTTAATACAGGATTAACCGGTATAGATGAGTGAGTGTAATTATCTTGGGATGGTCACTTAATAGTTGTTCCCCTGGGTACTCTGGTTTCCTCCCACAGTCTCATAGTGTATGATCGGGTGTGTGAGTATGTGGGTGCTTGGATAAGAGGAAGGGAAAATGCAGTTATCTGCTGCTATGTTTGTAGTCTCCACACTATCCTCAAAAACCTTTTAGAGGTCTCATATTGTAAATGAGCAAGTGCTGGTCTATGCCGCACCAGACGACGGCAAAACTGAGCAACAAGCCCGGGGGGGCATAACTTCTTATGAGGTCACAATAGGGGGAATATCTGAGTGCTTTGTTTAAGCCCTGACCAATAGAAATATGGACAAAAGGAATTGGTATGTTTTGTGCACACAGTTTCATCTGAATGTCTTAAAAATGATTCCAGAAGAGAATTTGGCATAATAGGTCCCCGTTAAACATCAGTGTGACCATCCCAGTTGTGCTGGTGTAGAAATAAGAATGAACTTTTGTTGGATCAACGTGGTTTTGGGACAAATCCGCCCACAGAGCAGAGTTGACTCCGTGGAGTCGCACCAACATGTGCACTTTGCCTTAGGATCAATTTAAGATTAAAGACTAACAAACATTGTGAAATGGTCAGGTAATGTCAGGCGAGCTGAAGCAGCTTAACCATGAACACCACAGAATGCTGGTGGCCCTGAAGTACGTTTTCTGTTCCTGTGTCTGTGATGATTTTAGATGTATAAAATCTTGAAATGTAACTTTGCAGATCTTGTCTTTGTGCATTATTTAATGCTTTCCTGGGCAACTAGCAGCAATAAAATGTTTAGAGTATTTTCTCTTTATTTGGTAAATAGTGCTGCTGGCAGCTAATTAAGAAAATTGCATACTGCAGCTTTAAACTTTAGCCGAGTGGATGAGGATTGGAGCAGGTGATTACACCTGCATCACATGCTGGATTAAATCATAGTAGCAGATGGGTGAGTCACCCACTGCGCACACACAAGCACACACACGCGCGCATAGACTGCTTAAACCTCTTACACACTATATCACGATTTAACCTCTGTAGGTCTCCCTATCTCACAGTTTGTGCGATTATCTGGGACGGGGGCGATGAGATCATCTGTCAATCACTACAAGCTGCAGTCTCTCCCACAGCTGAGCGTCTCTGGTGAACACTAGAGCGAATTAAGCATAATAGGAAGTTTGTGAGGGCATACTGGGACGGTGTGTGAGTAACGATGTCCAAGATCAAGGTTTTTGAGTTTAGTGTCTAAAGGTTTAACCCAGTAAGTTATTATAAATCCCAGTAATTTTATGTTTAATTTGTCTAAAGGCTATTTGTTTCTTAAACCTCAGTGGTCCAGGCCAGCATGTATTGAAGGCTTGTTTTATCCATCAGTGTTTTGCTTATCAGCACCATATCAGTATTTGTTTCAGGAACACCGGCAGAAAACAATTTACACATTTCTGTGTATCGTGGTCTTTTTTGTTAATCTTTAATAATCCAGTTTGTTCTTATATCAGACAAACCGTACCTATTTACATGGGTTTTTATAAATGTTCTGCAAAGACTGAACTGTTACAGAAGTAGACACAGCCTTCGACTGTGAATGTAGCGTAACTAAACTTTGAGGCCTGGTGTCCTCAAAGAACCCCTAGGGATTGCTTGGTCTGAAACTATGGTTAAGAACTGAGCTCTCTGATCTGCTTGTAAAGTTTGATATGTGATGCATGGTGAGCTGACACCATACTATATGTTTGTCTCTCCCCAGGTGTTTGGCAATAAGATGTTCATCCCGTCTCTGGACGGAGCTTTGTTCCAGTGGAACAGGGACAGGGAGAGCATGGAGGCCGTCCCTTTTAGTGTGGAGTCTCTGCTCGAGTCTTCTTACCGTGTGGGAGAGGACACTGTGCTGGTGGGAGGAAAGTCACTCACTACATATGGCCTGGGAATCTACAGCGGCAAGGTACAAATAGGATGGAGAAAGAGGCTGATTTTTCTTATTTCTTTATGTGAGAAAATGATTGGGCTTTCATATAGGCTTATGCAAAACGTTTTTTATTAAAAAATATCACCACTTTCAACTATATCTAATGGGGGGAAAAAAGTAGGAATATGATTATTATTGTTTTATAAATAGGCTTATACTAAGGGAGTCTAAATCAAATCAAAACACACTCTCTGAAGTAAAAAGCGTCAAGCATTCATACAGTTTGTTTTAGCAATTCTGTTTTTTTTTCTTTTTTTTTCTTTTCTCTCCCTCTCCTCCCCTGTGTATAGCTGAAGTATATCTGTTCGTCTGTGGGCTGCAGTCATTGGGGAGAGGAGGAGGCCGAGCCAGAGGACATGCTGTTACTGCAGAGAACACAGAAAACCGTCAGAGCCGTGACCCCTCGCAGCGGCTTTGAGAAGTAGGTCACATGTCCGTTCACACCGAGACACCCTGCAGCTCTCGCAGTCAATGTTTGCTTGGATTGACCCCGTGTCTCTGTCTGTTAGGTGGAACTTCAGTGTGGGAAACTTTCAGCTAAAGTTTGTTCCAGAGACTGACACGCAGCTCGGCTTTTTGGAAGGGGACACGGCCAATCAGGATGCGTGGCACGACGGGGCACGTGTGATCCTGGAGGAGGCAGAAGCACACAGTCAAAACAACGGCAACGCTCACATACAGACAGAAGGTCTGGACCTGGTGATCAAAGTGTCTATTCCAGACTGGAAGGTTATGGCTTTTAGCAGTGGACCAGGAGGACGGCTCGTCTGGGAGCATCAGGTGAGCGCTCGGGTTTCTGGGTTTTGACGCTTCTTCCCTGGAAAATGTTGTCCTTTTTTGCTATGAGGGCAAAGACCTAATTTTGGATCCTGACAAGCTTTTGCTTAGATGTGAGTTTGTGTGTTTCCATATGGTAGAGATGAAATGTAAACGAATAGGCATACTTATTTGGTATATTCAAGAATTTTGTCACATACTGTACATGGTTGTACAAGTACACCAGTGAAATGCAATGTAGACAAACTTCAGACTGTACAAAAAAAAAAGGGTGTGTCTGTACAAACTAAAAATAAAAATAGACTAAGGACAAAATGAAATAAATTATATAAAATATGGTATAAATATAAAATGATAAAGAATTTGGTTGTACAAAAAGTGTTGAGCGTCACTGGTACTTACTTTGATCATATTGGCAATGCATGTTTAAAATCTGACAGTATGGATTTTTAAAATTTTTTTATTTAATATTTATAAACCAGTAAATTTACAACAAAAGAAATGAATGAACGAGAAGTGTTTGTGATGTGCTATCAGGGTCGTATCAGTTCTTGATTAAAACGTACTTAATCTGCAAACTTCAGGACTCTGATTGAAAACAAAAGTCACTGTTTCAGAAGGGCCAAGTTATTGAGCTGCATCATGCACTGAAAACAATACGAGAGATTTGAAACTACTGGAATTAGGTTAAGAGCTGTCCAACACTTCTTTTTTTTTTTTTTTTTTTTTTTCCTGTAAGGACTGGAAAGAAATAACAGTAGAAATCACAGCTATGGTTAATGATGAACATCAGAGCATTTCCACATGTACAGT
Organism: Clarias magur; assembly: GCA_013621035.1. NCBI lineage: Eukaryota > Metazoa > Chordata > Actinopteri > Siluriformes > Clariidae > Clarias > Clarias magur. The sequence continues at coordinate 632,736 of QNUK01000354.1, forward strand.
GTGATGAGAATTCGTAAACAACTGTATGGCCATAAAAAAAACCACTTGTTAGTGAGACTAATCAGGAAACGTCCAGAATGAGCCTGTTCCAGAGGGATTGGGCCATTCGGTGCATGATGCAGTGCATGAAGCGATGTGCATAGTGGTCACTGTACGGCTCGTACAGTGACCACATCTGGAGGCAGTGGTATGATCTAAGGTTGCTTAAGTTTTTCACACGTTATGTGTGGTAATAAAATTAAGACGGCTGATGACCTGAATGTACTGAGCGACCATCTAAGGGGTTTCTCTTCTCATATACGCCACACTGTACGCCGTAATCAAGGCTAAAGGTGGTCAAAGAAGTCTTGGAGTGTGCGACTTTTTTGTTTTGGCCAGGCGGTGTGCATCTGTGTGCATTATGGATTTTAAATGGAAATTGCACACTCCTCTGACATTTCTTCCCCTTATCCAAAATATTTCTAGATGTAGCTTCTCTTTTTCATATATTTCTCTTGTAGTACATGTAGACATTGAACATAATGAATTCTCAAGTGGGATTTCTGTAATACTTGCCCTACAAACTGTTATATAGTGTTCTATATATATTTATCTTATGCACATCCCCGTCAGCACAAATCGCAGGATGTTTTATGTTATTCAACTGCCTAACTGATTCCTGAACGGATTTCTTCTTCGACCAGACACGACAAAAAAAAACAAAAGAAAACTGACAGTTGACAAATCCTCTGATGTGCGTTCGTTGTGTCGCTTCCCCGTAGTTCTGCACGCCCATTGCCTCAGCCTGGTTGGTTGGAGGGGGAAAGGTGACCCCCATCAGCCTGTTTGATGACACCTCTTACACCGCCCAAACAGAGAGTGAGTTTCAGGAGGAGGACGATGACCTTGTGGAGGAGGCGCGTGAAGCCACGGAGTCGAGTATTTATCTAGGTAAGGTGTGCATGAAGTGTGTGTTTGTGTATGTGACTAAGAGAGAGAAACGCAAAAGGGTTTATTTAACTAGTGCTGTGTGTGTGTGTGTGTGTGCACCTGCAGGGATGTTTCAAGGTCAGTTGTATTTACAGTCTTCTGTTCGAATGACTGAGAAGTTTCCATCCAAGCCCAACGCCCTGGACAACCACCACTCTAGCAGAGACATCACTCCTCCTCCCACTGTCAAATGGAAGCCTCTTATCCGTACGTTTTTTGAGAATTTTAACACATTTTTTTTGTAGCTCACTAAATGGCAGTGTGTTGAACTTTGTCAATGTTGGTCTCTCCTAGACTCTCCTTCTCGTACTCCGGCACTTGTGGGGTCGGAGGAGTTTGATAAGTGTTTGAACAACGACAAATTTTCCTACGAGGAGTACAGCAACGGTGCTTTGTCAATACTGCAGTATCCTCACGGTTAGACCGCTTTTCTGTTCTTTCTAACGTCTGAAGTCTCGTTTCAGGGGATTGATGAGTCATGTGCATCATTTCCTCTTCCCGTCTGCAGATAATGGATACTACATCCCATACAGTACGCGGTACCGTGGCCGGCGCGAGGTGACGGCAGTGAGCGTGTTGCATACGGGTGAGGCTGGAGGGATGAGGAGGAAGGACCCAGTGCTGCTTCTGCCATGGTGGAAGGAGATCCTTGGCACAATTATCTTTTGCATCGCTGCTACCACGTACATCGTCCGCAAGTTCTTCCACCCACACACAGCGTACATACGGGTAAGATAGAACGACTGGCCGCCACAGGAATGATTTCACTACGTTTTTTGCCCCTCAAAGGCATTCTTAAAGGATAGAAAACAATACATAAACGAAATAGACATTTTACTAATGTGTTACTTCCTCTTATGTGTGGAGACTTTTGGGAGACGCCTCGTACTTTAAATTGATCACGCACTAATGAAATTACTAAACCTGGTAATAGCTGGTAAATGTGCCACATTACTGTTGTGTCTTGCATCTGTTCTGTAAAGCTAACCTGCTCGTCCAGGCTTTTTGTAGCTATTTGGGCAAATTACTTAGACACACTTTCCCATCCAAATCCGCCAGTTAAATCCTTTACAAATTACATTACTACACCCCTTCTGGGAAACACTTCATTCAGATTAAAAGTGACTAAGTTTGTTTGGAAGCGCTTCACGCTTTGTCTCTCTCGGTTTAATTGCAGCAGCGGAAGGAGTCTGAGACACAGTGTCAAACAGACACCAAGTTCGAGCTGGACGCCGATGAACCCAGGGAGGCGGTGACAGACGCTCGGCCCAGCGAATACGTGTCCAGGTAAAAGCTACGTCGATGAGAGTATTTTAGCAAGGTTCGAGACATTTGAGGACCTTAACCTCAACACAGACACAAGTGGTGGTCACATTACAGTGGTACAGTAACACAGCTGCAGCGTTCACATGAAGCAGTGCTGTACATACTTGGCCACACATGCCACAGAGTACAAGAACACGCCCTTGCACATTTCAGGAGTGTCGTCTGAGTTTCGGGTGGCAAGCATATGGTTTTCATAGCAGGAATATCAGTTAATGAACAGCTGGTCTTTCTGTTTACAGAACTTGTACACCCTGCTGCTTACTTGCTGCTCATCACTCTATGGCTGCTTTCACACTAGGCAGAATATGTACTCGTCTAATCATCATCTGGGCGGATAGAAAAAATGGCTCATGCTACTTGTTCAGTGTAGCTGTAATATTACCACAAAATCCTACCTGCTACAGGTTAACTGAATAATAATAATAATAATAATAATAATAATACTGTTTCAACATTGAGTCTAAATGTCCTAATGTGGCAAAGAAGGCTTCCCTGGAATGACTGACTAGCTCTGGTTTAGACCTCTGCATGCAGCAAAAGGTGGAGCCAGGGATTGGGATGATAATATTAAGACTCCAGTGACAGACAAAATCAACTGGTTTGTAATTGTGAAATGAAAACATTGACATTGACACATTTCTAATTTAAGTTTACATACACTCCCCATTTAACCAAATTGTGTTACAATTTTAGATGTCCTGCTGCCGTGACCAAGTTAAAATTTTCTGGCCTAGTTAAGATTTTGTTCCACTATTTACTTTTAGATAAACTTCCTTCCATCTGTTTTCTGAATTGCGTCGGTTCCACTTCTAGCAAAACACTACCAAAATATGATGCTGCCACTTGCTTCACACCTTCAAAGGGTGTGACTGTTGAAAAAGTGGTGATGTGGAAATCTCTCGATAGTACGCACGTTTAAGAACCTGATAACGGCTCTTAGGACATATTTTTTTTCCCGAGAACCCTCGACTCGAGAGTCTGGTCCCTTTCGATCTGTGAGAATACAGTCGTTCCAGGCTTGAGAACAGATATCCAGAAGCGTTGTATCTAAGCACGGAAGGTAGATTGATGTTTAGACTATCTGTCTGTCTTCTCCAAAATCTCTGCCCTGATCTTATTGTGTGACCTACACAGCCATAGCTGATAAATTAGGAAGGCACATGAGAGCACTACTATTGATATTTTGGGGGAAAATTTGTATATAGGGTGAAAAATTATCACCTTGCTCTCTTCTTCTTTTGTGTTTAATAGCAGCTCACAAACCAAGTAGGTGCAAAATGCCCTTAAAAACGTCTGCTGAACCAAAGTTAATTTATTTATGGAAGTTAATTTGTGTCTGTGTGGTTCCAAGATTCTTCTGTTTCCTGATGCTGTTGCTTCTAAGGAGGAACTAGTTTCAATATAAGGAGCTAGTCATTCATTTTGTCTTTTCTCCTTTGCTGCAAGATGCAACTGGATTAATCAGAAGTTAAAAATCTTGATGTCACTCAGTGTCACTGTTTCAGCTTTTTTTTTCTGTGATGCAGACGTCACAAAGTAGATCAAGATCTTTCATAATATGAAAGACTTCCCCTTCCTACCCTTGAACAACCTGCCAGTGTTTGAATGTTGAAGGAGTCTTTTTCATTTGAATGACAGCTGTTTTGTGGCACTGTGTTGCAGGTATCTGACCGACTTTGAACCAGTGCAGTGTTTAGGGCGAGGTGGCTTCGGAGTCGTGTTTGAGGCACGGAACAAAGTAGACGACTGCAATTATGCCATCAAGAGGATCCGCTTGCCCAACAGGTAACTGCTGACCGCATCCATAGTGCAGTATGCAAATCTCCACAGTACTCTACGTATACATTATATATTAAAACATTTTTGTATGTACAGGGAAGTGGCTCGTGAAAAGGTAATGCGTGAAGTGAAGGCCTTGGCTAAGCTGGAGCATCCAGGTATCATCCGTTACTTTAACGCTTGGCAGGAGAGTCCACCTCAGGGCTGGCAGGAGGAAATGGATCGACGCTGGCTTAAAGATGCCAGGTACAAGTCACATAAATGCAGCAGGACTTGGACACGTATAGAGCAAGCTTGTGGAAGTATTTACTTAGAATTTTGTAAGTGATCTACTGTATAAGGCTAATATTGAAGTAGCAGAGTTAGGGCTGATTACTGCTTGTGATTTCTAGTTGTCTGTTCTCAAAGGGATGTCACCTGTCCAGTAGGGCATGGTGTTCTGTGAACCAAACCAATATTTATAAAATAGAGGCATAGCGAGAGGGGGCGCACGAGGCGGGGCAGGAGGGGGCGCACATAGAGGAGTTCTGTAGTAATACACACGTGGACAAAATTGTTGGTACCCTTTGGTCAATGAAAGAAAAACTCATAATGGTCACAGAAATAACTTTAATCTGACAAAGGTAATAATTTTAAAAAATTCTATGAATGTTAACCAATGAAAGTCAGACATTGCTTTTCAACCATGCTTCAACAGAATTATAAAAAAAATAATAAATTCATGGAACAGGCCTGGACAAAAATGATGGTATCCCTAGAAAATACTGAAAATAATGTGACCAAAGGGACATGTTAATTCAAGGTGTGTCCACTAATTAGCATCATAGGTGTCTACAATCTTGTAATCAGTCAGTGGTCCTATATATAGGGCTCCAGGTCGTCACTGTGTTGTTTGGTGACATGGTATGTACCACACTCAACATGGACCCGAGGAAGCGAAGGAAAGAGTTGTCTCAGGAGATTCAAAAGAAAATTATAGACAAGCATGTTAAAGGTGAAGGCTATAAGACCATTTCCAAGCAGCTAGATGTTCCTGTGACTACAGTTGTACATATTATTCAGAAATTTAAGATCCATGGGACTGTAGCCAACCTCCCTGGACGTGGCCACAGGAGGAAAATTCATGACAAATCTAAGAGACGGATAATCCGAATGGTAACAAAAGAGCCCAGAAAGACTTCTAAAGAGAACCAAGGTGAACTTCATGCTCAAGGAACATCAGTGTCAGATCGCACCATCCGTCGTTCTTTGAGTCAAAGTGGACTACATGGGAGACACCATTGTTGAAAACAAATCATAAAAAAGCCAGACTGGAATATGCCAAACTACATGTTGACAAGCCACAAAGCTTCTGGGAGAATGTCCTATGGACAGATGAGACAAAAACTTTTTGCCAAGGCACATCAGCTCTATGTTCACAGACGGAAAAATGAAGCATATCAAGAAAAGAACACTGTCCCTACTGTGAAACATGGAGGAGGCTCTGTTATGTTCTGGGGCTGCTTTGCTGCATCTGGCACAGGGTGTCTTGAATCTGTGCAGGGTACAATGAAATCTCAAGACTATCAAGGGATTCTAGAGAGAGATGTGCTGGCCAGTGTCAGAAAGCTGGGTCTCAGTCGCAGGTCATGGGTCTTGCAACAGGACAATGACCCAAAACACACAGCTAAAAACACCCAAGAATGGCTAAGAGGAAAACATTGGACTATTCTAAAGTGGCCTTCTATGAGCCCTGACCTCAATCCTATTGAGCATCTTTGGAAGGAGCTGAAACATGCTGTCTGGAAAAGGCACCCTTCAAACCGCAAACAACTGGAGCAGCTTGCTCATGAGGAGTGGGCCAAAATACCTGCAGAGAGGTGCAGAAGTCTCATTGACAGTTACAGGAATCGTTTGATTGCAGTGATTGCCTCAAAAGGTTGTGCAACAAACTATTAAGTTAGGGGTACCATCATTTTTGTCCAGGCCTGTTCCATGAGTTTATTTTTTAAATAATTCCGTTGAAGCATGGTTGAAAAGCATTGTCTGACTTTCACTGGTTAACATTCATAGAATTCTTATTTATTATTACTTTTGTCAGATTAAAGTTATTTCTGTGACCATTGTGAGTTTTTCTTTCATTGACCGAAGGGTACCAACAATTTTGTCCACGTGTGTAAATAGAAGATAACCTTGACGCTTCTCGTTGCCAGCCATTCAGCGAACACCTTAAGACCGGTTGGCATAGAACACTGCAGATATGTATAAAGTGTATAGTGTACTATTCAGCGTCTAGCATTATGTAAGTGAGTTAGCATATTGTATATAGCATACCACACTTTACCCATAATCCCTCTCTCTGTGTTGCAGAACAAATACAGGCGTAAACACTGAGGTATAAACTCACAATATTAGACAAGACAAGCAGACAAGCACTGGTTGGGTGTGTTTCAATAAACTTGGCTGCTGTTCAGAAAGTTAAAGAGAATATAACTCTGCTTTAGATACTTTATGCCAGGCTGTTAACTAGCAGCTATCTGTGGGATGGAAGGATTGAGTTATTTCAAACATTAGCGTTACTGTATACATTTTAATAAGTGCTGGCATTTTAATAAGGGCAAAAGGGCATGGATTGTGATTTTTTCATAAGCAGTAAAAATGGAAAATTATTAGTTTAATAGTATAGCATTTACATGGACATGACATGTAAATGACTCTTCACTCTTGTTTGTGTTTGCCAGTGCTACTGATTGGCTGCTCAGCTCTCCTGACCACATGGAGGCTTTCTCCGTGAAGGTGCCCGTCTCCACTCCCTCTCCTCTGGATGTGCGGTGTGAGTGTGTGGTTGATGCCAATGTGGGTGCGTTCACTCAGGATCACGTGTGCGTGGATGGCTTGGGGCTGGACAGCATGATGTCGGATCAGGACAGCCATGCAGATGTTGATCCCGACCTGGAGCTCTCGGGGTCACCCCATTCTTTTGAGCTCTGTCCTCCACGCACAGTGGCCCACAATGACTGCACCTCTTCCTCCTTTGACATCGTTTTTGAAGACTCCGGTTGCGATCAGCAGGACAATGACGCAGAGCTCAGCCATTCTACACCGAGTCTTTCTACACCGAGCCATTCCACACAGACACGATGCCCGTCTCTCACTGGTTCCAGGTCTCACCACGTTGTTTCCTCAGGCCCGGTCTCTTTCATTCCTTCTCGCCCAACTTCTCTGAAGCTGCCACCACAATCTCACACTCCTGCACCACGGTTGGCCATGACACCCAAGGTCTACCTGTATATCCAGATGCAGCTGTGCAGGAAGGAGAACCTGAAGGACTGGATGGCACAGCGCTCTCAGCCTGAGCTTAGAGAGCATGCGGAGTGTCTCGGCATCTTTTTGCAGATTGCAGAGGCTGTCGACTTCATCCACAGCAAGGGACTTATGCATCGAGACCTGAAGGTAGGACATGTTTATTATTCATGCATCATTTTAAATGTTGACTTCTAAATTATATAGATCTGTGAAATAAAGTTTTTTTTTCTTTGCAATTTGCTCTCTCTCTCTCTCTCTCTCTCTCTCTCTTTCTCGCACGCGCTCTCTCTCACCGTCAGCCCTCTAATATCTTCTTCACGCTGGATGATGTCGTGAAAGTTGGCGACTTTGGGCTGGTGACGGCGATGGATCAGGAGGAAGACGATGATGAGGAGATAAACACACTCACACCTATGCCAGTTTACGCCCGCCACACTGGACAAGTGGGCACCAAACTCTACATGAGCCCAGAACAGGTGAGTGTGCGTGTGATCCGAGAGTTAAAGCACTAAACAGACTCTGGTATCTTGAGTAGCTTACAGTACACAAGTTTTGATTTATTTTCTACATTCTAGTGCAATGCTAGAGATTTCAAAGCTGTATATAAATAACACACATGGCATTATGTAAATAAGTAACATCAACCGTTAGGTGTTATTTAAAAGACATAAAGGTCAGCTGTTCTCGAAGAATTCTTGCAAAAACAGTATTGTCAAGTACATTTGCAAAACCCATCAAGCACCATGATGAAACTGACTCTCATAAAGAACATCCCAGGAAAATACGACCAAAAGTTACCTCTGCTGTAGAGGAGAAGTTCATTTAGAGTTACCAGCCTCAGAAATCACTGATTAACAAACAGCACCTCAGATTGGAGCAGTTATCTCATCTCAATATCAACTGTTCAGATTTTAGATGCATTTAGCATTGATTTACAATGTAGACAGAAAGATGAGGAAGGACCATAGAATTAGAAGGGATGTCCAAACTTTTGACTGGTAGCGTAAGTGCACTGAAGACTCTGTCGAAAGATGCATCGTTATGGTAAGCCATGTGGCACTAGATACTAAATGCTTTATTTCTTTCTTTTTTTTCCGCAGTTATCTGGGAACTCGTACTCTCACAAAGTGGATATTTACTCACTGGGGTTGATCCTGTTCGAGCTGCTCTGTCCATTCCGCACACAGATGGAGAGAGTCCGAGTAAGAGCCATGATGCACTCAATCTGTATTAAATTCAGATTAACATGACGTGAGACTGTTTGCTTAGTTTGAAAATTTCCATTTAATTTAATGCGTTCTTTGACTCCTCTAGACCCTCACCGAGGTCCGGGCGCTGCAGTTTCCCATGACCTTCAGTAAAAACAACGTTCTGGAGGTGAGTTTCTTTGAATCAAGAGTTCTGAGATTTGTCCTTTTTGTACAGTACATGTATAGGAGAGCAGAAGGGAGGAAAAGGGAGAGCGCAAGTATTAAGGATCGGAAACACTAAGGACCCAATACGGTATTATAACGATGCCTAGGTACTGATTTGTTCTGAGAGTCTGTTAGTGTAAAGAATTTCGGAGTCAGTGTGGCAGTACATGTATTGCCACACAAAATAATTGTAATGAGTAACATTTCTGACTAAAATCTTGGTGTGATTCTTCGATTACAGTATTTATTATCTAAGTCATTATTCTGATATCCTTGATGCCCTCATTATACTTTAAAAGCATACTTTGTTGAATGGTATCCTACAGGGGCTCAACTTGGGCTAGGGTTTTAAATGACGAATTGAACACTGCCCTCTGCTGGCTGAAAAAAGGTTTACAATGTTATAAATAAGACAGAAACGTTAGTCAGGGTTAGAGCTGTTTATTATTAGCTGATAAATAAATGGTGATTAAGTTGTTGAAGATTTTCAGGATGCCTGCAGTACAAAGATTAGTCTTTCCCATTCTTGCTCTAATCAGATTATGGGTTGAATCATGGGTGTAGAGGAAGATATTTGCATCAGTGCAAAATAGCTTAAATATGACTCCGAACTGTTATGTAGTGTATCCTTATTTTCCACCACATTGGCTTCTTTGAATCACAGGAACTCCAATCCCCCCCCGCCTTCCCCCTTTTTTTTCAAGCAAGCTTGGCGCCTCGAGCAGGACACAGTGGAATGATTTAAATTGTAGTTATCATGGCTTCCTTTTTTTCAACTCAACACTTTTTATTGCCACTTCAACATCCGCACAATTTACCATCATTTACCCCGAGTGTGCACTTTGTCATACATAGTTACACAACTCAGGTTTTTTCCTTTCTTTTTTTCAACTTCCTTAAAAATGTTGGTGGATGATTTTGGAATTTTTTATTGAGGTTTTAATATTTTTTTTTTATTTCTGCATTTCAGGCTCAGATGGTGCGCTCTATGCTCTCTCGTGTTCCTGCCGAGCGGCCCGAAGCATCCGAGATCACAGAGACGCCGCTATTTCAGGAGCTTGAGGTCCCCTGCAGAATCCGACAGCGTTCACGAACATACAGCGCCTCGTCCACAGGCCGACCATCACGGCAGATATCTGGTTCCAGTTAAAGCACAGAAACACACCGAACTGTCTCTCTGACCTTCTCTCGGCACCTCGGTTGATAGTAAACGGATTTTTTCGAGGAGAGTCCTTACGGTTTTAAGCACACACTCTAATCTCAGTCTTTATCGGGAGGCATTTTTAGCTTTTCGCTCATTCCATCTCAAGCACAAACCCACACACAGACGCCCGCTCACAATGTCTCTGCCTCTCACCTCATTGACTTTTCCTCACTGTTGAGGTCAACCTCTCCCATCCTGAAAAAAAAAAACACTAGTTAAAAAAAATAATTAAATAGACATTCACTCAGGAGAGAAGATGCTAAGCAAACTGCTTGACTCCTAGCAAATCAGCTCGATTCTGAAGCTTTGTGATGGATGCATCATCATCCTTACCTCAGTTGCTCTTCCATACCGCGCACACACTCACGGATTTGTCGTTGTGGAAATGAAACATTTTTCAGTGCTGGATGAAGGAAAGCTGATCAATGAGCTGCTTTGGAACACTGGTCGCTCATCCCTTTTTTTTTTTTTTTTTTTAAATAGGAAGTCACTCAGGACTGGCTTCCTACAAACTAAAGCTACGTTATTTGTAAGGCTCTGTCGATTTTTCGTGTTTCTATTGTAAATAGATCTAAACTCCAAAAAAAGTGTGAGAAACTTGTTTAATGGTGCATGATGGGAAGCTAAAGACACGGTTTGTGGGCACAGTAGCCTTTCACTGGCACACGGGGACTATGTATCTGCCTTAGTAAGAGAATAGTAGACAATTCTGCCAACTTGATCGATTGATTGTGCTGAGGGAATATGCGAATATAGTATGATTGGTTGATCGCTTTTTGACAGGATGATTACAATCAAAGAGATCTTTTTTTTTTTTTTTTGGAAACTCTCTGTAAAGATGGTGTATAATACTTTTTCATGAATAACAAAACGGGTTTTGTTTTTTACTCCCTTAACACTGATTTCCTGTAGGACTTCCAGTTGACAGTGACCGACTGGAAACTTCATCCACATGTGTAAAATCACTGTTTATAGGTTGATTTACATAAAAGATTTTTGATAGGTCAGTGCTATTATCGGCACATGCTGCCATTTCTCTCCGACTGTTTCTGCATACATTGTTCCTTAAGATTAAATTGTAATAAAATCTCCAGATAAAAGCTTAGATTGAGAGAGTATGGAGGTAGAATGACTCAATTGAAGTGCAAGCAGTTACATTTTGTTTTAAAGCTGAAGCTGTGTGTTTGTGTGAGAGAGTGTGTTTGAGGTGGACAGAGAAAGAGAGAGTGACTAGTGCAGAAAGGATATCAGTTGATAGCCTGTCATTGTTACACACACTCGTTCCACCCTGTAGCAAGAAATGCTTCAAGGCATGCCTCACCTTTCTCCTTTATACAGCTTTTGAGTTTCCTTATGAGCTTTGACTCAGCTACAGTGTTTGTTTTATTTATTTACGTTTTCATCAGCATGCCAGTTAAAGAAATTTGAGCCATTGGTTTTCTGGGTCTGAATGTGGCCAAAGAGCTAGGTTTTTTCTCGATTAAGATGTTCCTCAGTCCAAAACTGTGACTAGTACATGCAAGTAATTGCATTAATCAAGTTCAGACTTGAATTCTTTGTTAACTTCGTCACTGTAATTCGATTATTTCAGTATATGTCCAGTTCAGATGCCGTTATTTTTACTGTTCTGACTTGTTCCCCCACCCCTCCAGCCGTAACGATTCCTGTTCTAATCTAATTCTCTGTAAGTTTTGCTCAGTGTCCTCCTTAACCACCTGTAACCTTTGGGCACAATCCTTTTGTCCTTGTAAATATGTTCTTGTTTCTATTTATGTTCTTTGCAGAATCAATCCATTTGGGTTGGTGACGATGTATAAATGCACTTCATGCAGTGGAGTGTGTTGAAATATTGTGACTTCTTACAAGTCAAAATTGAATAAATATTCTATGACTTTTGGTAAAAAAAAAAATGTTTGGTTTTTTTTTTGTACATACATGTAACCTTTTCTTGTACATTTAATAACTCTACAGACATGCAAACAGGAACGCAAATTAAAGTGAATTAACTATTAATTTATACCCCAAGAATTCTCACAGAAATTTTCTTTAAATTAATTTCCCTGTATAACACCATGCGCTCCTCTCCATCAATATGAGCATTATATACTGTACAGATTGTATATTGAGAATGAGCGAGAAAGAGAGACAATAAGGAAACGCAGGGTGTCGCTGTACTGCTGCCACTAGTCTGAGCCATTGTTTTTTTTTTTTTTTAATTGCTTATAGTACTATTCACAGGTGCTCAGTGAAAAACATATCGTAAATGAATCCTGCCAAAGTTCATCACCTGGTTTAAAATGTGAATAAAATAGAATAAGAATAAGTCTGTTTCGATAGGTTTTGTACATAATGATTTTTATGTTTTGTTTTACTATGATCTGCTTTTATCTTTCTACTGAGTACACCAGCAAGAACCATTTAAGCCCAGTAAATTTAGGTATGATTAAAACCCAATAAATGACTGAAAAAAAAATCACATCTTATTGATTAGCCATTAATTTGTTTCTAATGAGTGACATGCTGGAGTCCAGAAAATAGAATTGAACAGATGTTCATATTAATAATACTTCGAACAAAATGGCAAACAAAATAAACTTTCTTCTCTTCAAGGTTCACCTCAAAAAAAAAAAAAAAAATCTAAATAAATGCAACATGTGAATACTAGTTATGAATAAATTATATACATTGACTGGGAAAATACTTTTTTTTTTCAAATCTTTCTATCACTTATCCTCCTCGGCATTGCAGGAGGCCTGGAGCCTATAACAGGAAACTTTGGGCATGAGGTGGGGTACACCCTGGATAGGATGCCAATCCATTGCAGGACACACACACACACACATCACGGGCAGTTTAGGAAAAGCAATTAACCATAAACTGCATGTCTTTGGACTGTGGGAGGAAACCCAGCAAGAACACAGACCTGAGGCTCGAATCGAACCCTTGACCCTGCAGGTGCGCGGCCACAGTGCTAACCATTGTGCTGCCATGTTATAAATCATTTTACTTTTATTTCTTAGTTTGTTTAATTATGTGCAATTGTTAAACAACAGAAAAATGTGATGCTATTAGTAATACATTAAATATATAACACATATATACATACATTTTATACACATATACACACACCGTACACTCCGAGTCAAAAGTTTGGACACACCTTCTAATTTTATGCTCTTTACTGATTTTAATTTCTTTCTGCATTGTAAAACAATGCTGAATATATATATCTCAAATATCAAACTATAAATAAGACATTTGCATGACAGAGAAGTAACGATATTTTACAAATTACACTATGATCACATCATTATTATTATTATTAATAATAATAATAATATTATTATTATTATTAATTAATAATAATAATCTGTGGATTCTTGTTCCTTCAACAGATGAGCAGCAACCGATTGAATCTTTGGTTACGTCCCAAACCGCGCCCTACTCTACTCGATAGGAGGTCTAAATAGTCCGCCCACGCTGGTGACTTCCTAGTTTGTGCTCCAGTGTGGTGATTTGGGACGCAGCCTTTTTCCTGGCAGGCAACTTTGGACTTCCGCATCTCTCCGTAACTTCGTCATTTCCGGCTGCGTCTCAGTACCGCAGCGATAAGCATCGCTAAGATGTAAATGGAGAGCAGAGATAAAAGTCTGACAAGACGGTCACTGCAGACACCAGCGGCGGGAGAGAGAACACGTTTCCACGGCGCCCATTAGCGTAACAGTCGCCTGGTGACAATAGCCGCGGCGCCTCCAGCAGCTGGGTCAGCCATTTTCAGCGAGTACGGATGGCCGGAGAGGTTCGCGGGGCCCTTGGCCGGAGACGGAGCGTGTTGCTCGGCCTGACTCGGTCAGGCCTCCGCGGGCCACAATGGCGGACTTTTATCCTCATTTCTGCTGCCGTGGGGGGACTCGTAGGACTGTCCGCCGCCGAGGCCAAAGAGTGCGACAAGCCGTGTGTGAACGGCTGGTGCGACCCGGCTAGCGGCAGCTGCGTGTGTGAGCCGGGCTGGGTAGAGGAGCAGTGCCAACACTGCGGCGGCCGCTTCAGGTGAGAGAGAGAGAGACACACACACACACTCACAGAGAGAGAGAGAGTACAGTAACACTGGCACAGCGCGTTACAGCAGCACACTCCGCTGTACCAGTGCTGAGACTCTCAGTCTAATCCAGATTATTACTAGTACTCGGTGCATCACACACACACACACACACACATAGTAATATCACTTAGGTGGTACCGTATCAGCGTCAAACTTTGTTCCTGTGTGTGTGGTCGTGCGTACAAAAACGACTAATTGTTTGGTCCGATGATGTGTGTGAGGCTTATAGATGAGTCGTGATAGTGTTAGTACACACTGTCTGTGTAACTCGCACACTGTTTGCGCAGGCGGAGGTGTAACACCACTGGCACTTCTCCTCAATGCGGACTAACCATGGTCTTATTGGATCCTGATCAGGGATCAGCAGCGAAATGGATCTTCTGTACCCGGTCCAGGAGTGTGTGTGTGTGTGTGTGTGTGTGTGTGTGCATGCTGGGCTTGTCAGCAGCAGTTGTTCTTCTGTCAGCTGTCAAAGCTCGGACACCAGACTGTCTGCCACTCTTGTCCTGATCCTCATCAGGACTGTGTGTTGTGCCTGTGTGTTGCGCTCAATGACATGTTTAGTGTAATGATGGAGTTCAGTAGAGTGAGTGCTCCAGCCTGGACAGACACGGACACACTGAGTGCCTGTTGATGGACACGGAGAGTGTGTAGATAGCGTGTATGTTTAAAGGTCCGGTGTGAAGTTTGCTTCCAGACCGAGTGAGAAAGCTACAACCTGCAGCTAGCTGAATGGGACAGCGCTGTACCGGCGGAGGAGAGACACTGGGATTTAGTGGAGCTTTTTGACAGTGTCCTTATGGAATGCGTCCCTAGATCGTTAGCGATGTCTTACTGAGCGTCCCTGCAGTGTACAGGAAGCTGCTTATAGTTTGATAGTGTGTAAAGACGCATTAAGGTGCAAATGCAAATACATTTAACAAATGTGTTTTAAGGGTAATTGAATACAAGCGAAAAACATTGTCATGTCAAAATCCTCAGGTTTAGTATCTGTGTGTGTGTGTGTGAGAGAGGCAGTGAGTGATGTTGGCTCATTTTAGTAATGGCTGACGTTCCCCTTTCCTCAGACATCAGCCATTAATAGCATTATATAAAAGTCGTTATTCTCACTGAAAGTGGGCCGGTGGAAAGTCAGAGGGGAGGGTGTGTATCGTATCTTGTATTAAACCTGAAGCCTAAACATGTATACTTTTTTTTGTTGTTGTTCATGTGTCCCCAGTTCCCTGATCTATTGCCAGATTAGAAATTCCATAACCGAATTACTGCCTAGTGGAGTTGGCTGTAATAAATGCATATCTCTTACTGCGTGTTTCGGGGCGCAGCAGAAGCCTATCTGTCTGTCTCCAGCCCACAAACATGCCAACACACACACTTGCATGCTCGCGTGAGGTCTCCTTCCTCTGAGCGTCCTTAAATAGATGAACCATGCATTCCTACCTAATTTCCTGTTGCACTGTTAACTCACATCCGTTGTGGACGCGGTGTGAGAATGCGTAGCCGGTATTTATTTTCGTTCCGTTTGGTCAAGCTGTTTTCTGTTGCTGTGATGGCATTTAGTTAATTGCCTGTGCCTCAGATCTGTAAGCTCATTTAAGACCGTGCTGATGCTTCATTCTTCTTCTCAGCCGTTGTAAGGTCTAGATGGATTAGTTTTGCAGGTTTTTAAAAAAAATATTATTATAATGAATATGGATAAAATGACCTTCATTTAATCTCAATAGAAGGAGTGTCCTGATGCTGAGGATTGAGGAACGCTTATTGTTTACATGCAGCCAAAGATTTAGAATTTAATTATTCGCGTAAACACCAGGGCCAGTGTGAATGAATAAACTATTTGACTCAGGTGGGTAAGCATTTATATAATGCATTGAACAGAAGAATAATAACCATGTAAACCTTTGATCCTGGTCACGTTCCCTGTTGGAGTCAGTAAATGCATTCTGCAAAGATTGCAACTATTGACTTCTTTAGTACTTAAGTAATCAAATATTTGACTGATTTATCTGTTTGATTAATTGGGTAATCAGATAATAGAATTAGTTTTGAGTGAAGATTGTGTATGTATGTGTCTACCTCACTTGTTTGAGCGGTAGCTCAGTGTATTAAGACTCTAGGTTACTGATCGGATTAAAAGGTCGGCACTTCAAGCCCCAGCTCAACCAAGTTGCCCCTGTTGGGCCCTTGAGCACGGCCCTTAATGCTGTCTACACCAGGGTACCATGGCCGAACATACATTCTGACTTCAGCATCCTAACAAGCTGGGATATGCAAAGGAAGAATTTTACTGTGCCGTAATTTATATATGACAAATAAAGACTTGCCTAACTTACTGTATGTGTATAATGGAGGTATATTCACTATGACTCTTGTAATAGTAACAACTAACACGGTTCTGGCATGAGACTTGCACTGTCACACTTTGTTTCAAACCACTGAATCATAGTGGTGAACAGGTTTCGGTTGTATCTCACAGGAAATTCAGAACAGCATTATGATAGAATCATAACAAAAAGGAAACATCCCACAGCGCTGTGCACAAATTGACTGCAGCAAAGTTTCCTGACATGCCTCATGTTTTAGCAGATTTGCTCTCATGCCAGACAGAGAGTGGACAGTCGCACTTATGCTAAGAGTATGCGAAGTAGTCATAACTTGATATACACCAATCAGACATAACATTAAATCCACTGACGGGTAAAGTGAATAACACTGATTATCTTGTCACAGCGGCATCTGTCAACGGCTGGGATAAATGATGCAGCAAGAGAACAGTCAGGTCTCAAAGTCAGTCAGTACATTTATATGCACAGTCAAGTCGAGTTATAACTCCACAAGGCACTTTAATTGTACTGCTGTCCCTGTGCTCTTATACAAGCAAGATTTATTATATCAGTATATATCAGAAACTCTGCTATGATGAGTGGTGATATGCTCTCTTTCGTCTTGTTAGTATGACGATTCTGGGTGACCTATTATGTCACATACCAAAAGGTATGTTTTTTTAGGCATTTGACATACACTCCTATCCAGAGTGTCTTACATAAGTGCTTTGCAGTAGTGTTAGGGGTTTCAACTGCCCTTAGGCATTTGGTCGACTTCTGAGTCAAAGCCCGAGTGCGGGAACTGTGGAGTTTGCTCAGAGCACCTTGGCCGATTTCTGTGTCCTATCAAGTTAAACGTGCATGAATAGCTAGACTACTAACCACATTATCTGGGTTTTGCTAGTCTGACTGAAAAGTTCGGTTTAGTACGATTTTAAGTTATTTCACAAATTCAGTTATAGTCAGACTAACACAATGTCATGCAAACATGAAACTGTGTTGGGAGCAGGAATAACGAGCAAACGTCAAGGTCATCTGAGTGGCTTTCAAAAGGCCCTAATTGAGGACTGGGTCATATCATCTCCAGTCACTTACTTTGGGATGCACTATAGGAAGAAGGCAAGCCAGCAGAGGCTGTGTAATGCTCTAGGCAATGATCTGCAGGGAAACCTCGGCTACTGCTGTTCATGTGGTTGTTACTTTGACACCTCTACAGGCTTACATTCTGCGCATCTGAATTCAAGTCATGATTGTGAAAACGTTGCATGTAACATTATTTTTTATTCTATTTAAAAGAATTGCTTTCAGATTTGCATCCAAATATCAATTTGAGATAAACATAGTGGTTCAAAAAAGGAAAAGCTTAGATATCTCATGTGGAATCCTACTTTTTAATAAAATAATTAGTGCAAATCTTTATATGGGGGCGTTCCAGTAGTGAATGTTTGATCCAAACAAAATACTAACAATGCTGAAATATTCAGCTTTTTCAGATACCACACAGAAGAATATAAGGAGATAATCAGCTTTAAATTTGTTCAGAATTTTATTTGATTTGATTTAAAACCAGGCCCAAAGCCCCTACTATTTATCTTTTGAGTCATGCTTCATTGTGATCCCCCCCCCACCCTCTACCATGTGTGGTATTTGCACTGGGACACACAGAAATCACAGAAAGCACTTTTTCTCTAAACAAATCCGAGTTGTAGAGAAGCAGTATTTTGTGTTATTCAGCAATGCAATAATCATAAGTGTAGGAAAACTTCTGTTCATTTTACTGGTGGTTTACAGCACTTTACAGCACGCACATCCTTGTCAACCCCACAGTTATTTTAACTCTGTTACACTCAAAATACAGTGATTGTTTCTTCTTGTACTGACTAACCTTGAACCAATAAAGTGCATTGTTTATTTCTCCGTCCGTCCAAAGTGTTATCAGAGGCGTCTTGCTTTGGGGTAAATTACTCAGCAGGTCATTTTCAGCTGAACTTTGCTCCTTGTTCTGTGTGGTGCTTTTGCTCTCAGGTGTGTTTACTATGCCAGTGTTATTGATGTGTCCACAGGCTAACTGGACCTTCTGGATACCTGACAGATGGACCAGGGAACTACAAACACAAAACCAAGTGCACGTGGCTCATAGAGGGACAGTGAGTTATACTTTCACGCCTCAGTTTACACACACACACACACACACACACACACACACACTGGACAGAGGTGTAAATACCTTGGCTTGATGAAGATTACTTACTAAATGTTATCTGAAACTGTGCAAAATAAACTAGTTGCATCATATAAAAAATATATTTGATCAGGTAATTAAATAATCAATATTTTAAATAATTAATGGATGCATTAAGTCATTTTTGTCACTTCCTCTATCTGGTAAGTAAATTATCATATCATATAATATATACAGTATGTATAATAATATAGCACTAGCCAGGTAGCCTTATCTAGTGAGTTCCGCCTCTGACCCCTCTCCCCCTTTTTTGACCGCTCCCTTTTTGAATTCCCTTTCCATTAAATCCCTGTACTTTTTCTAATTTTGATACCAATGTCCACTAACCTACTTTCCTCAGTGTTCAATTTTATAAGTCTCTTTGTGCAGCCTGTTGAGTCATCGTTATGGGATGTAGGCGTGTTTTTGTGTTCAGTAGTCGAATTTTCGATTTTGTCTAGTGTACCCCTGTGGTTGAGAGATTTTAAACGCCCTAAATGTCCACATGCAGTCAGACTTGTCCAAACTTGTCCTAAACAAATTCATGGCTAACAACATGTATTGTCGTTAGACTTGCATTATTGGCAGCACTGTGGCATCCTGCCTCCAGGTTCGAGGGGGCGATTTCTACCTCAGATCTATGAGTGTGTGTGCTTGTGTGCCCTACAATGGACTGGCACTCTGTCCAGGATGTACCCGTCTTGTGCCCAGAGACCCCTGGGATAGGCTCCAAGCTTCCTGTGACCCTGTACAGGATAAGCGGTGTAGAGAATACGAGCATGAGTAATAAGATTAATAATTTATGCTGAATAGAAAAATCTGCTGTGAAAATGTAGCTACATTCTGCTACAACAATGTAAGTACTAAGTAATAAATATACATTTTGTACTTTTTAACAGTTTGGATAAAGATACCTTGTACAGGTTCATAAAACTGGTGCAGCCATTCCTAGGGTATAAAATAACGATTTTATGGATTATATAGTGCACGGCACTTGCTGTTCACCCACAGGGGAAAAAATGCAGTTTGAAAAACAAGCCAATGTAATAAGGTTAAAGTCCATCTTGGTCTTTTTAATGTTATGCAATTAAGATTAAAAGAAAGTCATGAAAACTATTTTATGGGATTAAAAAGTATATATATATTTATTTAAGTTTTTATGAATAGTGTCAAGACGGCACTTGGCCTATCGGTTAACTTTTAACAAAAATTTTATGTAAAGACTAATAAACCCCTTTTAGCGTGAGTTCGTTCATGCATGTTCTAACATGAATGTGTAGGATTTTTCACTATCGAAGTTACCTCTGTGTAGGTCTAAATACACACACACACACATTTCTCCAGCACAAGAGAGCATTGGCTACATGTACTTGTAAATTTAGCAGATCTTGACGGTTGGCTGGTGTTTCTATTTTTACAAGTTCTGCTTTGTTTTAATGTAATTGGGAGAACGTTTTTGGAGAAGGGTTGCTTGTTGCATTAACTGAAAGAGTGTCTGTGCTGAATGAGATAAACATGAGGTTTCTGGTGTGGTAACAAAATTCCCCACTCAAGAGGAGTTGGTCACCGGGCTACTTTAACAGCAGAACTGTCATAAAGTTGATCATATGTTGATCATGTTTTACTGAATTTAAAACTTTTGTTTAATGAAGTAGGAAGTTTGGAATAAGCAGGAAACTGTATTCATGTGTCATATTCCAGCTCCGATACATGACAAAGTGGAGCAAAACCCACTCTTCCCTACAGTTGTGCTCAATCCCAGTTACCTAATGCAGCTCACTAACGCACTAACTTGCACTAACAATCCACTTTATTAGGATACACCTGTAAACCTGATCATTTATGCAGTTATCAAATCAGCTAATCTTTTGGCAGCTGTGTAAAAACCATGTAGATTCAGGATCAGAGCTTCAGATAATGTTTACATTTACATTTGGGCATTTGGCAGACTCCCTTATCCAGAGCGATTTACATTTTTATTTCATTATACATCTGAGCAGTTGAGGGTTAAGGGCCCAACAGTGACAACTTGGTGGTCATGGGGTTTGAACCTGGGACCTGCCTCACATGTTCACAATAAATATCAGAGTAAAGCACAAAAAATCTCTGACTTTAACATTGGCGTGGTTGCTAGTACCACCTGGGATGGTTTGAGTAGTTTATAAATTGCAGATCTCCTGGGATTTTTCACACAAATCTGGAGTTTACACAGAACGGTCCAAAAAAACACAAACACAAAGTGCAGACGGTCTGCAGGGTGAAACGCAGTGTTTATCATTTGAAAGATCAGAGGAGAATGACCACGCTGAGTGATTGAGTTACCAGGAAGTCTATGGTAACTCAAATAATTACTCTCTACAACCATGTTGACAAAGGTATCTCAGCATGGGCAAAGCATCTAACCTTGGTGTGGATGGGCTGCCACAGCAGAACACCATATTGAGTTCCCCTCCTGTCAGGCCAAGCACTGGCTCAAATAACCTGGACAGTTCAATTCAAGAATCAGATTCCTGTTCTTGGCTGACAGGACTGGATCCGAATGTTCTCTTCTGTTGTTGTAGCCCATTCACCTCAAGTTTTGATATGATATGCATTCTGTTGTCCTTTCTGCTCACCATGGTTGTAAAGAGTGGTTATTTGAGTTACTACATACATACTGGCGGCTCAGCCCTCTCTGGTTATTCTTTGATCGCTCTCATCAACGAGGTGTTTTAGCCGGCAGACCTGGTGCACACTGAATTTATTGTTGTTTTTCACATCATTCTGTATAAACCCCAGAGACTGTTGTGTGTGTGAAAATCCCAGGAGATCAAAATTTTTTGAAATGCTCTAACTAGCCCATCTGATGCCAACAACCACGCCACAGTTAGTCACAGAGATCACACGATTCCCCCATTTTGATGTTTTACGTGAACACTAACTTGTGTTCTTGACCTCTACCTGCATTATTTTCTTCACTGTGCTGCTGGCACATGATTGGCTAATATTAGATATCGTTATCAGTAAGGACCAAAAATGTACTCATAATGAAAAAAAAAAGATAAAGTGGGCAAAAATAGTACAACGTGCTGAGATATCGGGAACACACAAAACATAAAGGGACAGACTGCTGTTTTAGCAGGGACAAATTACATTTAGGCAGTTTATTTTACAATGGAATGTTTAAAGCACTTGAACTGTGTAAGCAGGAGTGCGATCAACAGCTCCGGAGAGCGTTCAGCTGAGGTTATTTTAAGTAAGAGAGGCTCCCCTATAATTTAAATTGTACGGTTTCACTTAATCAGGATAATTATTAAGGTGTACATGCGTGCTCATAAATTGAGAGCACTGAGGGAGATGACAGTGTTCAGGGTTATAATTAAATATTAAAGGGTACATAACTTTTTAAGAAATTAGAATAACTTAGATTTATTCATCTACAGAGCTGTATTAATTATTACTCCTAAGCCCTTAACATTTCGGAAGCTCTAAAACATTGTGCTGTTG
This sequence comes from Clarias magur, assembly GCA_013621035.1. Classification (NCBI taxonomy): domain Eukaryota; kingdom Metazoa; phylum Chordata; class Actinopteri; order Siluriformes; family Clariidae; genus Clarias; species Clarias magur. Next base: position 654,844 of record QNUK01000354.1, read on the forward strand.
AACATTTCACGTAAATGCATAAAAGGTAAATAGTCTAATGGTATGCTTATACAGTATGCAGTATTTAAAAGTTACTTTAATTCACTTTAATTGTGTTTTGCAGGTCGAACACTATTCTGAGGCTGCGCTTTGAGCACTTCGCCACGGAGTGCAGCTGGGATCACTTATACATATATGATGGAGACTCGATATACTCTCCCCTGTTGGCTGCATTCAGGTACCGTGGATATTTGTGTAAATGGGTGTGGCTGTTTCCATAAGTCTGTCTGTGTGAAGAAACCATAACCAAATAAACGAGCACTCAGTGATGACTGGCAGATCAATGATGTGCTTTAAATATGGAACTGGAGAAAGCATTTCTCTCCTCTCTCTCCATCCGTATCTCTCCCTCACCGACAAACGCACATACGTGAACACGCTTCATGCACTTACAGTCAACTCCTGAATAATTTTTTTATTTTATTCTTTTTTTTAAGCTGATGAAAAAAGTCTTTGTGGATAAATAGTGCAGACTAAAAGTGTGAGGAAATTATTATTTTTTTGTCCCACCTCGCGGCTGTGTGCATGAAGTTGACATGTTTTCCCTGTGCTTGGTGGGTTTCCCCAGCTATTCCAGGTTCCTCCCACAGTTCAAAGACATTTGTATCAGTTCCCAAATTATCGACTGTGTGAATGAGTGTGTGTGAATGAGTGTGTGTGAATGAGTGTGTGTGCATGACTGCCCTGCGATGGATTGGCACCCTTTCCAGCGAGTATGGACTGGCGTCCCATTCCCAAGGTGTAACCCTGCTTTGTGCCCAAAGTCTTCAGGGAAATTCTCCTGGCTTTCCGCAACACTGTAAAGGATGAACGGTATAGGGTATGAGTGAATGAATGAAACACTTTCACCAATAACAATAAAGCAAACACTATTACTGGCACTCTTGTATTTAGTACACTGTGCACCCTCTCTTAGCCAACATAACGCTGAGCGCTGAGACTCCAATAATGCTTGATGAGATTGGAGAGAGCAGGTAATCTGAGAGCACTCTTCAATACAGAATCTCTCCAGATCCTCCAGGGTCCTAGGTCCTTTCAATGTGAGAGACTAAAGTAATAACCACAAAGATTTCTTTTTTTTTTAAAATTTTTTTTATTAGTTTTTTTAAAACCCCAACTTTACCAAGATTGCCAGTACTTCTGCAGTTGACTGTACTTTTTTGTCTTAAAGGCCTTTTTATTATCCATTGAAATATGTTCATATTCATTCATTTGATCATTTATTTGTTTATTTCTCATTCATTCATTCATTTCTTTATTTATAATATTTGTTGCAAATAGCTCTATCATAGATTAAGCAACCCAAGATCCAAATGCAAATTTTGACTGCAAGCATAAATATGCTATATTTCACGTGTCATTTACGTCCAGTTAGAATCCATAATGGCTTTTTATTTATTTATACATATGTTCATTATATAGGGCTTAGCGTAAAGTTGTAATGCTAAAAAGAACAGCATTTGACACGGCACTTGACAGTTTCTACACAGTGCAGAGCTTTCATTAACATTAAAAGCATAGCCACCCGTTGCTTCCGTTGGGTGATAGTCATAACGCTGTTTCATGACAACAGGAAAATTCAAAGCCTTCATCAGGCGAAGATACAATACATGCAATGGAAATCCTGTCAAGAGCGAGATTACAAAGAATTGAATTAAGTACATATAGCCAAAAACAAACATTTTCTGTCAAATATGTTTTTAGTACTGCTTGAGCTTAGCCTCATAGTAAAAATGTATTTTCTAATAAACGTAAGTTAGGCCTGCTTGAATTTCTTCTCCTGTTAGATGTTGTGGAAAATAATCTTAGTGCTCTTGTGTCGCAGTGGTCTGATCGTCCCCGAGCACTACAGCAATGAAACCGTTCCCGAGGTGGTGGCTGAATCCGGCTTTGCGCTCCTCCACTTCTTCAGCGACGCAGCCTACAACCTCACTGGCTTCAACATCTCTTACAGGTGAGCTGAAGAGGCAAATCTCAACACAAATTAAAAAGGTTTGTCACTTATGTGATTTAAGGCAAACGTCTTTCCATATCCCCTCTAAATTTATGAATGCTTTTTGAAGATTAAAGAAAATTTCTATGACTTATAAGTGACCGAAATGTCTATTGTCTTCCCTTGGTATACATGTGTGAAGCCAGTGTATAAATCTTGGTCATAAACACTTTACCAATAAATTGCGCTGTCACCCCCTGATGAGGCCACCCCTAGGTTTAATGGCTAATGGGTTTTAGCTCACTTGCACTCTGCCTGCTCAAAAAGAAGTGGTAGACCTTAGGATTTCATTCAGTTGCCTTTAGCTTTTATTACAGCACACAATGTGGAGCTCAGTTCATGTGTGAAAATTCTTTCTTGTGCTCCCAGAACCATTCGTTCACAATTTAAGTCCTGGATTATGCCTGTGCCATCAGAGAAGAAGTGTACAGGGGGCTTTATGCATGACGGATGCATTGCTTCATGCACTTCCCTTTTTATTCTGACGCACACATCGCTCCAGAATAGGGTCTGAACTCATCAGATCACATGACCTTCCTGCTCCAAAGTCCAATCTTTATGCTTCCTAGCAAATTGAAGATTTTTTTTCTTTTCTAAGTGGTTTTCTTATGGCCACACAACTGTTTAGTCCTCATCACATTGTTTACTTATTTTGACTATTAAACATAGCTATGGTTTTTACTATTGATTTTTTTTTTTTTTGGTCAATTATTTTTTTCCCCCTGTCACATTTCTACTACTATTTTGAGTACTAGTTCAGTGCTATCCTTCCAGGTTTTGATAATGTGCTGAACGGTTCTTTACCCAGGTGCAGTCATTGTTTTCTTTGCTTGATGCAGACAAATAATTTTACCCTTGTGAAATGGTGACTTTTTTTTTTTTTTTGTCCAGGCAGTGTAGTTTCCACCTACTTGTTGTATAAAGTGAGGAGGGGTAACAGATAGATATAGTGCACTCTGAAAGTATTTGAACAGCAAGAACTCCTTTTCCAAGAACATTGGAATGTGACTGCTAGGCATTTCACGCTGTATTAATGTGCCCTGTTAGATTGATTATTCAAGCAGTTAAAATTGCTGAATGTTTACTCTTGGTTTGAGGCCTGGGTTTCACCTGTGAAAATACATTTTTTAATTAAAAATGATAAACCAACATGAAAATCTAACCATTTTGGAGCTGACAGAGGAAGGAAAATCGATCAGAGTTATTGCACAAGCACTGAACAGAGCCAATACAACGACTTTGAATTTCCTGAAAACGAAAGAAACCACCAGTGTACTAACAACCAGACATGTCGGGCAAGTAAAATGCTAATCTTTACTGATGATGTAACTCATGGTGGTAGCAGCAGAATGAATTTAGAAATCTAAATAAATGTTCTGCCAATACAGAAAGGACTTAATTAGAGGGAAAGTAGAGTGCATGGTTTTAGAGTGTCTGAGTCATTCAGCAGACTTGAACGCAATTGAACATGCGTTTGCTTCATGAAGAGAAGACTGAAGGGAGAAACCCCCAGAACAAACAACTGAAAGAAACTGTGGTACATGTCTTTAAAAGCATCACAAAGAAAGAATGCAACAGTTTGGTGATGCCACCTGCTTGATGCAGTTATTGCACAAATCAGATATGTGACCAGTTATTAGGTGTCAGTAACTTCATTTACTTTATAATTAGTTATATTTGGATCTTACAAATTTGTTACAAATTGGATGATCTACCAGCAAAGGTGCCAATGTCCTTGGGTATGTTTTTAACATATTAAGTGTAAATATCAGAAAAATAAAAGCTGAAATTCTTTTGAGACATATTTTTGTTTTAATCTTAAACCAAAATGCAAAAACAAAAGAATTGGCTGTGCTGTTCTAGCTTTCTCAGAGAGAACCGTAGGCTTGATGGATGTGGTCCCTTGGTTTAGAGAGGTTGATAGTGCTGAGTTCTGGTGCTTATTGGTGCGGTTTCTATAGCGACTGTATTCATGGTGGACCTCCTTCTTCCAAAGAAGCACAGAGGAGTGCAGTATCAAAAGAACATCAAACAGAACTTCTGTATACGCTCATTCACTCTACATACACACGTTCTTGCATGCACCTTTCAGATGCTCCTCCATTACACACGCAAAAAACAAGGCTTCCTGAAGGACATCAAACAGCTTGTCTGGGTCTCTCTTTCCCCCTCTTACACACACATACACACACACTCACACTCCATGAGCTCTGTTCAGCTCTAGAGGAGAGTGAGCTGCCTACTAATGGGGCAGTGGTAATGCCAGCTTAGGTTTAAATGCAGCTTAATGTTGGCAGCCTAACGCAGTATTTTTGTTATTACTCAGCTGAAACTAATGACATTTATATTAAATAAATCACTAACATGACAGCTACACTAAATTTTCTAATTGAATTCATTATAACGTTTAACATTTTCCAAGCTCGTAATAAAACTTAAAAGGCGTAGGATGTGTGTGCTGAGTAGTGATTGTGGTGAAGCTCTTAACGGTCATACTCTGTCACACAAGTAAAGATTAGCTTTTGACTGAATAATGTACTTTAGTATAGACAAAAAAAATCCCCTGCTAATATGTTGTACATCTTAATTTTAACTGCAATATAATTATTAATTCTGCCTATCTCTCTCTCTTTCATTTGAACCTTTTCCCTTTCCTAGGATAAATATGTGTCCTAATAACTGCTCAGGCCGTGGCGTTTGTCATCCTGCTAACTCCAGTGACGTGGTGCAGTGTGATTGTGAGGAGGGCTGGAAAGGCGATGCATGTGATGTTCCATATTGTGCCTCGAACTGCGGATACCCCGTGCGGGGTCAGTGCCAAATCAGTGACAAACGCTGCCTCTGCAACCATGGCTGGCAAGGTGGGCCACCTCTGACCGTACAGCAAAATAAACGATAATTGTATTCACAGAAAAAAAGGGAAACATTAGTGAAGCTCAGTCAAGTGTCAGCTTGTTTATGAGTCATGATTGGAACCAACCAGTGACCAATAATCTGTCTGTACTATAGACTGGTTTGTATTACTCGCTTTCCTCTCTGAAGGTCCTCAATTATCTATAGCTTTTTACAAGGATTGTTGAAATATTAACTGAGGAACAGTAAGAAGGGATAGGTGAGGTTTTTTCTTTTCTTTTTTTTTTGTGCATATGATACACATTACAATAGGTCTTGGTCGTTATACTTTTTCTTGCTCAGCACACCAACTGTCAAGTTTGTCACCCAGAGCATTAATACAGTTTTAACAATTGGTGCCGAGTTCCACAAGCTTCGTTCTGTGCAAAAATGCATTATAGAGGTTAGCAAAGACTCATTTGAAGTTTCTGCAGTCCCATTGAGCTAAATCAAATGTGTATCTTTTAAAGGTATGGTGTATTTAGTACAAATTCAATCCCTTTCTCTTCCTCAGTTTAGCTGTATGCTTAGTTCCGGTTAGCCATACACATACTCAGTTATTTACATTGTACTCTCATTCTGGGCGGCAAACCTCATGGGGGGTGCAGAGAGCAGGAAAACCTATAGTAATCAAAAGCCATTGTATTGTACTTGCATGTACCTCAATTTTGATTTAGGATAGATTTAAAAACCAAAACTATTTATTTAACCCAGCTGTTGTTGGACATTTGGCATTAGCTAGATACTGTAGAACTTTCTTTCCCTACTTTAACACTATGAGGCCATTTGACATTCCAACCAACCAGTCTCATAATTGCTTCTTTAAACAAAACCGCTAATAATCTTTACAAAATGATGTTTTTCATATGGTCTTTCTACATATTTTTTAATGTTTGTTTGATATCAATATACCTCAGTGTGCATACTACCTCAGTGTGCATACATGTTTATGCAGTTTTCTAAGTGGAAATTTCAAAGGTGTAAAAATTTTATTTCTCATGTTATTTCCTATGATGTGTGAAGTGGAAAAAACAAAACAAAAAACATGGGTGTCATGATGGGTGTCTGCTCGGTCAGAGCACATACACCTTGTAAAAAGCACTTTTAGCTGCATTTTTACAATCACAAGTGGCTACTGGGACTTTACATATTCATTTAATAGTTTGAATTGTAATTGCAGTACAACAACAATGGAAAGCAGTGAGTAATGTAAGCCACGTGCTAGCCAAGTGACCTTAGTTATGCGAGTGTTAAATTAGTTTATAGCAGCATTGGCTTCAGCTGAATTAATATGCAGACAGGTTTAAATCTATAGTATATGCAAACCATGGTTTTGAGAATGTAATCATCAACATCAGAGTTAATATGCAAGTGGAGCAGGCATATCTACACTGCTAACACTGTGCCAATTTGACATTTAAAGCGGAAAACCTTAAAAATAAATTATTTCCTCATTTCATGTTTAAGGAGTGTGTGGGAGGGTTTTCTAGTAGTCAACTGTGCAGTCAAGGAGCTACAAAGCAGAAAGCAGTGGAAAGTGCAAAAACTCAGCTTGATGGTTGAATTTATTTATATATATTATATATTTTTAGGTTATACTGCGTTAAGACCACCATAAAAAAAGTGTTCACTCATTATGGATATTATCCTTTTACAAATTAGTTGTCCACAGTGCCAGCATCGTGACTGTTGATCAGCCTCTCAAAACAGCGAAAATAAACAGAGTCGTGCAAAATTACACCTTTTTGAATCACTTCAATGATCATAATCTTTAGAATTATTTATTATTAAAATATTAGCTTTGACAGACACTTCATTGCACTTCTAATTTTAAGGTTAAAATTTCTGCACCCTTTTCTTTTTCTTTGATTCTTTCTTCTAAGAATATTTAGCTGTTATCCATAATAAACAGTTAACTGACATAGGTGTATACTTCTAATGTAAGCTGTATGAAAACATACAGATAAATTAAATTCACAGTAATGTTGTATTTAACATGGTCACCACTTGCCACAAAGTGAGGGCACCGATTCAGTCAAGTGCGGCGAGATGCAGGAAGGAGGCAGGGCTTCCAGGCAACTGATATCGGTTATTATCAGAGATTTCAAAGCATCCGATTTTCATGCGTTTTTTTCTCATTTCACATTTTTATACTGAACAAAATACCCGTATATAATTTAGGAGTAATTAAAGTTTGTCCTCAAAGCATTGTCACACCGAATACTGACTTTGTTTAATTAATTACTGTTTAATTACATTTTTGTTTTTTTGTTTTGCTTTGTTTTTGAAAGCATCTCTGCTCAACAACATTTATTTGCATTTATTTTTATACAGCACTGTATGTCGGCTTAATTTGGAGTGGCTGAGGTTAAGAGTAATATTTAGAAGGAAGTAATATTTGCTGTACCGTTTACTCATCGTCTATACCGCTTTATCCCCACTTACCTTCTATGTAGTGTGTTTGCTGTTGCATGTAAGGATGGCAAGAGTGTTGAATGGCTAAAAAGAATTGCTACACCTATGACCCCAAAGGGTTTTATACTCGTCTTTTTGTGTGAATCAAAACTGGGTATCTGGTTACCTGATTACTGATTACCATCTTTGGCGCTTGTAGTTTTAGATAATGATTAACTCTCAATCAGTCTTGATTTACTATTTGTAAACCTCTTTCATGTTTTGTAGCAGAAGGATACAGGTCAAACTATTTATTGTATATTAAACGGCCGCTGTGTGTGCGCCTGTGTGTGTGTGCGCCTGTGTGTGTGTGCGCCTGTGTGTGTGTCTGTCTGTGTCTGTGTTTTAAGGCCCCGATTGTTCAGTGTCCGTACCTGCTAATGTTTCCTTTTGGACACATGAGGATTTCAGTGGACACAGCCTGGCACGGGCATCCCATAAGGCTGTGGTTCATGAAGATGTCATGTGGGTGATCGGTGGTCATGTATTCAACTACACCAAGTACCAGATGGTGATGGCGTGAGTCCCGTGCCCCAAAAACTACCACGTTTACATTTTTTACAACTATCTATGGTATGATTATTTACACTTCCCTTCCTGCCTCCCTCTTTTTCTGTGTCTCTCAGATTTAATCTCTCCTCTCAGAGCTGGATGTCTGTGAATCGTTCAGCCAATTCGGTGACTGCACGCTACGGTCATTCTCTGGCTGTGCATGAGGTGTGTGGACCTGTACCTAATTGTGCAGGAAGTACTACACACATCCTGAAAACTGTTTTTTTTTTATTTATCAATTTTTATTTATTTATTTCTTTTTACACAATGTGTGTATGTTTTCCCTGTGTGTGTGTGTAATTCCCTCAGGATAAGATCTATATGTACGGTGGGAAGATTGATTCCACAGGGAATGTGACATCTGAGCTGTGGGTGTTTCACATGAAGAATCAGTCGTGGGAGCTGCTGAACCCAAGAGCTAAAGAGCAGTATGCAGTGGTGGGTCACTCTGCTCACATTGTTCACCTCCAGCCTGACGGATCAGAGCCGGTCATGCTCGTCATCTTCGGTCACTGCCCTCTGTACGGATACATCAGCCAAGTGCAGCAGTACAACATTGGTTAGCAATTTTTATTACATAAATCCATATTGCATATAGTTTATTCCATGTTCTATAAGGGTGATTTTTTTTTAATCACACTTACTGTATCTGTGTTGTAGCTGCAATTACTATGAAAAAATAATTTCAAAACATGTGAAGACAAAATGCTTGCAATCTAAAAGCTTTAGATATTTTTAGATAATATAAAATATTTTTGTCAACTTTGCAACTCTGACAGAGTTACCATAAAGCCTTAAAATCCTTACAGTTAATATGTTCGTTGTCACGGTGGCATAGTGGTTACAACATCCAGGGTTGGGGGTTTGATTCCCACCTGTGTGCATAGAGTTTGCATATTCTCTCCCTTGCTTGGTGGGTTTCCTCCGGGGCCTCCGGGTTCTTTGCAAAGTCCAAAGACATGCCGTTAAAGGCTTATTGGTGTTCCTAAATTACCCTGTAGTGTGTGTGTGAGTGAGTGTGGTATGTGCATGTTTGTGCCCTGCAATGGATTGGCACCCTGTACAGTGTGTACCCAGCTTTGTGCCAGAGGTTTCCTGGCATAGGCTCCAGGACTCCTGCAAACCTTTTATAGAATTAGAAGTATAGAAGATTAATAAATGAATTAATTAATATTTTAATATATTTTGTGAGCGAGCGAGTGAGTTTTATACATGCTGCTTTTAAGCATTGCGTCTCATCCAAGCTTATGATTTAAGTATGTCTTATAAAGGATTTTTTGACAGGAGGTAATTCTGTTGAGAATTAAAATTTTCAATGTCTATACATAGAAAATGAAAAAAAAAAAAAAAAATCGAAGAAGACCAGCAAGCAGTTGTTTTTGTTTTGAGGTTTTCAGATCTCACAAGCATTATTTGCTAGCACTCATGCCCATTAACTGTAGCCTGTTAATCAGTGTCGTATGTCCAAATGTTTCCATAAAATATTTTTATGGATTTCTTGCATACTCTGGTAAAAAGGAGGATATGTTTTGAGGTTCAATCTGGACAATACCTACGGCTTTCCAGATGAAAAAAAAAAATCTGACCTTGTTTTGGAATCTGTCTTTAAACATTATTTTGCAGTCACTTACAGGTGTATGCTTAAATATCTCAAACTTTTTGCCACACAGTGATGTCTGATGGGTGCCAGCATGTGGACCTGGGTGTTCATCATTGAATTTATTTGCAATGTCTTACTCCACAGCAGTGGTTATTGCCTCATGTAAAATATGGTTTTAGGAAGTATTACTTTAACCTTTTAAGTTTAAATTATGGTTCATGTGTTTATTGTGTCAGCTGTACAGTATATGCTGTGTAATGATCAAAGAAGTTTTACTGGGGCATCATGCTACTACACAAACAGAAACCAAACAGTAATAGTGTGTCTCTACACATAGACTTTACTTCTGTGGGCTGCACAGGTATGTTAACTGCCTCCCACAAATATTTTGTCACCCCCCCACTTTTTTTTCCCTTGGAGAGATTGATGCCAACCATGAAAGAAAAAATTAGAGGTTAGGATATTACAAGCATGGGCCAAGAACTACTGAGCTGGATTTTCAAAAAGTTCTAATGGAGGTTGCAAACCATGCAAAAATATTATTTGAAATGTTAACCTGTACAAATAAAAAGCCTATCATTCTTAAAGTTAAATTGCTTAACTTTTTCGTACAGGCTGCATTTCTCTCAAACATTGTGCGCTTTAAATAAAAACAATAATAATAATAACAATAACAATAATAATAAAATGCTAAAAGGTTAAAATATCACTTTCTGCCAGTCACAATAATTCTCTATAAAAGTCTCTATAATATTTGACCTGACAGATAAAGTGGGAAACTTAACAAGGCTTCCTGTATGCACCGGAGCAGGAGCTCTACCTTTAAAAACCTGGAAAGATAAAATGCTTCAGCAAACAGTGCCAAATGTTATGTGCACACACACACATACCAAACCACAAACCACATTTTTACGTTGTTTTACTTTTCCCATATGCGTAGATGGAGGGGAGGGTTGGGGTGGATTTGTAAAATGTATTATGTAAAATTTGTTGTTTGTCATAGCAGGCAGAACAGCACAGGAAGTGGTCTACTGCACAACACCACAAGTATATTTGAGGCCTATGGGAGTGACCTGACTGATCTTATAACAGACTTTCAGTGCTAAAATAAATAATTTGTTTATACAGACTGAAAATGTCTGAGAGTCAATTTCCATTCCATTGATGGACTGGAACATGAACCATGAGAGAGTAAAGTGGAATAAATATCTACAGTAATTCTAGATTCTCTGAATTGATTTTTGTCTCTTTCTGCTTCCAGGGAAGAACAGGTGGAGTGTTTTAGAGACGACTGGCGCGCTGGTTCATGGCGGCTATGGCCACAGCAGTGTGTATGACCCTCAGACACGTTCTATCTACATTCACGGCGGATACAAGGCCTTCAATGCCACAAAGTACGGCCTGGCTGGTGACCTGTACCGCTATGATGTCAACACTAGCATGTGGTGAGCAGACAAAATGCAAAACTCGTAGTGTACCGAATTATCCTGGATGTGTACAGTTTGTGCAATGCATCCACTGTGTACTGTTACGAGTCAAATATATGTGTGATTATATGTACATGTTGTGAAATATATGTTTGCCAAGGTCCCGGACAAATATGTGGAATTGTGTCTTTTTGTGCCTCTGGCTTATGCGGTGATGTAACACTGATTTCAGGTCGATTCTGAGGGATAGCGGGTCTTATCGCTACCTCCACACAGCCGTGCTGGTAGGCGGGAACTTGCTAGTGTTCGGCGGAAACACCCACAATGATACGTCCATGAGTTACGGTGCCAAGTGCTTCTCTTCTGACTTCATGGCGTACAACCTGGGTGAGTAATGTCAGTATGGAGTCATTATTGGCAGTAAGCAACATTAAGAAGAGAATCATTCTTGCTTTCGTTCTAGTTTAATAATACAGAGTGAAGTGTTTTGCTTCGTTGCTGCTTTTTCATTTTTATTATAGCCTCAGGTTTTGTCTGATAGATCTTTTTTTTTTTTCGTCTTTGAGCTCTTGCCGTGTTTGAGACCAGGCCAAACGATGAGTCACATGACTTATGTAGGTGTCAAGAAAAAAAACGTTTGAGTAATGTATTTCACCATCTGTGTATGATTTATACTTAGTTTAAGATGCTGTATTAAAAATAAATTTTCTAGTGTTAAATCTTTTCATGTATGAAATCCCCCTTCAGTTATGTCAACACATAAGCAATAAAAAAAAAAAACATATTCTTCCTGAGAAAAACTCGCATGTACTGATCAGAAGATTTCTTTTTTTTTTTTTATTTGAGTAATCCATTAAAATGTGCCAAACTTTATCTGTCACTCGGTATAGAGTAAAAAGCATTTGTGTAGGTAGTAATTATATATTTACTTAGCTTGTTTAGACAAGCTTTCTTCAAGATTTGACATTTAGTAATTCTTTAATTCTTCAGCCTGATGTGATTTTAATATATACCCGATCACACCAGATATGTGGTCTTGCAACTTGAATTCTGACCTGACTATTCTCATTCATGCCATCAGCACCGGCAGCTCAGGGATTTCACTTAAACAAAGGAGGACATTGAAGAAAATAGTCAGTGGATGGAAAGGAACCGGTTATTTAGTCAATATTAGGGGCAGTAAGTCTGTCAGAGCAAAATCTACAGACAGCATTTGAGGTTATTTCAAAGAAAATGCAATGAACATGACTGCAGATAAACAGTCTTAAGTCTAAGTTCAAATGTGTGCCATTTTGGAGAACAAACACATCCAGATTAGAGTAAAATAAATGACACTTGTAATTCTGAATGTGACGTACAAATAACATAAAAGTCAGAATTGAACAACGTGGCTTGTAATGTGAATGTAACCTTACTGACAGTTCAGAAAGAGCGTGCCTTCAGAACTGTGATTTTCATAAACTCCAGCAGAGGGCAGTCTAGATTAAGTTATGAAACCACAGAACCCTCTAAAGAATGTCTTATGCTTTTAACATTTTCATTTTTTTTGTCTCTCATTTATTAGCGTTCTAGATTTAAATGATAAGTGTCAGGTTTATAGCACTTTTTAGTAGTTTCGATTTAGGTGAATTGTTATCTTTTCTTTTTAATTGCCCTTAGAGTTTCACACAATGTCTATTCCCCATCACCTAGAATGACATGACATTTACTACTAGTGATTTCAGCAGTCATGGCCCATTACATGTGAATATGACTTCTTTTTAAAAGAAGTTTCATTGTTTTTATATATATATATATATATATATATATATATATATATATATATATATATATATATATATATACACACACACATTAACATATAACTTTTGAGCCTTTAAAAATAACGGTAAGTGGAAATCCATGATTGGGTAAAAGCGTAATCATGCTCATATACTGTGATTTTACATCATAGTACTCTGGAACTCCTGATTTGACAGCTTGCTGTTTTTTGTTTTAAGGATGATCTCATTTTTAAGATACTCTGATAATCTTGCATTACGTCATGACTATATTGACTATGTGACCATATGACTATACTTTCTCTGTGTGAGAATGCTCTGAGTTGCAGTTTGCCTGAGGATAGTTCATGCCAGGGAAGTTATAATGTAGTCTGATGCTGTACTTTTTGTTGCCAGCTCAGATGGTCTAAAAAAGGTTTGTGATTAAAGGTCATGAAGCTTTTATTTTTAACCCACCTGAGTAGGTGGTATACACCTCGTACCTGACTGGTGAGTTGCAGCAGCCATTCCTCCTGAGCTTGTCTTTTTCTGTTATTACTGCAGAAAAGAAAATGGAATTATGTGTACCAAAAACAAAATTACGATTTGCAGCCAGTTACTGACACCACAATGAAAATTTTAGATTTACATTTTATAGCAAATATTTGCTCTGTACCTGGTTTTGCTTTGTTTCATCCCATTTACTCTGTACCTGTTTCTATGATTTAAAATCATTTTGCTCCATTTGAGTTATTCCCTCCTGTCTCTACATACATGAAGCTGGATTTATTTAGGGCTTCAGTGTAACCGATTACATAAATACTTCGACTCACATTACCTGCGTCCATGCATTGCACGGTTTTCTTCCGTGCCCAGTGTTGTTGCCGCATGGTGGAATATAGGACTATATCCCCAAATATCCAATGTGTGGGAATTCTTTAAAGAAACTCCTAATAAAATGTTGCTGTGGCTCACCGCAGTGCATGCGCACACACACACACACACACACACACACACACACACACACACACACACACACACACACAGATACACAGAGCACACGCATGTCAATGCTCATTCTCTCAGCTTGAGACTGCCGTCTAAGTGGGTATTAGTGTAAGTATTGGTGCGTGTCTCCAGAGCAGATGCTAACTGATAGTCTTTCATAACCGCTTTCCTTTGGCAGGTTGTAATAGAATAATAGAATATGTGCATCTAGACTTATGTGATGGAATATGTGCGTCTTACGTTTCATAAACGTATATGATAAAAATGTAACTGATTTTATTTTGTGGGTGGAGGGGCTCATGAAGAGGCAAGCTTCGTGCAAGGTTTTTTATTTTTATTATTTTTTGTTGTTCATAAACACCCCACCTGGTCTCTACACTTATTAAACTTATTTATATTTCATGTGTGAATTTTTTTTATTTGGAAATGTAATCTTGTTTGAGGAAATGTATAAAATGTATAAAAAGGTAAAAAGCCTAAACTTCAAATCTATGGATATTATTTATCACTCACTCATCATCTATACCGCTTAATCCTGTATTTCAGGGTCACGGGGGGCCTGGAGCCTATCCCAGGAGACTTAGGGCACATGGCAGGATACACCCTGGACAGGGTGCCAATCCATCGCACAGCACAGAGACGCACACATACACTCACTCATTCACACACTACGGGCAATTTGGGAACGCCAATTAACCTAACCTACATGTCTTTGGACTGTGGGAGGAAACGGGAGTACCCGGAGGAAACCCACCAAGCACGGGGAGAACATGCAAACTCCATGCAAACAGAGACTTGAATCGAGCCTGGCCGGGGATCAAACCGTGGACCCTGGCGGTGCAAGGCGACAGTGCTAACCTACACTAAACCACTGTGCTACCTGGATATTATTTATTTGCAAGTTAATGAAATGATTAATCATCCAACCGTAAAATAAAATAATATTCGACTAGTTGGGTCAGGGGAAAAAAGGAATAGTCCAAAAGATTAATTCATTTAATTAAATAAATAAACAAATAAATAAATACATTTGTTGGGTGTGGCTCTAGATTTCACCCTGCTATTGTATATTCGGGCAGTTAGAAATGATGGTTATACGACCAGCTTATCAGTTGTATACATGATTTTCATAAATATATCATGGGATCTTCTCAGGAAATTCTCTGTGAATGTCTGACAGGTCTTCCCCAGACACTCAAGATACACCACAAGTGGATTTTTCCATGAAGGCCTTGAAGTGATTGCTAAGTGGGGGCAACACTACAGAGAGAGTGAGGGAGAGAGAGAGAGAGAGAGAGAGAGAGTATGATCCAAACTCTGTACAAATTAGGATTTTCTCCCCGGCTTAAGGGTTGTTGTGGCATGATCAAAATAGAAATACAGTGGAACACACAGACGCTCTTTTGCCCCGGCTTCACAATCACACAGAAACTCTGCTCTGTCGCGATTCTTTTCAAAGGTACGGTGCTGGTTTATTTTTATTTATTTATTTATTTTTATTTTTTTACTTTACAGCAGTGATTCCCTTAGTATGCGCTCACGCCAAGTCAGAGAGATTTATTTTTTCCCTGTTAAAACAGTGTTTCCGTGTTTGTGTGTGTCCGTTTGTTATGAAACTTAAGTGATTCCGTTAGTATGCGCACATGCCAGTCTCACTTTTTTCCGTTAAAACGGTGTTTCCGCTGTGTTTATGCGTTTGTTGTGAAACTTAAAAAGTGATTCCGTTAATATACGCTCATGCCAGTGTCAGAGAGATTTCTTTTTTTCCTGTTAAAACGGTGTTTCCATTGTGTGTGTGTGTGTGTGTGTGTGTGTGTTTGTGTGTGTGTGTGTTGTGAATCTTAAAAAGCGAGGTGGGGAGAGGGAGGAGGAGTGTTACTGTGTAAAACAAGGCGAGGAAAGGGGCTAATTCCACGCACGTGCGCACACACACGCACACACACACACACACACACACACGGTGCCTGCGCACACCAACGGAAACACTTATCTGTCAGGATTTATTTGTACTTTTTTAAAAGGTAAAGTGCAGATTAATTTGTTTTATTTTCATTTTTTAGATTGTATTAATTATTTTAATTAATTAATTTTTTGGGGCTGTGGAACGAATAATTTGAGTTTTCATTATTTCTTATGGGAAATGATGATTTGGTTTACAGTGTTTTGGAACACAAGCCCACTTCCAGGAACAAATTATGCTCGTAATCCAAGGTTCCACTGTAACCACATTCCTTTTTCAAACGGGTTTACTGTCCCTTGAGTAGTTTTTCTGTTATCTACTGGGATTTCTACCTCCCTGAGCCTTCTCTGTGTTTGCATGTTCTGTGGAGGCTCCACATTAATGTGGGAAAACCTGTATGCGAAATCATGGGATGTAGCAGTATTTAGTCATGTTGATCTGTGAAGTGGAAAGTAGTGACCCAAAGCAAAGTTTAAAAACAATGTACAAGTTTTTTCATTTATGTTGTTTCACTTTTTTATATTGTAATACATTTGTAAAAAAAAATCTAAATGTGCCTAAATTAGATGGCACAGTGGCTTAGTGGTTACCACGGTCTCCTCGCACCTCTAGGTTCCGGGTTTGATTCCCGCCTCAGGTATGTGTGCTTGGAATTCTCCCCGTGCTTAGTGGGTTTTCTCCGGGTACTAAGGTTTCCTTTCACAGTACACAATACATTTGTAAAAAAAAAATCTAAATGTGCCTAAATTAGATGGCTTAGTGGTTACCACGGTCTCCTCGCAACTCTAGGTTCCGGGTTTGATTCCCGCCTCATGTATGTGTGCTTGGAATTCTCCCCGTGTTTAGTGGGTTTTCTTCGGGTACTAAGGTTTCCTTTCACAGTCTAAAGACACATGAATTAGGCTGATTGGTGTCCCCAAATTATTGGCATCTGTCCTGGGTGTACCCAACCACCTGCCCTAAGTCTACCCTAAGCTACCTGTAACCCTGTATACGGGATGAAGCGATATAGGTGAGTGAGGTGAGTGAGGTGAGTGAGGTGAGTGAGGTGAGTGAGTGAGTGAGTGAGTGAGTGAGTGAGTGAGGTGAGTGAGGTGAGTGAGGTGAGTGAGTGAGTGAGTGAGTGAGTGAGTGAGTGAGGTGAGTGAGGTGAGTGAGGTGAGTGAGGTGAGTGAGTGAGGTGAGTGAGGTGAGTGAGGTGAGTGAGTGAGTGAGTGAGTGAGTGAGTGAGTGAGTGAGTGAGTGAGTGAAAATTGCACCTGTACTCTATTTTCAGATATGGAATTTCAGTAGGAAAAAGGCAACAAATCACAACCTTCTGTATACGTTTTTAAAAAAATGATTTATGCAAAGGTATACAATATGTAGGCTTATAATTAAGGCTTCGATAATGGCTGCTTGTTATTTTATGTTATGCTTTTTACTCTGTCCATTCCAGCATGTGATGAGTGGACTGTGCTGGCCAAACCTGAACTTCATCATGATGTCAACCGCTTTGGACATTCCGCTGTCTACGCCAATGGGTAAACCAAATCTCTTTTAAATATTTAAATGGTCACATAATCAAATAACTCGCATTGGGTTTCTATAGTTCATATTATGGTCAAACATTGGATTTCACGTGAAAGCAAAAGCTCACCTCCTGTGCTGAAATTTCTGTATTTTATTTTTCCATGCTGAAGAAAAGCTACCTGTTATGTACATACACACATATGTTTATATTTCAGGATGTAGCTTTGATCTTCAATACACTTTGGGACTTCTCTATACATGCATATCAAGTAATCCCATTGGGGCAAATTCCTGCAGTAATGTACTTTAACACAGAGTTTTCAGATTAATCTCTATATGTCCCTAATCCAGAAATTCAGTTTGGCATACCACCAGTGCCCGGTGGATGGTGTTTGGGTGCCCGGTGTAGCAGGCAGCCAGTGTAGGAGGTGTCCTTCACTGTGTAACAGTGGGCAGTATTATCAAATGTTAAACTAGCCAACAGCATCACCACCTTTTATGTCATAATGTGAGATAGTAATATATCTGCCGAAACACTGGAGCAGCGCGATGAGCGGCAGAGATACTTATCTAGGGCTTGGATACCATCAAGGTACACTGTAAAAAAATAAATTGTAAATTTTACGGTAAAAAAACGGCAGCTGTGGTTGCCAGAGGTTTACCGTAAAAAAAAAAAAAAAAAAAAATTTAAAAAATAAAAAAAAAAAGGTAGCAACATTTTTGGTTGTACAGGATTACACTCATTATACTGTATATTCCTATGGATTTTAATTTAATTTTAATTTTTTCGAGCCTGGGCAGGAATTGAACCCAGACCCTGGTGGTGCAAAGCGACGGTGCTAACCACTACACTACTGTTTGTTTGATTTGCTGTGCAATTGTTGTCGTTGTTGGACTTCCTCGGTTTCCCCGTGTCCCCTGCACTACTTGCACTCCAACAACGACAACATTTGTGTAGTAAGTACAGTAGTGTAGTGGTTAACACTGTCGCCTTGCACCGCCAGGGTCTGGGTTCGATTCCTGGCCAGGCTTGGGGAAAAAACAATTGGAATCCGTAAAATGAGTACAATTCTGTACAACCTAAAAACATTGCTACCATATTTTTTACAGTAAACTTCTGGCAACCACAGCTGCCGTATTTCTACCGTAAAATTTACGCTTTAATTTTTTACAGTGCAATAATGTATTTTTTATGGTAAAATTCTGGCAACCACAGCTGCCAGTTTTTTACCGTAAAATTTACGTTTATTTTTTACAGTGTAGAACGTTTTCTTAGTTAGTATGCCTGAGCCATGTTTGGACTGCCTGCTTCACGTCAGGCCTCACAGGAACTCCTTTACTGGCCCAAACATGAGGAAATGGCTTGGGGTGAGGTTAGGACTGTATGGGGGCATGTGGCAATGTTCCAGACGAGTTCTTGCAATGAGCAAGTGGTGTTTGAATAATTGTGTGTACAGTTCCCAAAGACAGATGTGTCTCTTCAATAAGTTGGTGAAAAGTTATCTGTCGATTTTCAAGGATCAAATGTTCCACTTGCTGAACGTTCACAGGAACAACTGCAGTGGGCTCTGAGCCACCTCCGCCAGGATCGGCATTCACAGGATTGCAGCCTTCTTGAAAAATGTTTGCACCATTAAAATGTTTTAGTGCGGCTAAGAGTCTGATCATAGTACTGTGCTTGAAGTCTTCAGTAAATGTCAATCAGTTTTACACCTTCATTCATGGGAAATTCATCACGAGGTGTGACTTGAGCTTCGTGTTCACCTTCAAACAGTTAAATGCAAATCAACAGGCACATTTCTGTGAAGATATACAACTGCATGTACTCCGTAGTAACCTACAAGGCTTGTTTATTTTCTCTCGTCTCTGTACACACTGTACAATAATCGTTCCTGCTCTTGTGACGCATCTCTTTCACATAATCTCTCTTGTCTATAAAGGAGGATAGAACTTCACTCATCAGCTCGTCGTTAATGATCCATGTCTTGAATTTCCGCCTAGCATTTTTATCTCGGTTCATATCTTACACTCTTAACTTTTACTTCTGGTTATCCTCGTCTTTTTTTTTATCTTCTGACTGCTCACTGTCAGGTATAAAATTCTCTCTTCTCTCTCTGTTTTCTATCTCAGAACGATGTACGTGTACGGAGGCTTTAACAGCCTGATGCTAAGTGACATGTTGAGGTTTACTCCCGCGAGCTGTTCTGCTTACACTGAAACCGAGTGTGTGATGGCTGTCCCAGGTGTGTGGTGTTTGTGGAATTCCTCCACCAATACGTGCCATCCCTGGGAGACGGGTAAACTTCAAGACCAAGAGATGTGCCCTCCACGAGTGTGTAAGTAGCATTACACTTTTAACATTAGTGCACTGGTCAGCGTTTGGCTGTTCTGTGGATAAGGACTGTGGAATTTCTTGTCAAAATGACAAGTTTCTCTAGGATTTCATAGAAGTATATAGTTTGTATATCTTGTCTGTACAAACTGCTCACAATAGGAGTGTAAATCTCAGGTTTTTACCGGGAATCACCAGGGACCATGCGATCGATTTCATTTGTGTTGGGATTTTGTCACAATTTTATTAGTATCCTAATTTTATATGTATATGCATAGCCTGCAGGACTAACTATATACTTCTATGAAATCCTAGAGAAACTTGTCATTTTGACAAGAAATTCCACAGTCCTTATCCACAGAACAGCCAAACGCTGACCAGTGCACTAATGTTAAAAGTAACTGCAACATTTTCCCCATTTTCAAATGCAAACATATATAAATTATATATATTATATAAGTCGACTTGGCAATACATGAATTATTGCCACACAAATGAATCATGAAACAGATATTAATCTTTTCTTTTTCCCCATATCTATGATGCAGTATGATTTTACTTCACAAGTATATGCTACTGTACTTTGATTTTCTAGTCTCTAATTGATGCGTAAGTTTATTCATATTTCAGGGTACAATTACTGTAAATTTGCAGTATAGTTAAAGTGCTGGAGTTGTGAGGTAATTACTGGTAATTACTAACTAATCGATTTACATATAAATATACAAATATTTTTTACACCCAAGTTGTTGTTTTTTTGTTTTTTTTGCTGATAATGAATGCATAATCAGTTGTAATCAATAATAATTTATGATTGTTGCTTTGTTTCATTTCAGTCCTTGTCTTTAAAATTGATGCATCAGTCTAAATAATCTGATCATTACACTCCTAGCTGGAAAGCATTTTTTTTTAAACACAACTCTGTGTGTGTGTGTTTGTGTGTTTCAGATGTTAGCAGTGATAAGTGTGACCAGTACACTGACTGCTACAGCTGCACTGTTAACAGCAATGGATGTCAGTGGTGCTCTGAGCGCTGTGTGGCCGTCCACATCAACTGCACTGCTTCATCGGTGAGACTGGGCATTAATGTTTGCAGTGAGGAATGGCTCTCGGCATGGTGGACAGGAATGGTGTTAATGTTTAATTGAAGTCACAGGCATGCAGTAAGATAGATTGGTATAAACTGTATATAGGGATATGGGGTAGAAAGTGATAGGTGAGTGAAAGATGTGAAATATTTAATGGAGGAATTAAAAATAATGTAATAAAAAAATTAAACTAAGAAAATCTAATTTTGCATCAGTGTTTTAAAGTGCTTGCTTATTTCTTCACTCACTACAGGGCTCAATAACAGAATATGAATCGTGTCCTAAAGGTGTTCACTCCTATATGTGTAATAAAAAGACCAGCTGTAAGAGCTGTGCTACTGACCCAAACTGCCAGTGGGAAGCCAGGAACCAGGAATGCATCTCTCTGCCTGGTACTGACTGTATTACACGTTATTGCATGATATTTGTTCATACCTGCTTCAAAATGTAATTCAAGCGCATTTTATTTTGGTGATAAAAGAGCATGAGTGGTTTGAAAAGGTGCTTAATCAAGTTTTTAAATTTGGAGACAGAATGGTGAAACTGAGGCAAATACAAAGTTTAATTATTAAACAATTCATAACATAACTACTTATTTGTGAATGATGAAACGGTGCTGCGTTTCTTGTCCTGTAGAGAATATCTGTGGGGAAAGCTGGCACCTGGTGGGTAACTCGTGTATGAAGCTCATCACGGCTAAGGAGTCGTATGACAACGCCAAGCTGGCCTGCCGCAGTCACAGCGCCGTGCTTGCCTCACTAACCACCCAGAAAAAGGTGCAATTTGTCCTCAAAGAGCTGCAGAGCAGAAGTGCACACGTGAGTGAGGCTCTAAATCAAGTAGGCAGTTACTTTCCCTGATGGCTTATTATCTTGACCTTTTCTGTTTACTCATGGTTTTGTATTTGTATTAACTGGTGGTATTTGACATGTGCTTAAAAAAAAAAAAATCAATTATTTGTCACTGCTGTGTGTGTTTGTGTACGTGCTTGTGCAGTCTAAACTAGTAACTCCATGGGTTGGTCTAAGGAAGGTGAATGTGTCATACTGGTGCTGGGAGGACATGTCTCCCTTCACTAACACCACGCTGCAGTGGTTACCTGGAGAACCAAGCGATGCTGGCTTTTGTGGCTACCTGGCCGAGCCCAGTTCCAGCGGCCTGAAGGCAGCACCCTGCATCAACTCCTTCAACGGCAGCCTGTGTGAAAGATCAGGTAAACACACATGACCCAGTCATCATATTTTGCCGATTTGTTACAACCAAACCAACTTGGCAAACAAGGTGTGCTGCGTAGTTTAGAGAGCACCACCTACAAGAATATAGAGGAACTGCAAGCATTTTATCGTCACCTTAAATGCAAATATACAAATATTAAAAACTTGAATTGTATTCATTGTGATCATACATGACCTGCCACACAAAATCACAATCTGCAACTAAACTGATTTCCCTCCATCTCTATTAAACTGACAGTAGACTATGATGTGACTCATTAATAATAATAAAGAAGGTCTTGATTAATTTTCTGTAACAGAACTACTGTTTGTAGTTCCAGGTGTAAATGATATGCACACACTTGTTCACAGAGACTATTTAAAGAAAAAGATCCACTCATTGATATAAAGTTTTTTTTGTGTGTGTGTTTGTGGCACTTTTATTTAAAATTTTATGGTGTAAAAGTAATTAAAAATGTTTAAAAATGCTGTTGCACCAAAATAATCGAATAATCCCTGAGTAGATTACTTTCCTGTAACAGCAGGTGTCATCTTTAACTTAATTCTTTTCATCGTCTTAAAAACAGGGCACTGAAAATTATCATGGAATCATTAAGTTGTGTCTGTCTTTTTCTCTCCGTGTGTGATCCAGCAAACCACAGTGTGAAGCAGTGTCGAACTCCCTGTGCTCTGCGCTCCTCCTGTAGTGAGTGCACGAGCGGAGGTGCAGAGTGCATGTGGTGCAGTAATATGAGGCAGTGTGTTGACTCCAACGCTTACGTCGCTTCCTTCCCCTTTGGTCAGTGCATGGAATGGTACACCATGAACAGCTGCCCACGTATGTATTCATACCCCTCTTCTTACTAGAGATTTGTTTAAGTTACAAAGCTGGATTCATACCATATAAATATAGATTCAAATAAATTTCTGTGTCAAATAACTGTCACAGAAATTACAATGTTTTCTAATTAATGTTTAAATGACGCTCTCCTAATATATTTTTAGTGAACACATAAATATTCTATATTTACATTTATTTACAGACTGATAAACCTGAATTTACAAATCGCTCAACTTCCCTGATGTTGTTTGATTGATAAAAAAAAAAATTATTTAAAAAATTACAAAATGGCATTCCCTGCAGCCTATCAGATGTCTTGTACAATTTTAGCCAATTGTAAGATTGGAAATTTGAGGGTGTGAGTGAAGGTGACATTGCGTTACATCTGCACAGTATGCATGTGTACTGCCACATCAATAACCATGCTACTAGTAAATTTCCAAACTCTGATATTTATTTACCTAATTTGTGTAATCATGCAGGAGTTTTAGGTTTTAACAGAATCATATCAAATATTCACTTTTCCCCTTCTTTTCATGGCTATAGCATGAACCACGGAGTTGCCAATAGTTCTTGAAAATATATTTGTGTGTAATATGAGTTTAATTTTGTGTGTGTCCACAGCGGAAAATTGCTCTGGATATAGGACGTGTTCACAGTGTCTGGATCAGCCTGGTTGTGGATGGTGCACTGACCCCAGTAATACAGGGCGGGGCCAGTGCATGGAGGGATCATACCGTGGACCAATCCAAAGCCTCCTTCATGCCCCTTCATCATCAAGACCTTCCCTCGTACCAGCCCCTCAGGCTCTGTTGAATGTGAGCTGGTGTCCACATGAGACCAAGTACAACTGGTCCTTCATCCAGTGTCCAGGTAGAAATACCAGTACTCGCACATGGTTGCCTGCTCCCTTTTCTTCTGGCACTTTTTTCTTTCTTTGTCTTTGAACATATTTTGCGATTGCGTCAGTTCTCACACCATACCTGTCCCCTCTCTCCCTAAAGCATGCCAGTGTAATGGCCACAGTGCGTGTGTCAATGAGAGTATTTGTGAGAGATGTGAAGATCTCACCACTGGCAAGCACTGTGAGAGCTGCATATCCGGTTATTATGGTGACCCCACCAACGGGGGCAGCTGTCAGCGTAAGTGATTCGATGGAATGTAGCACTTAAGGCACATTTGAAGTTGTAGGTACAACAGACTGCAAACTGTGTCTCTGTATGTGTGTTTTACAGCCTGTAAGTGTAATGGTCATGCCAGCATGTGTAATTCAAACAATGGCAAGTGTTTCTGCACCACCAAGGGCATTAAAGGAGACCGCTGCCATCAGTGAGTAACACATTCTCTCTCTCTCTCTCTCTCTCTCTCACACTCACACACACACACACACACACACACACACACACACACACACACACACACACACACACAAGCAGTTAAAAACTTTAAAAAGCCATGCAGCTTAATTATTCCCTTTAGCTAAATACTGTACAGGCGTTTATTTCTTACATCTTCTGTAGTGAGAAGCATGGCCTTCACCTCCTGGCTTTCTTATCTGCGAAACATTAACATAGATTGAAGGCAGCCTTTATTGCTGGGTGGGGAATATGAACCAGATGCACTTGAGCAGGCTTCCCTATACTTTGACATTACGTGTTCATTAATATTTTTGTCACTGATTCATTGTAGCAGTGTGACTGACTCATCCCAGTGATTAGCTCCACTTCCACATGCATACGCAGGCAAATCTTAGTAGCGCAGGGTCAAGCAACTCTTGGGGAACAATCAAGGGAACTGCAGAATACTAACTCCTAATACCATTCACCATAATTTAATTTGCATACACTCTCAAGTGTACCTGTACTCTTTGTTTTCATTTAACTAAAACCAATTTAATTTGACTTGTACCAAACTTGTGAGCTTACTGTGCTATCTTATTTAACATGTAAGTTCTTTGTTATTATATATATATATATATATATATATATATATATATATTCACATTTATTATGTACTTTTTACCTGTTACCACTCCCTCCTTATCTCTTCATTTATCCCTCAGGTGTGAAGTGGAGAACCGTTACCAAGGCAACCCACTAAAAGGAACCTGCTATTGTGAGTGTACTAAAGCAGAAGCAATTACACAACACAGGCTGATTGAGATTTGCCGGCTCTTTACAAAGAGCTCAAGTAGTTTACCCATTTCCTAAATGACACATCTCGGCCTCTTACTTCTCTTGGAGTGGATGCTTTTTGGGTCAAAGTAGCGCAAAGGATGGCACTGGGGTTGCTCAAGAAGTTTGCGTCCAATCTAGTTAATCCCAATGTTAAGAAGTAGAACATGTATAAATTATCACTTCCTCTGCTCCTGTAAAGAAGGAGAAGCCACTAATTTCGTCTCTGAACAGCGCACACATCCATCAACTACTTAAGCACTTACAAAGCTTAACTAGAACACACAGTACCTTGACTCCTGGGGGCTGGGAGGGCTAGGACTGAGCTAGGTTGAGGCTGTAGAGGCTGAGATGAGTTTGTGCATGTGTGTTCAGACAGGTCTGATTAAACGTATCAGAGGTTCTCTAGAAAACTTCCATTTTTTTAATAAGGATCTGATTCAGTCTAAATGGTAAATGTGTAATATGTAAATATAGGTTCATTTATAGTGAAGTGTTAAACAAATTATATATTAAATTACATTAATTAAGCTGACCTTTAAGAAATAGACATGTCTAACCACTCTGTGCCTCTTGCACACAGACACTTTGCTAATAGACTACCAGTTCACCTTCAGCCTGACTCAGGAGGATGACCGCTACTACACCGCCATTAATTTTGTAGCCACACCAGACGAGGTGAGCTGCAAACTCGCTCTCAATTTATATACATATATTATGTCTGCAACCAGCCAGGTACAAAGAGATATAAATAAAATGGGGTTGTTTCTAAACCATTAACATCTGTTCATCCATATGATGCATATTAAGCTTAAGCTTGCACAGAATCAGTGTACACATTAGGATTATTTCATTTTTCCAATCATTTGGCAGCAGCACAATGCAAAAACATGCTGATACAGGTGATGAGCTTCAGGTAATGTTTACAGAAATATCAGAATGAAGGGAAAAGTGTGTGATCCCTGTGACGTTAATCGTGGGATGGTTGTTGATGCCTGGAGCTGAGCTCCTGGACTTTTTAAACACAGCAGTCTATAATGCAGGGGTCGGCAACCTTAGGCATACTGCCACCATATTTATTTTTGTAGAAATGTTCAAGTGCCATCTTAGCAGTGAGCCAAATCAATCATTGGCTGTTGCGCAGCCTGTCCATGGTAATTTAGTTTGATAGACAGTACCACCTCCTGCTCACATTTCCCACAGAAAAATCACAGTGCATCTGTTCAGGTTTGGTGAATGATGGCAACCCTGCTGGCTGAGACAGCTAAAGTAAAGCTTTAGGCATTTTAGCCCTCATGGACAAAAGGGTGTTTTTTTTTAGAAAAACAGAGTGGTGTGTACTTAAAGTTTTAAAAATGTTGTTGGCCAAAGTTAAGTTAAGCACCATTGTGAGCCAAAGCATAAGAAATAATTTAAAATATCAGGCAGAGAAGGCAAAATCTATCCAATATGCCATGTCCAGTTGTGGGAGGCCAACCCTCAAAGTTTTTATTAGTCAAATAATAAACTGTGAACCATTTACTGATGGTATTTTTTTATTATATATCTGTATGTATGTATTTATGTATGTTTGGATGCATGTGTGTATGTATATATCTTGGTTAGCACAGGAGTTACTAAAGGCTCAAAGAGAATCAGATCAATAATATATTTTGGCATATCATATAAGTTTTACATGCCAAAGAAATGGCAAAAAATAGCTCCAGTAAAAAAAAAACTCTGTGGTGATTTAGCATTTTATGTGACGAACATGGACTTGAATGATACCGCACATGCTTAAAGCCAATGTCTGGCACGAAAGGTGAGGACATAGTCAAGATATTTATGGAACATCTTGAGGCGGGAGGAATTGACATCAGAAAGATTTTTGCAGTGACAACAGATGGTGCCCCCGCCATGGTCGGGAAACAGAGGGGAGCTGTCAAATTAATTAAGGAAAAAGTCGGCCACCTTATCATGAGACGCTACTGCATAATACTCCAAGATATTCTTCTTGCAAATATGTCAAATTCAGATCTTAATGAGGTTATTGCTACTTATTAACTTAAGCAGTCTGCTATGACACACAGACCGTGCAAACACAAAGATACCCCTCTCCAAAGCCACGTTATGCAGAACTCAAGGACGAGAAGTGGGTTGTAAAACTTTTATTAATAACAATTTGCAGCCATTTGGATTAATCCCTTAAAATGACCATTACAGTATCCTGATTATGATACAAAAAATTATGTTAAGCATGTAGCCTATGTGGATGGAATAAAATCTTAGTATTGTCGGAAATGTTCTTGTGATGTCTGGTGTCGTAATTAAAATAAACATTGATATGGCACACTAATTAACTAGAACATTATAACTAGAACATTATTGGCACTCCATGTGATTCCTGCTCTAGAGTTTCTAGAGTGAGTGACAGTTCTTTCGGGGAAACACCTTGTTTATTGGCATTTTGTGATAAACCAGGAAGGATATACTGTAGTAAATTAAATAACTCTTCTTAAGAACTGTGTTGAGCAGAAAAGCATCTCAGCATGCACAAAACCATCATTGACCACATGGAAGTTCTTGACCTGTATCTGCACGAGGTTTTGCGTTGTACTGGTGCCACATGATTGGTTAATTAGATCACTACACGACTATACAAGTTTACAGGTGTTCCTCGTATACAGTCAGTGTAATATACAGTGTGCAGCTATGTCACATTGTCTTGTGATTGTTAATAAAGCATTTTTGCTGGATAAACTTACAATTCTACTGCAATTAACCTGCCTAGCTCTTGTTTTGAATCCTGAAAATTCTGCTCTATCTGAGGCTATAAATCGTCTAGACAGTTATTTTAAAGACATTATGTAATTCCACCTGTGAATTACATTTTGCAAACACAAATATAAAAAAAAATAATGAGACTTTTTTCAGGCTTCATATCTAAGCTTGTTTGATGTTGTTATAATAATGTGTATAATAATGCAGCACTCATTCTGAGAAACACCTATAATTAACCTCCACTCACTGCAGTGGCCTGTAATCCCAGTTGTAGTTTAAACATTACTGTAACAACAATTAATTTAGAAGACTTCCGTTTTAGAAAAGGGAGTTAAAACTTAGTTTACATTTAAAAATGTCCCGTGATTGTGAAAGTGCCAAGAAAAGCTCTAGCCATTTTTGTTGCTATATTTACTTAAATTTATTTATTACTTTTTATTTTTTTCTGTAGCAAAATCGAGACCTGGACATGATCATTAATGCTTCGAAGAACTTTAACCTCAACATCACCTGGGCAACCAGCTTTGCAGGTATAAAATTGTCAAATTGAGCATGATTTTGCATATGTTTCATGTAGGCTTTCCATTTGTGTTCATTTTTTTATTTTTATTTTTTTTCCTTAAACTTTCCCTTAGCTGGCACTCAGTCTGGAGAAGAGATTCATATCGTCTCCTGCAGCAATATAAAAGAATTCAAGGACAGCTTCTCCAATGAAAAATTTGATTTTCGGAGCAATGTTAATATCACCTTCTTCGTTTACGTCAGCAACTTCACCTGGCCAATCAAAATACAGGTATGCATTAGTGAGTGACACTGGTTACAGGGGTCACGTAGGTGTATATACTGGGGTTATTTCTGAACATTTATGGGTCCTAAGTGACACCCTGTGGGGTGGCCCTACATCTGCACAAACCATGGAATCTTACAAACAAACACTGAAGTTAGAGCAGATGCATCAAGAGGGGTACAAGGCATTAACAGGGCAGCCTGGCATAACAGTTTATTCCATAACAGTGGGTGGTCCAGCTGAAGATATAAATGTCTGGTGGCCTTTGGAAAAAAACAAATACATTTACAAATACTCATGATATAGAAGTAATAAAACAATAGACATTAAATCACTCAGCCCTGGTTTCAGTAAGATTATCATTCCAGCTACAGTTCTGCACAAAAAAAAAAAACTCTACACAATATTGGTCTTAATGTTTTGCATTGTAATAGTAACGTTAATGTTAAATGTTAAATATTTAAAGTTAGCTGATCGGTGTATATACAGGGTGGCCCAAAAGTTTCCATATTAACACTTTTTAGCAAAATGACTTAAACTATAGAATATTTTCACTTATTAAAGTGCCAATTTTTTTTGTTGACTTTACTCTTATTGTATCTTTACTTTAGTGTTCGTAAATCTTGCTTTTTTAGACTTTTTGGCATGTTTCATGTTGTTTGAAATGAGCAGCACCATGGGCAGGCACCTGTGTTTTTTTTCAAGGGAAGTTATTTACCATATATGCTGATTTAAGGGGATTTGTTCAACTGAGTGTTGCTGTATACAAAAGCACATACAAGGTTGGAATTTGTGGGATTTATAAATGCCATTGCATTCCACTGTGCATATGCACATGAGAATTACCAGGCTGCTTGTTATACACACACTTTGGTGTTAATAGCAATTAAACCTGATTAAATTATGCTTGGGTCTCATTTATCAATGTCTGCATGGTAGTACCTAGATGTGCGAGGTAGGTGTATGTGGAAGATTACATTTCTAGAGTCTTATGCCCTCTCCAGTTCCCCATTAATACCACCCCTGATAAAACTGCTGTACACCTTCTACTTAATCCTCTCCCCTTCTTTCCTGTATTGCCTGGCTTTTAGGTCTGTAAGTGATTTGTCTATGCTTTCCTTTTCCTCCTCCTTCTTCTTCTCCTCTCCTCCCCTGTTTTGAGTCCAGCATACTGGGGCTAGAAAACCAAGGATATGGGTTGAGTGTCCACCAACAGAAGGGCACATTCTCGCTTTATAGCTTATTGATGGTGACTAGATCGTAATGAGTACTAGTAATTTAATTTCCCCCCATTGTCTGAATTCTGGATATTACTTTTCAACTCAGGAAAAGAGTGCGTGCGGATAAGCGAGATCATGAGAAGCTGAAGAGTGAGTAAGGAGGTGAGCTTATGAAAGACAGAGAAGCTTTTATGAAAAGAAGGAACACTTATGGAAAGAAATAGGAGAAAATGTTCTTCTGAATGAGGCCTTAGAAAATGAATGTTGAAAAGGTCTTTGGTCTCTGGGAACTGGGGTCAAATGGAATGTTAATTTACAACACGTGTTTCCTTTGTGTCGTGTTTTTTTTTTTTTGTGTGTGTAGTTTGTTTGTTTGTTTTGAGAGAAGGAGAATGAGAGAGAGCGATATAAATAGTGAGAAGAGGGAGAATGAGAGTGAGTCAGATGAAGATGGCACAGAAAGGGAGATGAGAAAGTTGAAGTATGTTTTCATCTCAGTCTGCAGCAGGAAGATTCCAGCCTTCTGTTTCCTTCTGTGCTTTTCTTTGCATGTGGTCAAAGCCTCAGTGCCAGCAGCTGTGTGTGTGTGTGCGCGAGTGTTGTGTGTGTGTGTGCGCGAGTGTTGTGTGTGTGTGCGCGCGAGTGTTGTGTGTGTGTGCGCGAGTGTTGTGTGTGTGTGCGCGAGTGTTGTGTGTGTGTGCGCGAGTGTTGTGTGTGTGTGCGCGAGTGTTGTGTGTGTGTGCGCGAGTGTTGTGTGTGTGTGCGCGAGTGTTGTGTGTGTGTGCGCGAGTGTTGTGTGTGTGTGCGCGAGTGTTGTGTGTGTGTGCGCGTGTGTTGTGTGTGTGTGCGCGAGTGTTGTGTGTGTGTGCGCGAGTGTTGTGTGTGTGTGCGCGAGTGTTGTGTGTGTGTGCGCGAGTGTTGTGTGTGTGTGCGCGAGCGTTGTGTGTGTGTGCGCGAGTGTTGTGTGTGTGTGCGCGAGCGTTGTGTGTGTGTGCGCGAGTGTTGTGTGTGTGTGCGCGTGTTGTGTGTGTGTGTGTGCGCGCGAGTGTTGTGTGTGTGTGTGTGCGCGCGAGTGTTGTGTGTGTGTGTGTGCGCGCGAGTGTTGTGTGTGTGTGTGTGCGCGCGAGTGTTGTGTGTGTGTGTGTGCGCGCGAGTGTTGTGTGTGTGTGTGTGCGCGCGAGAGTTGTGTGTGTGTGTGTGCGCGCGAGTGTTGTGTGTGTGTGTGTGCGCGGGAGTGTTGTGTGTGTGTGTGTGCGCGCGAGTGTTGTGTGTGTGTGTGTGCGCGCGAGTGTTGTGTGTGTGTGTGTGCGCGCGAGTGTTGTGTGTGTGTGTGTGCGCGCGCGTGTTGTGTGTGTGTGTGTGCGCGCGAGTGTTGTGTGTGTGTGTGTGCGCGCGAGTGTTGTGTGTGTGTGTGCGCGCGAGTGTTGTGTGTGCGTGTGTGCGCGCGAGTGTTGTGTGTGCGTGTGTGCGCGCGAGTGTTGTGTGTGCGTGTGTGCGCGCGAGTGTTGTGTGTGTGCGCGCGAGTGTTGTGTGTGTGCGCGCGAGTGTTGCACGAGTGTTGCGCGTGTGCGCGCGAGTGTTGCGCGTGTGCGCGCGAGTGTTGCGCGCGAGTGTGTGTGCGAGTGTTGTGTGTGTGTGTGCGCGCGAGTGTTGTGTGTGTGTGTGCGCGCGCGCGAGTGTTGTGAGTGTGTGTGCGCGCGCGCGAAAGTGAGTGATGGTAAGAACCCTTCATATGTTTTCTTTTTCTATACCGTATGTTGTGTGACTTGACTGCAGTGGTGGCTGAGTCAGTGGGAGACTTTTTTATTTTAGAGGGAGCCAAATATGGGAACAGGCAGTTGATGGCCTTAGGGTTAGAGACAGAGTATTCTGGCTTTATTGCAATTCATAATATTAAAATGTGTGAAGGTGCAAAGAGATGGCATAAGCTTTTCAGTCCTCAATATTTCTTCTTGATCTGGCAATAGAGAGGCTGACTTCCCTCATATGATTTCATTTGTCTGGCTTACTTATGTGTGTGTGTGTGTGTGTGTGTGTGTGTGTGTGTGTGTGTGTGTGTGTTTTTTGTGCCGTGTTTCTTATCTGTTAAACATGGTTTATTTACTTGCTATTATTGCACTATTTAATGTCAGCATAGTCATCAACATGTAATCTTGGTCTGGGTGGCAGCTTTCCCAATCAGATTAGTCAGCTAAAGAAATATGTAAATACTGTGTGTTTGCAGTAAATGTCATTTAACATGCAAGTGACATATGCTGCGTTTTTAAACATTAAAAAAGTAAATGTCGTTTTTGGCCAGCACACTTAATTTTCCTGTGTAGTATCATATGAGGGCAGTAAGTAATGATTGTGTATTGTAATAAACATAATGACCCATTATTCAATGAGTCGCTTCCCTACACCCCTCATTGAGTGAGGAATAATTAGTCTGTGAATTCAGTTTCAACTCATTACCCAGTCCATTGTCTCAGATGAGATAGACCAGCGTTGGGGTCCAGGTACTAGCAACTATATAGAGTGCATCCTTTACACTGCTTGTGTTTAAGAGCGAAAAGTGGAGTTTTGTCACAGTCCAATAATGTTATGAGTTCTGTCTCTGTTCACCTGAATTCTGCTCGCTTATGTCTTCACATTCAGAAAATCCAGGCCATCTTAAATTAATTGAAGGCAAAAGGGACCATGAGTGGATTTGTAGTCTTTGCTCTAGTAGTGAGTTAATTGGTTCAGAGTACAAAATCCCACAACATGGATTTGAACTGATTGAAGTGATTCTGCAACCCCTGGCAAAAGCAATGGAATCAACACATTTAGTGGATGTTCCCCATTTATTTTTTAGCAAATGCAGCTACACACGTGGACAAAATTGTTGGTACCCTTCCATCAATGAAAGAAAAACTCACAATGGTCACATAAATAACTTTAATCTGACAAAGGTAATAATTAAAAAAACTTCTATGAATGTTAACCAATGAAAGTAAGACATTGCTTTTCAACCATGTTTCAACAGAATTATTTAAAAAAAATTAAACTCATGGAACAGGCCTGGACAAAAATGATGGTACCCCTAGAAAATACTGAAAATAATGTGACCAAAGGAACATGTTAATTCAAGGTGTGTCCACTAATTAGCATCACAGGTGTCGACAATCTTGTACACAGTCAGTGGGCCTATATATAGGGCTCCAGGTAGTCACTGTGTTGTTTGGTATGTACCACACTCAACATGGACCAGAGGAAGCGAAGGAAAGAGTTGTCTCAGGAGATTCAAAAGAAAATTATAGACAAGCATGTTAAAGGTAAAGGCTATAAGACCATTTCCAAGCAGCTAGATGTTCCTGTGACTACAGTTGCACATATTATTCAGAAATTTAAGATCCATGGGACTGTAGCCAACCTCCCTGGACGTGGCCGCACGAGGAAAATTCATGACAAATCAAAGAGACGGATAACCTGAATGGTAACAAAAGAGCCCAGAAAGACTCCTAAAGAGATCCAAGGTGAACTTCATGCTCAAGGAACATCAGTGTCAGATCGCATCATCCGTTGTTGTTCGAGTCAAAGTGGACTACATGGGAGACGACCAAGGAGGACACCATTGTTGAAAACAAATCATAAAAAAGCCAGACTGGAATATGCCAAACTACATGTTGACAAGCCACAAAGCTTCTGGGAGAATGTCCTATGGACAGATGAGACAAAAATGGAACTTTTTGCCAAGGCACATCAGCTCTATGTTCACAGATGGAAAAATTAAGCATATCAAGAAAAGAACACTGTCCCTACTGTGAAACATGGAGGAGGCTCTGTTATGTTCTGGGGCTGCTTTGCTGCATCTGGCACAGGGTGTCTTGAATCTGTGCAGGGTACAATGAAATCTCAAGACTATCAAGGGATTCTAGAGAGAAATGTGCTGGCCAGTGTCAGAAAGCTGGGTCTCAGTCGCAGGTCATGGGTCTTGCAACAGGACAATGACCCAAAACACACAGCTAAAAACACCCAAGAATGGCTAAGAGGAAAACATTGGACTATTCTAAAGTGGCCTTCTATGAGCCCTGACCTCAATCCTATTGAGCATCTTTGGAAGGAGCTGAAACATGCTGTCTGGAAAAGGCACCCTTCAAACCGCAAACAACTGGAGCAGCTTGCTCATGAGGAGTGGGCCAAAATACCTGCAGAGAGGTGCAGAAGTCTCATTGACAGTTACAGGAATCGTTTGATTGCAGTGATTGCCTCAAAAG
Source organism: Clarias magur (assembly GCA_013621035.1). Taxonomy (NCBI): domain Eukaryota; kingdom Metazoa; phylum Chordata; class Actinopteri; order Siluriformes; family Clariidae; genus Clarias; species Clarias magur. The sequence continues at coordinate 688,695 of QNUK01000354.1, forward strand.
GTTGTGCAACAAACTATTAAGTTAAGGGAACAATAATTTTTGTCCAGTTCCATGAGTTCATTTTTTTTTTTATAATTCCATTGAAGCATGGTTGAAAATCCTGTCTGACTTTCATTGGTTAACATTCATAGAATTCTTATTTATATTACTTTTGTCAGATTAAAGTTATTTATGTGACCATTGTGAGTTTTTCTTTCATTGACCGAAGGGTACCAACAATTTTGTCCACGTGTGTGACTTTATCTTTATATTTTTTTAAAAAGATTAATGAAATATATCTCCAACAAATTCAACCAATTATACAAATTGCCAATTCTTTTAAAGAAATACCTAAAATCTCAAATCTGAACATTGGTTAGTTGACAGTCTTTTCATTGACATGCAAATTGGTTAGCATGCAGCGAGTTACCAGCAAGGGCGCACCATATATTGTTGTATTACTCTTTACATTCAGGACAGCTCTTTATTTATTTATTTACATTTTGGACACCTTTTATTTTGTTAAAATGACATTTTGCAAGGTTTTTCATTACTCTAGCAATATTTGTAATTACAACATTAATTGTAACACCATTATTTTAATTTTTAATATTTACACTATGATATAGTATTTAGTATAAATGTATTTTATATAACAGTTTTTAATAGGACCAGATTTAAAAAATATTTTTAAAATGTCTTTGATCACCACCATTCATTTGTAGTTTTTTCACAGTTAGTGAATAACTAACCTTAATGCAAAATTTTAAAAGGCGTCTGTGACCTGAAACAAAGGAATGCATAATAGTGGCTATATTTCTGTAGTCAGAAATTGCTGAAAAATACCAGTGACCCATAAGGGAGTTAATGGCCTACTTTTTCACCATAATTTGCACCATAAACTCTAGTGCAAGTAGAAAGAATTTTGAAAAGTAAAAACAGGTAGACCAAGGAAGACGTCAAATAGTCAGGACAGAAAAGCAATAAGCCATGAAAATAGAAAATACATGACAAAACAAATGGATAGAAACAGGAGTCGGAGTTGGTGACGGAACTCGGCTGAATGAAATGTGTTTTCACATACATAAAGCCAAATAAAACCAGCACTGGAACTAAACAGAAGAAAACAAGGGTACGGTGGTCTAAAGAGAAGCAATCATGGAGTGTGGATGATTGGATGAAAGTTATTTTCAGTGATGAATCATTAATCTGCATTGGGGAGGGAGACGACGCTGTTGTCTGGGGCCGCTCTAATGAATTATATGAAGATAACTGCTTTAAGAAAACAATGTGATTTTCTCGCTCATATATAATATGGGTTTGCTTGTCAGGAAAAGGCCCAGGGAGATGGCAGTCATTAACTCAACAGTTAGTGCACAGGTGTACCCGGACATTTTGGACACTTCTCATTCCATTGATAAAAACAGGCTTGGTTACAAGGTCATTTTTCATGATTATAACATGTCTTACCACAGAAAAGCTGTGCATTTTTCCCTCCTAACTTTGCATTGTCAACAAGCAGTCCAGGGCCAGTGTATACTAAGTGTCTCAGAATCACTTCATCACTTCAAATCACAATCAAAGTTAATTTAGGACTGTAAATATTCCTGGCTCAGAATAGGACATAAAAGTTGGTTTTGAAGCCTCCTATTGTTACTATTTTTGTTTTGTTTTTTTTAAACGGTGGAAAAGCAAAATGGTGAAATCAGGACCAGTTTTGTGAAAGCTTTATGCACACTGACAAAAACATAGATGTGTGACTCGGCTGCATGAAGTCATCCTAATCAGTGTTCTCCAATCACAACTGTTTCAAGTCCCTATAATAGCTGTGTAGGACTGTCATAATCTGATCAAAAAGCGAAGCTGGGGAGAAGATGAGAGCGTTTTGCTTGCGGAGGATGCTAGTAAAATGTACAGAATTAATTAGGAGTAGTGCTTTCAGCAATTTCTGAAAGCATCAACGCCACCTGTCAGTTTGCCGCATGTACCCCTAGGGGTGTGACACAAAGGGGTACGCTGTGTTAATGATGTGATGCTCATAACTAAGAATCGAAAAAAAGCCAGTTAATAATAATAATAATAATAATAATAATAATAATAATAACAACAATAATTGTATATAAATATCTACAATTTATATATAGATACGATTATTTCATCATGTGTGCCATGGATATGCCTACAACTCCATGAATGCATGCTTTTCATTGATTTTATGCTGCTTGGTGGGAAAATGAATGAATCTTTGCCTAATTTGCGGTGCTGTAAGAGCAAAGTTTGATTTATTATTTGTGCCAAAACGAAATACTAAATGTTTCAAAGCTGCATCTTTGCTGTGACTAAAGAAAAAAAAAAAAAAGTAAAATAGCAGTCATCTGAGGAGACCGCATACAAAATGTTTCTTAATGGACCTGTTGCATACCCCACTCGATGTGTTTAAAAAAATAAATAAATAAATAAATAAAACATACATATGTATCTTTTAATCTTTTTTCTATTTACTTTATCTGGGGAAATGGTGTAAAATAATATAATTGAATCCAAATTGTTTGAGGAATGTTACTCAAAGCCAGTATTACCTATTTGAATTATTTATTCAAAATGTTGGGTCATATCTATGCTTTGTTTATTTACTGTGATGAAAAAATCTGGGTGAACATTCGAAGTGTGGTGATTGCATCATTTTTGCTCAGCATTGTATGATTATGTATAAGCAGATCTCATCTTTGATTGATTGATTTATTACTAAGCTATATATTACATTAGAGAGTGAATTGGGTAAGTCGTTCAATGGTTTCCTTGATGGGGTGTGTGTATGCAAGAATGTGTGAAAGTTATGAAAAAAGAGTTTATTTTGTTTGTGTATGGGCAGAGTGTATCTTCTCATTTATTATACTGAATATATATTGAGTAACTAAACTCCTGGGTATTTACTCATGCAGTTATTTAATCGGCACAAGCAGCGCAGTGCATATAATCATCCAGATATGGACCAGCATCATTAGCTATCAGTATAGGGGAGAAAATGTGATCTCAGTGATTTGAGGTATGAATTGTTTTAAAGTAAAAAAAATAAACTGAGCAACAGTTTTGTTATCATTGTTTTTGTGTACGATTGGCTGGAATGAGTATTTCTGGAACTTTTTCAAAGCTGCATCTTTGCTGTTACAAAAAACAAAACCGTACAGTAGCAGATACCGGTGGAGACATCATACAAAATGTTGGTTAATTAACCAGTTGCACACTTCACGCCGTGATTTATCTCTCCTGTGTGTGCATCCCTGCCTGGATGCCATTTTCTTGCTACTATTAACCAGTTAAGACACCTCCGGAGCTCTCCTACATTTTTGAGTGATTTACTGTTTTAAGAATGTTGATGAATTGCTCTTATGTAACAAAATTAAGGTACAAAATTATTTCACTCTGGGGAATTTTTCGACACTTGGGAGCAATTTTTTACTCTGAGATGCTTTGTCAATACGGGCACAGGAATCAGAGGCTACAGTGGGCACAGAATCACTAAAATAAGAGTTTAGAAATGAGGGAAAACCCTTCTATTAAAGTCAGTAATATAAAACTTAAGTTGATCTGTGCATTTTTATTTCCATTACTGTAAACAATATTGTTCTTTATTGTTGCTCTATAGGTAAATTTCCTATATTTTCCTTATGAAGCTTCTATTAACTTAGGACTTAATTTAAATACTAGAGCTTAAAGACTTGAGATTTGCCTTGGGCTTAAGGTAAAGACTTAAGACTTGACTTGGGTTTGCGGTTTATTACTTGTAAACATCTCTGGCATCATGTAAAATTCTGCAAATGCATTTCCTTGCATCTGAGGAGAAATCCATAATTGTTATTTATAGAAATTAATAAGCATTTCTCAACACTTCCCACGTCCATTCAACCTAGAATAGAAGTTTCACTTTGGGGAAAAAATTTAGTACATTTTTCTAATCACTCTAAAGTGATTAGAAAAGTAATTGCTCAGAGAACAGGAGGGTGGTGAATTTTGTCAGCAGATGGCAATGTTGCCCCAGTGTTAATGTTAGATTGTTCACACAATGAGCGTTGGTATCATCATTTTCCCCAGGTTTTAACATGTACTTATCTTTCCTTTCCTTTCAGATTGCATTTTCACAGCACAGTAACTTTATGGATCTGGTACAGTTCTTTGTCACATTTTTCAGGTAAAATCAATGTAATCACTTATCGGTTTCTCTCTCTCCCCCCCCCCCCCCCGTTCTCTTTTTCTATCTATCTATCTATCTATCTATCTATCTATCTCTCTCTCCATCTATCTATCTCTCTTTCCATCTATCTATCTCTCTCTCCATCTATCCATCCATCTCTCTCTCCATCTGTCTGTCTGTCTGTCTATGTATAGTACCAGTCAAAGTTTGGACACAAGTTTGAATTTGTATTTTCTACATTTTAGAACAATACTATAGATTTCAAAAGTATGAAATAACACGCATAGGATTATGTAATTAAGTAGCAACAACAATAGTCAGTTGTTATTTTAAGACATGAAGGTCAGCAATTCTTGAATAGTTCTTGCAAGAACAATATTGTCAAGTGCATTTTCAAAACCCATCAAGCACCATGATGAAACCAGCGCTCTTGAAGACCATCCCAGGAAAGCAAGACCAAAACATACCTTTGCTGCAGATAAGTTTATTTAGACTGACCACCTTCAGAAATCACCAACTACCAGCACCTCAGATTAGAGTGGTCATGAAGGCGTCTTGACATCTCAACAATTGTTCAAAAGAGATTATTGCATATTTTGGATGCCTTCAGCATTGCTTTACAAAGTAGAAATAAATAAATTTCAGGAAAGACCAAGGAATTAGAAAATGTGTCCAACCTTTGACTGGTAGCGTATTTGTCTTGTGCATGTGCATCAGTGTATAATTTCATACTTTAGTAATGTTATATATTGTTATATAATATATATGTTATATAATATCAAGGGCTAAAAAAGGGCATAGTACTCATAACACACTCTGCAAAATGTTTGTCTTATAGCCCCTATTCAGCAACAAAGAAAGTAGTAGTATTAGGGTTAATGTATATTGTGCTACGCACACACACTTTAGTTGACCATGGTTCTCCATCATTGGTTCTGTCAGTCTCGGCCCTATGATGAATTACACTGAGTTTGCAATCTCTTAGCCTTTGTGTGTGGGGGCATGTGTGGGAATATTTATTCAGTTCAACTGTCAGTAGCTTTTATAATATTGCGAATACACATGCTTGCCCATGAGGAGGAATACATAACGGTTGTTTTGAGAAATGTATAGAAATGTCAGTAACATCCTATTTATAAAAACATAGATTCAATTATTAAACTTTTTATTTTTATTTTTTATTTTTATACTTTTAGCACAAGAACACATTTGGGAATACTTACATCATTAAAGTATAAAAGTCATTACAATTTAATATGTAGATTTCATGTATTGTTGATTGTTCATGTCAGCATGAATTTGTCAGTTTAATGTTTTTCCACTGCCAAATTAGGTCTATTTTAGGTGTCTCTTTTTTGACACTAGTTAAGTGACATTGGCAAAAATTAATTTTGATCCATTGTTGCCTTTTGCGCCAGTATTGACGGATCTCATTTAAACACCAATTTCATTACTTCAGAATGGGGATAGAACTCTCTGTATAATACTGAGAAGCCTCTATTTTAATAAGCCAATTCTTGTTGACTGACAGTTGTAACATATGAATCAGGAAAAGAGGCATGTCTAACCTAAATATAATGTCTGACGATTTTCATAATGTTATTCAAATACCTCTTCTTATTTTTTTATTTTATTTTAGATTTGATTAGATTGAACTTTTTTGTTATTGTGCAAAGTACATGTACAAAGCCAGTGAAATGCAGTCAGCATCTAACCAGAAGCGCACAAGTGGCCTATTTACAATGAATAACAATGTAGGAAATGAGGGCATGGGTCTATATGAACAGAGGCGAGATTGCTTAATGTACAGAAGGTGCAGTAGCTAATAAGCATAGGGTGGAATATACAGTAGAGCAGTGATAAACACAAATTATGGATGGTACAAAGATGGTTAGTAGCAGTGCAGTATAGCCTGAAAGTGACCGTGCAGTATCAGTTAACATTCCTTGATCAGCTGTTCAGTGCGGTAACAGCCACATGGAAAGAGATTTTTTAGTCTGTTTGTGGAGCTGCTGAGGCACCTGTAGCTCCTGTCCAATGGGAGATAGGTGAGTAGTCCATTATTAGGGTCAGAGGTGTCTTTGATAATGCCTCTCGACCCTTGGCAGACAGCATGTCTTGTATATGTCCTCCATGATGGGTTGCTAAATGGGAATGATTCTTTGGGTGGTTTTCGCCACCCTCCGAAGGGCTTTATGGTCCGAAGCGGTGCAGTTGCCATACGACATTGAGATGCAATAAAAGTTCTCCAGTATCCTTGAGAACAGGTGGGACTTTTTAAGTCCTGTTGTGCTTTTTTTTTTTTTTTTAAACAGGACAGAAGAGTACACAGACAATCTCATTGTTACCTCTGATCAGGCCCACCACCATGATATAATTTGCAAACTTGATAATGCTGGAGGCATAGGCATGAGTGAAAAGTGAATATAAGAGAGGGGACAGTACGCATCCCAGAGGCACAGGTTGAGGTTGTATACTCAAACAGAATGTGGTACGTTTGTAAGGACGTCCAGGGTCAAGTTACAGAGTGGTCTCCTGATGCCAACTTGTTGCAGCTTCAAGAATACAGTACTTTGGAAGCACTGGGTGTATTGCAAGCTGAGCTAAAATCAACCTTCAGTCAGCCATCCTAGCATAAGTGTCGGGTTGTCCAGGTGAGTCAGGGCAGAATGGAGTACTGTGGAAATGACATCCTCCGTGCTGTTACAGTGGAGTGCTTTGGCAATGGCACAGTGGTAGCAGACTTAAAGTAGGTGGGGATTTAAAGTATGTAGGAACAGGATTAGGGTTTTTAACTTTAACGCTAACTCATGCAGGACACATGCTATTAAAATTTTGAAAGAATTTGCGATTATATTTGCTTTTCTTTCATTGCTGTGCTAGCCTCAGCATCCAGGGGGAATGCACTGCTATCACAACAACACATATAAACCCACATGTTAGATAAAAGGGCCAGCACTTAATAATCAGTTATTTAAAAACAGCAGAGCTGTAAGAAGAAACAGTGACGGAGACAGTGCACCATGTTTTGTTTAAATAAATGCATAAGCCCCCACCTCTGTTTTTACCTGCTGCTTCTCTATCATCTCTGAAAATAGCCCACAAGCTCCAGCATGTTGTCTGTAAGCTGTCTCTGCATAAGTGTTTAGATCCAGAGCACATTCAGTGGACCACACATAGTGAGAAAAATACTGAGGCAGCTATTGGTCCCAAAACTCGTGATCCTGCTCCTGCAAGGAACTGATTCTTGTAGTGTGTCTTCACGATCACTCGCAGCAGTTGTCCTTTTGTTGTTGCTGAATCATTTTCTTATGTCCAATTGCACTAAATTAGACATTTGTTAATTCCTAAAATAAGCTAGCCAGATACCTCCCAAAGAAATAAACTCTATCCAGTGGGTGATGTGATGCAAGTCCACAGTTTAGAAAACTGCTAGAAGAGGGTGCTTGACCATGCACAGAACCAATAAACCAATTATTATTAACTTATTAATACTTTTTTCTGGCAGGGCAAAATCTTCTGGATATGCAGGCCTAGCCCTCTGGAGCCAATCCATAACACCATGCTAGATAGCACAACAGACCTGAATGTTAGAAACTTCTTGCTTCCTTAATTTCTGAAACCAGAAATTTCTGGCTACCTTAGGTCGATGATAGGAGCAGAGATTGTGGAGCGTACAACCCCGCCCTCACTCCCCCAACTCTCCACTGTAGGGTTTCAGTGAGGGCCGTGTGGTTATGAAACACATTTCCACATGGAATAGAGAATGAGAACTCTCACTGGCCTATGGGGAATTGGAAGGATTATTTTTAGATGAAGAAGACTTCAGTGAGCTTGCTTTCATTCCTTCAGCCCCAGGCAATCCAACTGGATGCTTCAGGGGCTGATGTCCGCGATGCTGATATGACCCAATCATCGACTTGCAGGTTGTGTGCAACCTTGGGAAATCCCTGGTCCTGGTCCCACTGTGAGGGAAAGTGGTTGCCTAAAGCTTCATGGGCAGCTAGACAGCTCATTTAATATCAATAGAATTTCATATTATATTACTTATCATATAGAATTTCACGTTATATACTCATGAGCATACAATTGTGTTACCAGGACCTTCATTATAGTTACAATATGTTGACATTATCAAATATTCACTGATTGAGATCTGAGTGTAAAACTATTTATGGCATTTGTGGTCATTAAAGCAGTTATGGCAATTTTAGTCTTTAAACATTGTGACTAAACTGTAATCCAAAGTCATCTTGGTTTACAAATATGTCTTTAGGCTGTCCATATAGGGCTCCTAATTTCGTTGTTCACTGTATAATGAAAATAAAGGCTGCATCTCAGCAGCAGTGAGGTGTTTGCAAGTGATAAAAACTCTAAACAGAATGGATTCGGCAGGTCCAGCAGGATTAGGAATTATTTCACACTGTTCAGTTGGGTTTTATAAGAGAAAGCCCCCTGCTATACACTTCACTCTTTGAGGTATCAACAAACATCCAACACCTTTTGGTCAAAGTAGGCATGGTGCAACTTTGGGTGTTTGTACATTTTTTTTTTTGTTTAGCTCAGCAACCACAGGTTCGTATCCTACTAGTTTGTTGTTGGCTCTGGATTTGTCACCAATTGGGGTCACAAATTACTGGGCCTGCTCCGACACTGAGTTATGGTTCAAGAAATGGGACCAGCACTGGCACACCTAAACAGGCCAGCCTTGCCCTTGAAACTTCTACTTTATCTATAAAGCCCACATTGTTTTTGAAGCACCATCTGGACATCCAGCAGTTCAGCAACCATATCTTTTTATCTACATTGTCATGTCACAATTGGATGAGACCAGAGTATTTTGGACATCCCCTTCCCTAATTCGCACACCTTTACAATGTTACTCTTAGTACTTTCTTAGTCACAGGTTACTATCTATGCTATGTCCAGTGCCCTGGCTCCGGGTATACACCAAGGTAAAGCTGTCTGTACCCATAAACCCCTAGCCAATTTCACATGCCTAAAGATAAAGTCTCCTATAGGCAGACCTCTTTCAGGTTTCTCAGTGGACACTTCACTGAGGAGAGCAAACATGTTGGACACATGAAATGGAGAGGAGTGATGCTCCCGTGCTTGAGCCTTAGCTTTGGCTGAAGATATGCCGCCAAGTCTTCACCCATTTGGATTGCTGTAAAGGCTCTAATTAGGGAGTTGGGGGATTGCTAACTTTGGCATAAGGAATCCAGAATTTTCCCTACAGAAACTATGCTGCTCTCATTCACCCTAACACACTCTAGGGTCTAGCTGCCCACCTCTAATGTTGTAGTCTTTTCCTGCAAAGAGCTAATTAATATACACTTGTCACAAATAAAGGTATTGCTGATGACTGAGGGGGAATAACTAAACGTTCTGCACAGCACACCTTGAACAAGTTGAATGTTTGCTATACTGTATTTAACATACTGTACCCAAGTTGAAGATCTGTTGAAATTATTTTTCGACAGATCAAGCATGAATTGCTGTCTATAGACCATGTCATGTGGAGCATGCTTTCTATCACTGAAAATGACACCATGACCTAGAATTCTAAGTCAAGGCACAGACTTGTTATATAGTAGTAGTTCTAACAGTAACGTGATTGGAACCTCTCAAATGGTTTGTGCCTCAGGTATGGATTCACTCCAAAATTCACTATAGTTATTTTGCCAGCAAGGAGAGTGATCAGTGTTATTTTACCTGAAGAAGCAAAGCGTAAAAAATTTTAATTGTTGGTATTAAGTTTAAAATGCATGCTATTAAAGAGAGAGACATTGAACAAAAGCATATATCTACATATATAAACTACTATATAACCATACAAATATATATTTATTCAAGTCATTTGTGAAGTCACACACATAAGCAACATTTGCATAGTACATGTGTTCTTAAGAAAGAAGGTAGAAAGGTTTGGATTGTGTATTGCCCTCCTAGCTAGAACAGAATCTGTTCATCACCTATTTTTCATTAGTAATGGTTTAAAAGTATTATTTTAAAATGTCAATTCCTTTCCTGTTTTGTTGCAGCTGTTTCTTGTCTCTTCTGCTGGTTGCAGCAGTTGTATGGAAGATCAAGCAGAGTTGCTGGGCATCACGACGAAGAGAGGTCAGTCCCTTAGCAACAACTATACCGAATATAAACTCAGTTTCTCCTTATAATACAGATCTTAACACACCAAAAAATGCATTTCCAAATAAATGTTTCCTGTCACACTGTCTGTCGAGTTACATGTGATATCAATACCATAGAGAGCATCCATATACTCGCTCTCTCGCTCACTCATCGTCTATACCACTTCATCCCGTATTCAGGGTCATGGATGCCTGGAGCCTATTCCAGGAGACTTAGGGCTCGAGGTGGGGTACACCCTGGACACCCTGGGTGCCAATTCATTGCAGGGCATACACACGTACACACACTCATTAACACACTACAGGCAATTTGAGAGCACCAATTAGACTAATTCACATGTCTTTGGACTGTGGGAGGAAACCGGAGAACCCGAGGAATCCACCAAGCATGGGGAGAACATGCAAACTCCATGCATGCACATAAGGGAATCGAACCTGACCAGGAATTGAACCCGGACCCTGGAGGTGCAGGGCAACAGTGCTAACTAACCAATACACCACTGTGCCGCCTAGCATTGATGTATTTCTTTTTTAAAAAAAACCTCTTGTCACACACAGTGAGCAATTTCAGCTGACATGGCACATAGGAAACAACTTGCCACATTACTTCCTTGCCTCCTATGTCGCATGACCTATGATGCATCACATTTGTAGCTTGGTTGGGTATAAGATTATATCACTAAGAGGGCATGTTGTGGTGAGTCATATGCCGTCTTTTGTCCCTGTACTGATGTAATGCTGTCCAGTTCTGCTTCCTCAAATCAAATTAATTGCACATTTATAGCCACAACATTAGGAACAACGTCCTTGGTGAGTCACAGTTTTTGTGCTCCTGCTCAGTGCTCCATGAACTCAAACCTGCTGACTGCCAAGACACCCATAGAACAGCATTTTGTTCACCTGCTTTTTCCCTTTTTTTCCCCAAAAACATTGTAAAGTGATTTCTGTGATATTTAAGCTTTTTGTGTTTTCAGGTGACATACACTTTAACCTTGCATGTCTTGTGCAAAGCGTTAATCTTTAAACAGTGTAGCTGCATTTATATCCGAAGTACTGCAGAGGGGTTTTTTGGCACCGACTGGCTATTTTGCATCTTTGCCACTGTATTAAAAAACCAGAAGATTGGCCTTTTTGATCTCCAAAGCAACATACATGCCACTAATTTTAAAACAATGCACTTATGAATAAGGCTCACACAGGCATACATTTTGTTCAATATACAGTACTTCAAGCAAAACTCTACATGAATTCCTGACTATGTATACATTGCCTGTAATAAATAGATTTATTTATTTATTTATTTTTGCAGTTCAATAAATAGTGCAGCACTTCCTAGAAGGTAGATGCATCATTTGTCAAGTCTACAAATGTCTGCTCATGAATGCAAATATAGTTTACTTCACAAAGGTGTGATTAGACTTAAAGAAAAGAAAAAAAAAACTTTATAAAGCCTGCCCAGTTCTGAGACCAGATTAAGTTGTACTGGAATGATTGGAATTGAAGAGTATGGCGAAGCAAAGGAAGGGCTCATGATCCAAAGCACGCCATCAAACATGATGATGGTAGAGTTATGTCCCAAGAATTTTTTTATACTACTATTTTATCATATAGACAGATTTTCTTCATAAAAACACAGTTCCTCTTTAACACCACAGCAGACTGATAATTAAATTCATCAGTGGTATTCTTTAAGGAATAGAAATTCCACTCTGGCTCTAGCTTTTGCCAAAGACACAATCATGGGAATAAGGCCTTCATCAGAAACATCTCTTAATTATTTTTTTTCTGCTCTTATAAATAGACTGTCTGTCCTGTCTCACTACTAAATTCAGTGCCAAAACAGCTGCCACTTCTGAGCATTCTTTTTTTATATCCAACACCAAAAATAAAAGTAATATCATACATTATTTTCATTTTAAAAAATCCTTAACACCATTTTTAGCATTTGAAATAGCTGACAAAGGAAAGAACATTATTAAGACATTAAGAAGACATTATTAACAATTGACACCAATCTATTAGCGTTCAGTGTTCCATGCAGAATTATCTTCTACAGATCAACTTTCCTCTTTTACATTCATTATACACATCCAGTTTCTTTCTCCACACTGTATCCCAACTCCCACTCAGCTATTTCTTGCTCAGACCCTTTATGCAGAATCTGTACAAAATCTTCCCCCATCATATACGAGTCTGTACTATCAACCATTTTAAAGTTTTAAAAAGCCTCGGTCACTCAGTGAGACCGAGTCCAGGAAATGGATTGACTTCTTCAGAAGGTTCCTGCCTGGTGATGTAGTTTTGCAGTATCTCCAATTCCTCTTCAGTCAGTCTTTGCTCCTACTCATTTAAAAAGAGTCCATATTCTAAACAGTCCTTGATAGAATAATGTCTAATTGTATCCTGAAAGCTGCCCATCTTCTCTGTAGGTGTATTAATCCCTGCCGTCCTTCCTCCTTAGTCAGACAAAGCACACCTGGTGGTACCCAGTGCAAGATGTCCCCAAAATATATAACCATAACATATTGCATTTTCAGTAACAGTCCAGCAGGGGGCTCTACATGCGCTAGCTTATGCCGGCGGGTGGGGGGTTGGAATGGTTATAGATGCCACCAGGTTATTGATAATCAGAGCTCGTCCTCTCTAGGACATCTGAGGCAAGAGCTATCTCCACTTTGCTAATTTTGCCTGTTTCAGCTAAGCTCTCCTGGCAGCTATGAGGCAGATGCAGCCCATCTCCCAATGCTAAGCTCTCACACTTTCCCCTGTTGTCTTTTGCAGATGAGACTTTACAAAACAATTCCACAATTTTCTATAGATTATTTACATAATCCTGATATTTTATGATGACACCTACATCATTAGCATAAGCTGGTAAAACAATGTGTCAGTAAAAGAGTGTATATTGCACAGTTGTTCAATTCAAAGTGCATGTGGTGAAGGCATGGGAATGTGTTTAGATGGAGAGGGAGATTAATCCCAAAACAAAAGTTAGATAAATTGGTGTGACAGTTAATAGAAGTATCAGGGTGAAAGCTATATTTTCTCCAAAACTGATGAGAGTGCAATACAGCACAGATGGATAATGAACCAATATGTGCAGCAAAAGCAATTTAAAGCAAAATAATATTTAAGAAATAGTTTTAAAGGAGTCATCTAACCTGGCTCAAAGGAAGAATCATTTGTTGTTGTCAATGGCTTCCTGAGTCCTGAAATTTTCACCCAGGCATTAAATGTACAGTTAAACCTTGGATTGCGAGCATAAATTGTTCAAAGCGAATTCCCCAATAAGAAATACTGAAAACTCTGATTCGTTCCACAACCCAATAATATTCATATAAAAATAATTTATAAAAATGTAAAGAAAAAATTAAATGAATTAACCTCATTTCTTCAGATCATTTCTTCATGAAGGCCATTGTTGCAGTACAGTTACTAAAGAACAGTCACTATACTACAAAAAAAAGAAAAAAGCTTTATGCGTGCCCACACACACACACACACACACACACACACACACACACACGTGACCACAATGTTATAGTAATCACTACACACGAGCACGAATGTTGACTATACGAGTGACACACACACACAAGTACCCACAATCCCTCAGGTCACAAGAGAGAACCACCATTGGCTCATTTGTGATCACGTGACTCAGCAGACAAAGCGCATGCATACTGCTCGTATTTCAAAACCTCACTTATTTATCAAGTTAAAATTTATTTTACATTTTTGCCCGCCTTGCAAAATGCTTGCAGACCAAGTTACTCGTAATCCAAGGTTCCACTATATATCCCTAATATCTGTTATTTTGTTAGTTTGTCCAGTCACAAGAGTGAAAATGGATTGTTTCGGTAAAACATAAAAAGGGTAATGCTATGTTAGGCCCGTGAATTGAAACTGAAAGTTTACACTTCAATCATGTCTTGATTTCTTAATTTTAAATCCAGTGTGGTGTTGAACAGTGGCAACAATAATGTGTCTTTGTGTAAATATCGTTAGATCTGACTGTACCTTTGTGTCCTCAGTTGTTGGAATAAAGTTGGAGGTTGTTGCTTTGATTGATCAGATACAGTATAAACATCACAGCCATGCACCCAGTCCTACATCTTACAGGAATGTTTTAAGCATAAATAATCTAAGAATTAGTTAGTGTTTGTATTTTGTAAAGCTTGTATTTTAAAGAACTTTTAAAGGCTGTTGATTGCTAGCTAAACACAATGGCTGATGAACTATTAAGTACATTCCTAGCTCTGAATGTATGCACCATTAGGAAATAAGTTAAGATAAATACACTATCGTACCTCTGGAAGGCATGTGCTGAATGTGTGAAACTGAAATGAATCCTGACATAACAGCTTGATGTTAATCAATCAAATAGTGTAGGGTAAGGGTGTATGTAAATATATGGATTTGGGCTGGAGGTCCATCAAAAGCATTTGAGGTGATTGATTAAAACATTCTGTGTGCATCTTGGACTTCATGGAAGTCTGTTTTATGATGATGCAGGAAGACAAACATTCTGACTTCAAAGTTTATGTGCAATTGATTAGACTGAACAGCATATTGTACATTTATGTGATGTTGCCTATTTTCTTGCCATATTATGGTGGTAGATTTTAGATGTTGGTAATTTCAAGTGACTGGTGAAATGAAAACTGATCTCAACGAATGTTGAAACATTGTGTGATGTTATGAAGAGGTTAATTCTGTTCTCAATGAGTGGTCTCTTTCAGCATTGCAATGATTCTATCCACAGGCCTTGTGGTTTTACCAAATGAGTCTGTAGAAGTGGCTGTTGATGGTCTTCTTTGGATAAACTATAATTGCTTAAAATAGTTTACACTCTAGTCTCAATCAGTGAACAGTTAATAAAGTTAGTTTGATGCTAACAATTGACTTAAAATTAAAACACTAATGATGTTCATACTGAAGTTCCTTTGAACACACTTAGCACTACTTGGCTTAATAGTATACAGATATAGACGAGAATGGATTTATAATTGCATTATCCAGTGCAATTATAATTGGGTTAGAGGATGGCTTCCCTTTTGATTCAGGTTATTTCCAAGGTTTCCTCACTATGTCGGCCTCATTGACTTTTTCACTGCCGTTTTTGCCTCTGGCCTGCTCATTAGGGATAAATCTAACTTTTTTATCTGGATTTTTGCAAAGCTGCTTTGAGACAAATTCCATTGTTAATAGCTGTAAAAAAAAATTGTTTAGTTAGATTGAATTGTTCTCACAATCACCATATTTCAACCCCAGAGAGCACCTATGTTAGATTTTCATATGCCGTGTTAAACAACACTTTCCACCACCAAACATTAATTAGGCCAATGATTTTAGGAGGAATGGTGTTTCCCGGAATCATTCCTAGAAAGTTCTAAAGATTTTTTTGGTGGCTGGTGGTTGTCTGAGATCTTCGGTTACACTTTTTTTTCTCAACTTTGTCATCTAGCTAATCTTTTTCATTCATTTTGGTCTTGTCAGTTTTTATTTAATCCTGTTAATTCCCCCCTAATTTACTGGCGTTTCCATGAACTAAATGTACATGGCTCTGGGAATAGTTTTCAATATTCATGGTATGTGCTCATGTTATCCATGTTTTTTCACACTTTTATCCATGTTTTTTCCAACAACTCACGTAACTCCAAAAGGTGAATGCGTTCACATTAATAAGGCATTTTCAACAAGCTACCGTGCACTGGTGAACTTGACCTACAGAATATGATAGTTAAAATTTCTGTCATTAAAAAAGTGTTGGTCTTTCCTATGTAAAGTCAAGGGTTGCACATAGTGTTTAGGAGTATTTAGTCAAATCAATCATATCTCTGAAATCATAAAAATCTAACAATGCTTTTGCGTGGATTTGGGAGTTTGTGTTATGTTGATTTGTCCTTAGGCAATGTGATCCTCTGTTTCTGTGTACTTACGGAGCTGAGGTAAAGTGAAAAAGAAAAACAGAGAGACTCAAGGTGACTTTTTGCACGTTAATATTGGATCAGCTTACTAACATTCCAGCTAGCTAACACTGTTTCACCTGTGTATTTAATAAGAGTGTGGGCATGTAATGAAATGATGCAACCCATACTATTCGGTGTATGCAGTATCTCTCTGGACACACTTCTATTCAAGGTCATTTTTCCCCCTTGCTTTTCTTACCATTTTCCCCCTTTCGTCTATACATGCACACATTCGGAGGACAGAATGTTTGGCCCATTAGTGTTTTCAAAAAGCTTTAATGTGGATGTTAACAGTTTTTCTGTTAACCTGATGCAAGGCTGTCTCACTTGCACAATGTGTCTGCTATAAGGCAATAATATTAAATCCTTTAATCAGTAGTCTTAGGGGCAGAGTTGGATTAATTAGAGATCTAAATTAAGCCTCATTAAAAGAATATATTTGCGCTCTCCTAGGGTAATCTCTACCAGCGTCTGGTTATCTTTTAGTCTTGAGAGTCCCATTAGAGGTCATGTGGTTGAGCTCATGAATTATGTAAATGTCAGAGAAGTGCAGTAGAATCCAAAATAGAAGAGATCTCCCATCTTTTGTAAACTCAATGCTTTAGAATATACACAACAATCGTATGTGAAATTATGGCTTTATACCCTTGTGCCATAAAAACAGCTCTGACCCATTGAGGCTTGGACTCCTCAAGATCTCTAAAGGTGTGCTTTGGTATCTTGCATGAAGATGTGAGCAGCAGATGCTGCAAGTCCTGTTAGTTAAGAGGTAAGGCCCCATGGATTGACATGAATTATTTGCCCAGCACATTTCACATATGCTCGGGCATCAAGGCGCTTCTTGCTGAAGGAAGCTACTGTTATTAGGCGATACCATTGCCATGAAGGAGTGTACTCAGTCTGCAACAACATTTAGGTAGGTTCTACGAGTCATCAACGTGAGATATTTTGCTCCTCCATATGATTTAAAAGACATTGTGGTTCATCAGACCACAACACCGTCCTTTGTTGCTTTTGTTGTTTAAATTTTTTTATTATTTTTTTTTTTTTAGCAATTTTTGCTCTTCTGTGGGATCAGATCAGACGGGCTAATCTTTACTCCCCATATGCATCAATGAACTTTGCGTGCCCATGATAGTTGGCTTTGGTAAGGTTGTTACTTTCAGTGCCTCTGCCCCCATTGCTGTAGTTTTCATTACATAAAGCATAAACAAATAGCCTGCACCTCGTGAATGACCAGGTTATTCCATCACTGTATTTGTTCCTTCTTGATAGCACCACCAAATTCCAGGATGACTGTGACAATATTCATCAAGCTCAAATTGTGAAATTTAATCATTATAAATTATTCATAAAGCATTATAAATAATTTTAATACATGAACTGGTCACTAACAAATATGAGGAAATGGGGGTGCTACAGATTTTCTAGACAAAAAGAACTATAACTAAACATGGTGTTTCCATTTCTCAATCAGTTCAGTTGGGTTTTTATGTTGGAGAGTTTATGACCTCAGCTTAATGCAAAAAACAATTATCTTCAGTTATTTTAAATCTAAAGAATATTTATTCCAACAAGAAGGTAACAATCGAATTAAGTGTTTACCTTGTTTACATGTATTTGTTTACAGACCAGTCGTGCCTGTACCAAAATGGGAAACACATTGACAAACGCATCCTCACTAGAGAGCTAAAACACATTGGCAAAAGTCACAGCAACACATTCTGGAGCACTTTGTTTACATTGTGCAGGTCAAGCAAACTGCAACACTTACAATATTTGAAACAAACCGAACTGGGACCACATTGGGATTTCAGAGAGGTCTGAGCTCATTTGGGATGTTCACATATGTGCAAAAAAAATGCTGAGTAATCCGTCTGAGTTTGTTTGGAAGGCTGATGGGGAACAAGTATGAAAACACACTTCAATATCCTGGAAATAACACTGCAGTGAATATCTATTTTCTTGAAAGTGTGTATCATATGGGAATAGAATATTCAAGTCAGCAACGAGTTGAAATCCATGACCCTTACCAAACAGCCTCAGTGCCTGTGTAATCCCTGCACTTCAGTCAATGTGATTTAACTTATGACATCTCTGACCTCGGTAGGATTTTTTTCCCTGTAAAATGTAAGATAGGATTTCACTTGTGGAGAAATCTAATCTGTGTGTAGTTCATCCAAAGTTGAAAGGTAAAATTTCCTAAGTAAGTACAAGTTCCCAAGTCAAATTCAATCACTGCACGTACATCTGCTTCCTGTTGTGATGCTGGATCAGTACTTCAGTTCCCCACCTTTACTGCTCAATTGTACATCAAAGGGCGCATTATGTGCCTTAAATTCCTACTGTGTGTGTATTGTGAGAATGAAGAGGCATTGAAAAAAGTAAAGAGCTCTGAATACAGATTGATTTACTGTGATGTGATTAAAATTTTTCCCGTCTTATTTTGTTCTCTTGCCCTTTTATATCATTTGTTACTACTGAAACACAAGATTTTTTTTCTTCTTTTTTGTCATTTGATTCTCAAAAGGTCCATTTCTGTGCATATTTACATATATGCATCACAAGCTGCTTGTTTCACCATCAGCGATCGGATCTTGATTATTGAGTATGTATGCAAATGTTTTTGTGTGTTTGTAAATCTGCAGCATTATTTTGTTCTTTCTCTACTTTCTCAGCAACTCCTTCGAGAGATGCAGCAGATGGCCAGTCGGCCGTTTGCCACCATCAATGTTGCCTTGGAGACGGATGAGGAGCCGCCTGACCTGATTGGTGGAAATGTAAAGGTGAGTGTGACCTTCTAGATTATGACATTATGACCAAAATTGAAAGTGTGTTAATAATTACATTTTTCATAAGGCTAGACCTCATCACACATCTTTATTAACCAGCTGAGTCAGCTGGCCGCAGTGACCAATTTGTACTCTCTCAAAGCCTACTCATCTGTTACCCACTCACTTGCTCTGTTTGCCTGCAGCCTAATAATTGATAGCTCAGTTAAAACAACACCCTTCATCTTGACACCTTAATTGGAATGGAGTGAAACGACTGAGGGCAAACTGAATTAAATTTCTGATTGAACAACTTGGATAATGCATTTAATAATCTCTTAAATAGAATAAACCTTTTGAAAGTAATTAAATACGTTTGCATATGTTCTGCACATGTGATTGCATAATGGCATGATTTTGCGCATCATGGAAGTCGGGATGTTCTCATCACTTTTGTGCCACCAAGTCGTGAAGGTATTATGAAGGTATTATGTTTAAGATAAAAATACAAGTAATGCAACTGATGAAAATTTTCCCGTCATTCCAAACCAGTCTTTCCTAGGTGCTTGATATTCTCTGCCATATCAAGCTTTATAAACTTGTTGTTATGGTAACATTGATATTAAAGGCCAATGCATGCATGAACATGTGCTTCAGGTTACATGTCATTTTAGATTTTTCAATATACAGTAGATCAATGTATCATAAGTATGTGTGCGCACATGCACGCTATGATGGGTTTTATGATCTTCATTTTGGGCAAACTCTCCAAAATTTTTCCCAGACTGTGGGGCACAGCCCTAAAGCATAGATTCAATTTAGATTTACCGCTTTCCTGTGTTCTCTCTCTCTCTCTCTCTCTCTCTCTCTCTCTGACACGCACACATACAGTGTCTCTTGCTTTTAAGATGTTTCATGAACAACTCCATAGAATGGAACAAGTACTAGATTGAAAGGAAGTGAATTACAGTTTTCATGTTTCCTGTCCTTTGCAGTGTTCACAGAGGATGCAGACCGTTTTCTGTCCTGGTGAAACCTTTCATGGCTTTATACTGAAACAGTATTTTTCAATATCCTTCACCAGTTAAAACATTATTGAATGTGTGGACTTTTGTAATAGCCACAATGGCATTGATCAGTGAATGTATGAGCTTGTGTTGCAGCAATCCAAGTGATGGAGCTTTGTGGCAGCTGCCTCAGCACCAAACAGTTCTAAAAGACAGCTCACAGATTCACTGCCAGAAACACACAAAAATGACTAGTTGCTTAAGCATTTCCCAGTGTTTGTCAAATAGCCTGAGAATACACTTGCCAGGAAGCATTAAAATAGAGATGGAATAAAATAAGAGATTTAAATTTAATGTCATTTATTATTTTTTAAGAATAAAGCATTAAATGGCACTAGGTCTATCTTAATAATGCAGATCCTTAAAAAAATATAATGATGATGATGATGATGATGATGATGATAATTTGGCTTTTTTAAATCTTTGGATAGATTTTTCAATCAAAGGCTTACTGATGATGTGAACAAAAATGTTGTCCATTCAAGACACAGATATGATGGACCGCTTGTGATCCAATCTGCATTATCACAAAGAAATTGCTGAGTCTATTTCCCATCTAATTGCAGTATAACGACGTTGTTTACCACTACAAAATATGCCATCAGGATCTGTTCTGGAACTCTGTAGCTAATCAAATTAGTGTATTTCATTATATTCTCGAGTTGTTAAACAAGTCTAGCAATAGTTTACTGGCTTACAGTGACTAGAAAATGTTGAGTTTTACTCTTAATAAGGCCTTACCCTTAACCCATAACTGCTCAGGTGTATGGTACCAGTCAAAAATTTGGACACACCAGTTTGAAAGTATCTTTCTATGTTCTAGAACAATACTAAAGATTTTAAAACTATAAAATATCACAGATGGAATTGGGTAATTAAGTAAAAACAACAACGATCAGTGGTTATTTTAAGACATGACAGTAAGCTGTTCTGGAATAGTTCTTGCAAGAGCAGTATTGTCAAGTGCATTTGCAAAAACCATCAAGCACCATGATGAAACTGGTTCTCATGAAGACCATCTCAGGATAGCAAGACCAAAACATAAATGACTAAATGGCAAACATTTAGACTAGATTACACATGACTACACATGACCTCACAGAGTAACCAACCAAAGGGAAGGTTTATTCCTACAGCATATGCAGGCATCACTACATCATTTTATATAAAAATATAATTTATGTATTACATTTTTTTATGTTTCAAAATGTCATGTTACCATGTCCTTGGTATATATAGATACATCAATAAAATACAATACAATACAGTATGCCAGTAAGTAAAGAAGTGCTCCATGTTTTAAGGCCATGTTTTAGATGCACATGTGAATTATAAAGCACAAATCCTTCAGAATAGCATTCATGCAAACAGGAGTAGGAGAGATTGCAGAGGTCATTGTGATTTCTTGATGAGAGATGAGCGAATTACATTATGCTATTGACATATCAACAGTTCCAAAGAGGCTTTAGGTCATCAGGTTGTTAGTTAAGCCCAGTGGTTTATATTCCTCATGAAAAGCTGCAAACGTAGAAATGCTAGAAAATCAATTTCAGTAGCCAGAGTAAGGTGTTTAATTTGATTTGTATTGAAGCTTTGTAGAATAGTGTATCTTCAAAAACAGACTTTTACTTCAGACATATTGAGGTGATTTTAATGTTTAAAGGAAAAAATTAAACCAGTTGATATTGAGAAAAAAGAAGCAGATGTTCCAAGTCGCTCTGGATAAGAGTGTGTGCCAAATGCCTAAATGTAACATTCTCTCCATCTTCATAATGTTTCTCTGTCATCTAGAAGGAATATGTTTTCTTTTTTGACTGCCCTGTGTAATACAGTCCAACATTTTTTCGTCCTGTCCTGAATTAACACATGCTAGGAATAAAAATGTACTGTCTAAATGATGATGATAAACCTGGCAGAAAGAAAACTGGGGGATGCGTCTCAGTGCTAAGCCTTTATTATTATTATTATTATTATTATTATTATTATTATGTGGTTAGTAGGCAACTAGGAGGTTTATAAAGATCTTTTTCTAAATACGTTTTCATCAATTTAGCAGATTTTGTAATTGCTTAGTTGTTCTTGTTTATTTTCAGGTAAGAGAGTTTCATAGCCCTTTTCTATTAATTTTCTAAAGTTGTTTTCCCTTCTAAAACTAAACTAAATTTCCACTACATTTCCTCCAGCTGTGTTCCTTACTATTGTTTTGTGGGACACAACCCCCTCCGTGTGATATTAAATCACACACACACAAAAAAATGCAAATTAAGCATGTATTGGTTGATATTGTCTGGCTCATCTGCAAGCAAGCTGCTGTTATAATCACTCAGTGGGGATCATTAAAAAAATGAAGGACAGCTTTATCTCTTGCTAGTAGCAGAGCCAGAATGTTTTTTTCCCTCTTCAGTAATTCTCAGGATTATAACACTATCAGCCATAACTTTAAAACCACTGATGGGTGACTTGAATAATACTGATTGTCTTGTTACAGTGGATAAGTTAGGTAGCAAGTGAAATGTTAGTTCTTGATGTTGATGTTTAGGAAACAGGAAAGATGAACAAACAATGATTTGAGTGACTTTGGCATGGGCCAAATTCTAATAGTAGCTGCGTCAGAGCAACTCCAAAAAGCAAGTCTTTAGGGATGTTCCCAGACTACAGTGGTCAGGACCTACCAAAAGTAATCCAAGAAAGGACAACTAGTGAACCGGTGACAGGGTCATGGGTGGCCAAGACTCACTGATGCAGGTTGGAAGTGAAAGCTGGTCCAATCTCACAGAAGAGCTATAGTAGGACAAATTGCTTAAAAATGTTAAGGCTGCTTCCAAGATAATGGTGTCATAACACACAGTCCATTAATGTTTGTTGTATATGGTGATTTCATAGCTGCAGATCAGACCAAAGTGTCTATATTGGGCTTGTGAGTATTAGAACAGGACCTTGGAGAAATGGAAGAAAGAGGCCTGGTCTGATGAATCACTTTTCCTTTAACATCATGTAGACAGCAGGGTGCAAGTGTTTTCTTTCCCTGGTGAAGAGATGGCACCAGGGTACACTATGGGAAGAAGATAAGCCAGGAAACCTTGGGTCTTGCCATTCATGTGAATTTTGACACATTCCACTTACCCTAAGCATTGATACAGACCAAGGACACTGTATTGTGTATCCATTTTTGCAGACCAAGGACCATGGACACAGTATTCCCTGATGGTAGTGACCACCTTCAGCAGGATAATACCCTATACCCTATCACACTGCAAAACCTGTACATGAATGGTTTGAGGAACATTATAAAGAGTTCAAGGTGTTGCCCTCCAAATTTTGATCAAGCATTTGTGGGATGTTCTGGGTAAAGTCTGAGTTGTGGACACCACACTTCACTACTTAAAGAATCTGCCAGATACCACAGCGCTCCTTCCGAGGTTTTGTGGTGTCCATTGAGGAATAGATCAGAACTGATTTGGAGGCACAAAGGGGATCTACATAAAGTTAGGCAGGTGGTTTTAATGCTCCTGATGATCTGTATGTACACCATGTTTGTCCCAAAGCAGGCGGATGACAGATGTTGTCTTCTGCCACATGAGCCCTTGCTTGATTGGTTGTATAACCTTACACTCATAAGGGAGTATATAAGATTGCAGTTTTCTTTCTTCTGAAACAGGGCTGTGATGTTTTTAGACTATTCCTGAAGGATCAAAAAGCATGATACTACCCACCTAACAACTTTAACCTCCTACAGGCCTCATGCCTCATTTCTGTTCTCACCTGCCTCTTGCTAGCTGCCTTTTCTCTCTCTCTCTCTCCTTCTCAGCTGTCTCCCATCTTGTCTCTCCCACCTTCTTATTTACAAGAGTTAATTAAACCAAACCTGTGTTTTGCTGGCTCAGTCTGGTTGCCTTAGATAATCTCCCTAGTCCAAACAGAACACACATGCATGCACATACACACATATTTTTAGTTTAATTAAATGTAATTAAATTTTCTCAAGCGGTCCACAAAAGTATAAGACTTGAGGTGCAAGGTAACGGAAAAAGAGAGAAATTGTATGGCTTTGCTCTGTGTGCGTGTGTGAGAGACAGTAAGGGAGAGGGAGTCAGGTTTGGGACTGAGGATTCAATTGGGTGAGTGTTGGAATGTGTTTTGAGAGAAAGAGTGGAGTTGTGCCATGATTTTGCCTCCAAGCACGGAAGAGGGCATGTGTTTTTATCCTGCTTTTTGGCCAGATTATGTACACCCACTGACTAGAGACCACAGTGATTAAACTTGTATTAAGCAATGTCAGGGTATGTGTATGAGCTCTGTGTGAGGGGAGTATTAGGGTTACAGTATTGAAGTTTTTATTAGTGTTTTTATTTGTACATGTTGAGTGTTCATAATATTCATATCTTCATATTCAGTCTGATTTTGTATTAGACCATCGGTCTGGTCTGTACAAGAAGGTGTTTGTTACTTAGGAAACACAGAAAAACAGGGTTTCTGGTAGAAGTCTTTTTTTTTAATTCAAATTAAAAGTGCAAATAAATACATTTACTACTTAGTACAATGAATAGTAATTTTTCAAAGATGAAAATCATGGGGAAAAAAACAAAGTTTAAGAGCATTGTTTAAATGAATTCAATAACTTTTTTGTATAGAGCCAAACTGAGATATGCGAGGTTGCCGGTATCCGATCCGTGTTTTGCAAATACAGTATACTGCAAACCATAAACCTTCACCACTGTTAACTTGTTTTCTGTAAAAACATGAAAGAAGTCTCCTTGTTTAGAGTCAAATCTTTTGTGTGGGTTTTAAATTGAAGGTGGGCTGGGAATTTCACTGAAACATGGCGAACCTCCCTATGTGCTTCAGCAGGAGCTGCGCTGTAAAGTGCAACATTAAAATCTAAAAACCTTGCAACTTTTTTGTTTCATCTGTCAAAATCCCTGAAAGCTTGCAAGCTATTATTAAAAAAAGACAATGAAGAAGGGAAAAGAATGTTCTTCCTGTTATCCTTATCTGTATAGGACACACACACACACACACACACACACACACACGTCTGGACCCTGAAGTCATGAACTCCACAAGATCTCTGAAGGTGTTCGGTGGTATCTGGCACCAAGGTATTGGCATTTCAAGATGTGAGATCAAGGTGGCATTTTCACCTTGTTAATTAATAACTATGTAAATGGAAGGTCCTCATATGAATGGTTAGAAATACAGTATGTGTTTGTGTGCATGCACACACGAGAAAGAAGTGTCAGTGTCTACAGTGTAAGAACAGTATCATGTCAGTGTCATTAATAATGAATTAAGCCTTGTTTCTTTGGGTCTGTGTCTGCAGGCTGTGCCAAAGCCTATAGCTTTGGAACCATGTTTTGGGAATAAAGCAGCAGTGCTGTCCATCTTTATCAGATTACCCAGAGGCCCCGGAGGCATCCCAACTCCGGGACAGTCAGGTGGGTATCGAACTCTCTTAATCAACTCTTCACAGTCAGGTAAATGTGCTGAACATGCTATGTACAGTAGTTACAGTAAAACCGTTGTCTCTCTGTGTCTGTCTCAGGCCTGGCAGTGGCGAGTGCCCTGGTAGACGTGTCTCAGCAGTTGTGTGTGTGCTATAAGGAGAAATCAGGAGGGCTGCGCACCCGTAAGCAGCAGCCAATAGCACAGCCAGCTACATGCATCTGACACTTGCTTTCCGTCCCTGATTCCTGAGCTTTGACCTCCCCAGGGACTAAGCCACGGACACATGCATCCCCCGGAGGTCACATACTCACAGGTGAAGCAAGGATGCAGAATAACTGGAGAACTGAGACTCCCAACCCATGAAATGTACCCACGTGGAGAAGGAAAGCTGAGGGAATGCGAGCCACAGACATGGAAAGAGGGGCGAGAAGGAGGGAACGCTCTCTCTCACCTCTACCTAATTGACTGCAGATAGGACTTCTGACTCATATCTGCTATGTGATATTTAACTTATTATTGTTGTTCCTTGTTTTAGTCCCTTTTTATGCTCAGGAGGAGTTTCCCCTGCACTGCTGCACCATGGTCTCCATGGCAACATACAGTCAGACCACCCATAACTAGCTATTATACGTTCACCTGCCCTCAAACACTTGCCAAAACAAACACAAACAAAGGTCATCCATGAAGCAGGTTGTGTATCTGTGTCCCTCAAATCACAGCTCTAAGGGCAGTAGAATCTCTGTGGTGTTCTAGGTTATTGAAGCTGTGTTTGCGCATGTTTTCATGAAGTGGGTCATTTTCACAGTGAAACTGCATCATGCCATTTCTCCATTTGTAAAAAACAGGCAATTTTCTCTTCTCTTTTCACTTCAGTCACTTTCAGTTGTGCCTGACACAGATCATTGCCCTGTGTCCTGCTCAAGAGCGTTTCATCAGTGTTTTACACTCAAAAAACTTTTCCCCCTTTGTCTCCGTCTGATTTCCTTTCTTTTTGCCACCCTCAGACCCACATCCTGTATCTCCTTTGAGACCCCATGCCATTTCTTAGACTTATTCTAGCTTCTGACTCAAACTGAACCTAAGGGAGCTGAGAGTGCGTAAAGGCAAAGGCCTCAGGATTAAATCTGAACAGCAGCTTTTAGAGTTTTTCAAAATGCCAGATGGCATTTTAGACACTTATGTTTTCCCAGACAGGCGCGGACAGTGTTAGAGTACTTCCAATTACATTTATAATGTGTGTGCATGTGTGTTGGATTTTTTGTTGTTAAGGCTAAAGAGCAGGTTTTAGTGTAGACTAAATGGCAGATGAGAAACAGACAAATATGACATTAGAAAAAGGAATAACAGTGGCAATTGTCATGCTTTTTGTTAGATTTTTTTTGTCCATATTTGGTCCAATTATTTTAAAATGAATTTTTAGAGGTGTCTTGTTCTCAACTCATTCCATTACATCCTCTTTTGTTGTCTCAGATCAGGGAGCTTTCTACTCTACTGGTTTTCCACATTACCTGAATGTACTAGCATCTCAGTGTATTGAAAAGTATACTTTTTCAATTCCATCTAACCTTGTATTTATTTCACCAGAGTATGGTCACATGCAGGTATGTTTTGCGTCTTTTGCATTTCATTACAGAATAATGAAGTAGGGTGCAGAACGCAGTTATTTCTCTCTGGTTTGTTCCAGACAATTGCCATTTCAGTTATTACTCTGTGTATTACACTGTCATGCACTCGGTATATAATGAGTTGTGACGAGGCTGCAGAATGGAACTGAGATTGGATTTATGTATCTCTGATTACCTACTTGTCAATTCCCTTGCAAGGGCTGAGCCATGATTGACGTGACACGGGCCTTTCACAAACATTATGGCTGATCAGACCGCTGCAACCAAACAAGACCTTCCATTGCGATGTCACACAGAAGTGAAAACTGCTATGATTGTGATGGGAAACCACCTTATACTTTGATGGATTAAATGTTAGGATCCATCAGAATGAGGAAGTAACATCAATAGCATGGAAGCTATAAAGAACAGAACTGTCCACTTTAATAAATGCTCAATGGAAGGTTAAGAGATAAAAGCTAATTTCTGCAGTTTTAGACAGCATATAATAAATTGTAAGAAACTAGGTATGACAAGCACTCACATTCACTTTTTACGCTCACAGTGTAGAACACAGACATGAAAGGAGCTAGTCTTCTGGTGTGGAAGCCAATTAACCGATTCCTTCAAGTCTCGAAGAGCTCTTTACCCAGTCCTATGCCTCAATCTCACCACCTACTTACTGTACAGTAATCACTGTAGATATCAGGATCTATAGGTTAATGTGTATAATGTAGCAGCAGATGAACTCTTTTTGTAACATAATGATGAACATCAATGTGAATGCCATTTCTGTTGAATGACTTGCTCGGCAGGTGAAGTATCCCCAGCTTTTACGGTGGGAGCTCACTGCAGCTTCTTTTTGTATGTAAGATAGCGAATGTCATCATGAACAAACCTTAAATTAAGCACAAATGCAATGTGTAAAAAAAAATAAAACAAGAAAATTCTTGAGAATTATAACTGGAGTTGTAATTATACATGTACATAAAGAAATACAATTTTTGTCTATAATAAATGCTGAAATTAAGGGTCCGGATTTTATTTTATTTTATTTTATCTAACAAATAGGTTTAATGAAATGTTTAGGTGTGCACACTCTCACAGGTTCTAAACCTGCAAGATCAGTTTGGCAAAAACTGGCAATAATTAGGTCACTTTTTAACACCTTTAATACATTCTTAGCACTGGCTATAGGGAATACAGTTCCTCCATAATATATTAATCCCTAGTGATGTATTGCAGCATCAAATTTATATCTGATTATATTAGAATAGCATTTTTTTCTTCTATTGTGACTTTACAGAAAGAAAGAAAAAAAAAAGATTCTTGTAGCCCTGTTATTCCTTCGAGAAGTCATCAGTTGTGTGTCACACCAATGTCAGTGGGGTCATTACTAACACAAATTGTCAACAAACCTTGATGATTGCAGGGTTTTTTCTTTTCTTCTTTTTTTTCCCCAAGTTTTTTTCTTCAGTCATTCAGTGTCATTAAATACAACATAGAAATGCAACAAAGAAATGGTGATGACAGCCCAGCTATTTAGTGATGTGAGAGAAGACTAGGTCATTGCAGTTTATTGTGGTATTAGCATGAACATTTTGGCGTCTGGTCTGTTTGAGCGTACAGATGAAGCGTTGATGGACTGGATTACCGAGATATCAACAGGTGGTAAAACTGCATGGTGGGTAAAAAAAACAAACAAACTTTTAACTGAAATTTAAAAAAAGAAGCATTGATGTTGAAACAAAAAAAAAAGAAGAAGAAAGAAAGCTCCAATGGACTGTATTGCAGCACTGTGGCGTTATCACTATGACCTCACACCTGCAGGGTCGATGGTTCAATTCCTACATCTCACCATGCTTGGAGGGTTTCCTCTCCCAGTTCCAATACCAGTCTAAATTAGGCTAATTGGCATGTTCCATAGTGTGTGTGCTGTCACCTGTCCTGGGTGTACCTCGTCCTCTGGAATAGGCTTCGAGCCTCCAGACCTATGGCCTTATATTCCTGCCACAATTGTGAGCGCGCGGTTCGACATTTTGAGAGCAGGCAAAGCACTCCCCACTGCGCGCTCAACAGCTCAATTCTGCCCGTGCACTGTCTCCCCTGCACGCTCAACATGTTCTCCGCGCGCGCTCAACTTTGTCCAGCGTTACGAAACTGCCGCAAAACCAGCCAATCACAGACTTCCACACACGGCTTCTGATTGGCTGTTCATTCTCTATTAGCTGCCACTATCGACCGCATAACGGAAGCGTTCTAAATAAAGGTTTATAAGTAAAAGAGACCGAGTTGTGCGATTTGAATTTTAGTCAGTGTAGTCTAACGATGAGCTATATGGATAATTAGATAAGTAAATTGAAAACACACAATGGACAAATGAAACTGGTTTATAGTAATACGTCATTGAATAAAAAATAAATACTAAATATTTGTTTATAATATTTATTAATAATACAACTTTATTTACAATGCTTCCCTTATATAATTTCCTTTAAGTTGTAAATAATGATATATAATAATATAATTTGAATTTCTTATAATTTTCTTTTGATTTTGTAAAGCTGCTTTGAGATAATGGCCATTTTAAAAGCACCGTACAGATAGAGAAGGAACAGCCAATCAGAAGCCGCGTGTGGAAGTCTGTGATTGGCTGGTTTTGTGGCGGTTTTGTAACACTGGACAAAGTTGAGCGAGCGAGCGAGCGTACAGGCAGAGTCGTGCGCGCGCGGAGACACTGCACGCGCATGGAGTACGTTGCCTGCTCACAAAATGTCGAACCGCGCGCTCAGAATTGTGGCAGGAATATAACGCCATACAGACCCTGTGTAAGGTAATTGGTATAGAGAGTGAGTGAGTGTGTGTATAGCTAAAACATTCATAATGATAGATACATGTTTTGACATAAATAAACACCTGTTCAAAGGCTGTTTTCTAGCTGCCTACAGGCCACTGATAATATATTTAAAGTTAATCAAAAACTTTCTTGCTTGCCTATGAGCTTACTATTAAGAGCCTACTGAAAGTGTGAATATTGCAAAGCCTTTTGAGAATCTGTTGCATAGCTACAGTCTGTTGCAAAACTGCTGATGGTCTACACTAAAAGACATTTGGCTTTGAGATTAAAGGATGAATATAAGATAAGTGATTAGAAATTCAGCTTTCGTTTCCTGATATTCAGATCAAACCTCTGCACTATACAGGCACTGTAATTTATCCTACATCTGGCCATCCCTGACTGGCCCACATGACGTCAATGGGAAATCTGGAATCAAATGTACATAATTATACATCATACCTGCAGTACAAATGCATTGTTTCTATTTTGATTTTTTGATTTTTTTTTTCAATTTGCTATTCATGCTTGCGTGCATACGTACCTTTACAATGTGTTGGCCAACAAATATATACTAGAAATGTTAATTAGCTGGTAGACCTAAATATATTCAATCAAGTAAAAAAAAAAGGAAGGAAGATTGATACTGAATGTTGAGTTTTTAAAAGGATATGGATGTTCATGTATTGAAGGTAAAACTTTGTGCTCAGTTTGTGGAGAACGGGTCGCTCTGTTAAAGGATTACAAGAACGGAAACGCACGTCTGAAGCTTTGCTAGCTAAGCTTTAAAAGCAGCAAGGATTTATTTTTTAGCAAGCTTCACACATCAAGGGATGGAGCAAGCAAGAGCAGTTTTGTGATAGCCCACAAAATCTAAAAAAAAGAAGAAGAAAAAAGCAGTAAGCCATTCTCTGATGGGGAGTTTATTGAAGAGTGGTGAACTCTGCAATGCTAAGAAAGACGCATTTGGCGAACGGTAACATAATGGATCGATGACATACCTGAAAATCTGGAGCTTCAGCTGCAAAACCAAACAGACAAATTTTTGACTTTTTCTCCTTGGCTCTGGTGAGAGCTGTGAAGTTCCTCGTCTTCATAGACGGGATACAAAAAGACTTGAAGATTATAGAGGACATGGGAGAAATGCAGAAGGGTATGATGACAGGAAGTGGTTTGACAAACTGGGACAAACTGGCAGGCGTTACAAAGAATGGTTGTCCAAATCTGAAAGGAAAAAGTGTTGGACTTTTGAAGCAGATGCAAGATTAAGTGACTGAAATTAAACCAAAACAGAAATTGGTATTTTTGCCTTCCAGACCCATCACAATCAGCAGTGGGACCAGTTGTTTGAAATCTGTTTTACAGCCCGGAAATGGTATTCCTGCCAATTCTAAACTTGTTTGCAAGTTGTTTTGCATTCTGATGGCCCAATCTCTAGAAATCTAGCATTCTCTAACAGGGGTGTGATAGTGTGAAGACTAATTGCCTAATCGGACCGTTTCCTTATTTTTGAGCTGGACATAATCACATGGCACATTTTGTGCACGTGCACAGCGCCGCGTAAGATGAGGTTATTTGCTAGCATGTCAGTAATTTTACTTTACCTTTGTTCTTAATGTAACAAGACAGAGTTATGAATTAGGTTTGATTTTCATAACATTATAACGCAACGTTTTGTCCATGAGTATAGTCATCTTCACTGACAATCACTGACAGTTTGTTGCACTATTGGATGCGTGGTGACGTGGTCTGCCACAGAGCTGTCTCAGCCTGGGCAAAGTGCTTAAAAGTATG
Organism: Clarias magur; assembly: GCA_013621035.1. Lineage (NCBI taxonomy): Eukaryota > Metazoa > Chordata > Actinopteri > Siluriformes > Clariidae > Clarias > Clarias magur. The sequence goes on from QNUK01000354.1 coordinate 720,504, forward strand.
GGACCTGAGATCAGAGATTCGCGAGTGTTGTTGAAAAAAAGGCAAGGACTCCCCAGAGCTCTCAGATGCAGCTTGGATGGCAGATCTTGCATTTGATGTTAGGACTGCACCAAACTGCGAGGCAAAGGCTTCTTTGTATTCTGGTGAAGCCTTTCATAAGAAAGTTTCTTTCAAACTAATTGGAGAGCAACATTTTCACCCAAATGGCAACACTGGAAAAGCAACGTTATAAGCTGATCACATCTGTAGGTACAGTGTCAAAAAAAAGTATTTGCCCCTTTCAGGGTTTTTTTTTTTTTTTTTTTTGCATATTTGTCACACTTAAATTATTCAGATCATCATACAAATATTAATATTACATAAAGATAACCCCAAAAACATCCTAATTATCTACAAGGCTTTTGGAATAATATTCTGTACACTGTTGAAACAAACTTTTTGGAAGGTGCGCATCCCATTACATTTGGCATAAGACTAATACAGCATTTCATAAAAAGAACATCATGGCAACAGTTAAACATGAGGGTGGTAGTATAATGGTCTAGGTCTGCTTTGCAACTTCAGGACCTGGAAAACTTGCCATAATCGATGGAACCATGAATTCTGCGCTCTACCAGAAACCCTGAAGGACAATGTTTGGCCATCAGTTTTTATGGCACTGTACTAATCCATTTTAGCCGCTCTGCATGGTGAGACTTCAAAACATTCGAGAGGGAAATACGCATGATTCCTTCTCCGTTGACTTGCAGTGTGGATAATGCACCCAGTGGTGTTCAGCTCGAACCCACTGACCTGCAGTCTGATACGCTACTGGCAGGGCACTTTCAGTCAGCATCACTGCTGGATTTTTATTCTTCTCTCAAAGAGAGAGAATTTTCCACACATGAGCAGGCATGCTCAGGAGATGTTAGCTCTTTCTGATATGAACAAACATTCTCAGTGATGACGTTTACCAAATCCTGATATACTGTAGAACCATCACGTATCAGCAGTCCTGCACATATCCATCTCACACATTTACACTGACTTTAGTGATCAACAAATAAATAAAACATAAATTGAATCCAGCATGTGGCTCCTTGGTAAGTAATTGCCCACCATTGAGTTAAATTATCAAGATGGCACCTTAAGTAGACCCAATTTTAGGTGGGCAAAAATATTGGAATAGAAAGCTTTAAAGTCCATAAAACGTAATATGGTTGAACATTTTTTGCTTGCAGGGATTGCATAAATCCAGGGTCTCAACGACCGAGCTGTTGTGATTTTTTTTTTTTTCATGGCGCTTTTCCAAGGACGTATTGCATCTTTCAGTTTGTTTTGTTTCAGTTTTTTCTTGTTTCTGCCTTCAGGCTCCTCTTCAGGAGCTGAACTGCATGTCTAATGGGGTAAAGGTCTGGTGATTGACTGAAACCTTCCATTTTTGCCTTGATTAAGTCTTCTGTTGTGTCGTCAGTGTGTTTTAGGTCATAGTCTTGGATGCATGATGAAGTTCCTCCTAATTAGACTGATTTCATTTAAATGTTAACATCATGGGTAGCATCATCAGTAAATATTAGTGACCCAGTTGCAGAACAGCTATGCAAGGCATGACTCTACCTCCATCATGTTTGACCAATGAGTTTTTATCTTTTACATCATGAGCAAATCCTTTTTTTCTCGTCAGTTTGGCCTTTCTATCACTTTGATAGAGATTACTCTTCTGATTGGTAGAAGTTTGATAAAGGCTTGTTTACATTTCCAGTTTCTTCTGCTGATAGGAGGTTTGGATCTGTGGTATTACCTCCAGTACTCTATATTTCAGATCTCGAAGTCTTCTTCAAATAGTGGATTGTGATACTGATTTTTTTCCCCCCTTCACAGCTTCCACAATTCTTCTGTCAGGAACTGTTTTCTTCGGCTGACTTGTTCAGGGACTTCTGGTTTCCTTCTTTTTCAAGACACTCCAAATTGCTGTACAAGCTGTCATGTTGTGTGAGGTTGCGGATAGACTGTGACACTGTTCTTTTATTTATGAGCACTGTTGATGAGCTAACCTCTAACTTCTGTGACATCCTGTTTTCTGTCAAACTTCACCTGATGGACTGTCCACTACACATGAAGGCGGAGTGGAGTGACTTGATACAGCTCTTCCTGGAGCATTTCTATCGGTAATTCATTCTTGCCTTGTCCATCTCTCCCATTCTTTGGTTGCTATGTCTAATCTGTTTGGCAGATCTGGGGTGAGCAGAGAGGAAAGCTGTGCAAAGTATCGACTCCTCTCAACTGGAGTTGGCCAAAGAAACCTATTAGACAAAAGGTGTAGTTCTACAGTCTAGTAAAGCAGGACAGATTTTTAGAAGTCTCCTCGGAGTCTGAACATGCCAGTCTGCTTCTCCATTGATATGAGTGCTGCTAGTGTTGCTGAGGATATTTATGATCACGTACAATATGTTGCTGCGAAGTCCTCAAACTGTTAACTTGTGAATTGTGGCCCTCTGTCACTTTAAAGAAGTTCTAGAATATCATGCCATGCAAAGTACCCCATTCATTAAGATACACAATCACATCCTCTGATCATATAAGTCAGCTTTGCAATCTTCACAGGTGTTTAAAAGTAATCCACTACAAGTACGCAGCTGCAGTGCTTGGTTTACTCTTCGATACAGCTTTTTACTAAATCATTGATTTGCCTCCTTATGCCAGACCACAACCACAGCATATTTGACTTGTTCTCTTCACCTCTAATATCCCTCATGTATTGCCATCATGCACAGCTTATACCAGCCCAAGAAGTTGGTTGTAGTCTGGCCAATTTCTCTGCCAAAAGAAAATGACATCCAAACAAACACTTTTTTTCTTTTAGCTGTTCTTCTAGATGTGTTAAAACTGTTCACTATAAACATCTGCATGGTTCTTAGTATCTTCCATTAAATCGTCAGAGTCATTCATCTGCTCTGACACAGTTGAACTTCAGAGAGTATCTGCAGTAATCAGGGATTTACCTGGAATGGTATAGATAGTGTACTTATACCTCATGAGTCTGGGTTAAAACCACTGGATCCTGGGAGGAGGTTCCTCAAGAGGCTCATGATCTCATAGGCTAACGTAGGCTTGTGGTCTGTCACTGAAGAAAAATGTCTCCTTATGAGAAAGTCTTTGAACTGCTCTCCGGGGCAATCCTTCTTCACCTGTGTGTGTGTGTGTGTGTGTGCGCGCGCGCGTGTGTGTCTCCACTGCGCTCTCTCTTTCTTTCTTTAGCAAGAAAGCACCAAGTTCATATAATGATGCATCAGCTGACAGTTTTGAGCTTCAGTTCTTTGTTTTGATTATATGATGCCAATATTGGCAGTGATGTTAAATAATTTTTCAGGTGAACAAATGTGTTTTGTTGTGCATTGCCCTAAACGGACTGATTTTTCTTTAAATGAAGATCCCTCAGTGGCTTATATTTCTCCTCTGTATCCAGGAAATGTTTCAGCAGCTGATTAATCGTCCCTAGAAAGCTGTGAATTTCTCCAATGCTAGATGCTCCTTTCGCTTCCGCAGGCTTTGTCTTATCTCGGCCTGGTCGAACTCCATCTGCTGAGGCCTAGGAATTCGCCTTTCTGCTTGCCTAGCTTGACATTTTCATATTTGTTTGTGACATCTGTTTCTTAGAATTAACACAGTCCAGTGTAAAGTCTGTCATCTATATGACACACACTACTCTCTATAGCCCATCAAGGACCACTGACAATTCTGTGCTGAAAATGTTCGAGGCTGACGCTGCCAAAGGGCAATCTGTTAAAATAGTATCATCCAAAGGGGGTTATGAACATGGTATATTTTGCTGATTCTGGGACAATGGGGACTGATGAAAAACCTAAGTCTGCATCTAATTCGCTGAAGACCTTAGCTCCTGTGAGACATGCCAGTATTTGTTGCAGTGAAGGAAGAATAAACCTTTCTCCGCAGACTGCTTATTGACGTGTGTGAGGTCAATGCAAATATCTACACGGACCATCTCAGGACACCATTCTGTAGACTCTGGAGATCTCACCAGTTCTCTCCATGCTTACTTTTACTTTGTCTATGCTATCTGCTCTGTACTCTAGTTTGAGTTTAATACTAGCTGGTCTGCTTAGTACCGTATTATGTGTGCTGTACCACCTTGACGCGCTGGTGGTTTATCTGCTTTCGTTAACTGGTAGCACTTCTGGTCTCAGGGATTTCCGCTCCAATGTCTGCACTATCAGCGTGAGCATCTATCTTCAACCTGATTGATTTCTGACTGTTAAATATGCGGACCTTGGGGCCTCCGAGTGGCGCAGTGGTTAAAGCGCTCGCCCTATCATCCGGAGATCGCTAGTTCGAATCCCGGGTGGTGCTGTAACCTCTCGCAGCCGGAGGTCTAGAGAGAGCTGATTGGCCGAGCTCTCTCAGAGGGGAGGGATGAGAGGTACATAGTGCTCCGACATTAATCGCGGCTCTACTGCCAGTCAGGGGCGTCTGTGAGCTCGCGCAGCGGAGGGAGCGGATAGCGCTGTCCTCCGAGTGTGTTACGCCGCCCCCAACGGTGCGCGAGCGAGCAGTTCGAAAAGATGCGGTCGGCTGGCGTCACGTGGTTCGGAGGAAACACGTGATAGTTTTCTGCCCTCCCGGCTGAGTGGTAGTAGTAGCCTTAATGTGGGAGCCCCCTACTGACGGGGAGGAATTGGACACGACTAAATTAGGGAGAAAATCGGGGGAAAACTATGACTATAAATAAGGATTTGTCACTGCAGTTACTGTAAGTCTTATTTGCACGCAGTGTTTTAACTGATTTGCAAACTTTTGTTGTAATGTCCTTTTTCTGCATGTGTGGCATGTCTCATCTCTGGAATGGGTAGCGCCATTTTCCATGATTTCCCACATCTGTCGCATGAATGGACATCTGATGGTGTTTTGGCTGATTTTATACAGTATATTTTCTATAGACTTCTACTGTTTGTGGTCACTGCATCAATTTTTAAAATTGTATTTTTCTCATCTTAGGTCTGCTGCCTTCTATCACTAGTGATTTTTCTTGCTATGTTGACTGCAGCATTAAATTCTGTTCCAACTGCATCATCTCATTAAGGCTGGTGTTTCTCAGTCCCTCTTCTAGGTCGTCCCTTTAGATCACCATGAAGTTCCCTGATAGAGATGGGGGTGTGGATGGCAGCCTTGGCAAAGTGCTGTCTAGTACTTGTTTTTGTTTATGCTTGGTGTTTTTGGTCATGCACACCAAGTCATAATTATATGTCACAATTAGTCATAATTCTATGACTAATGACTGACAGTTGTATATTAAACGTGTGTCTAGATTCCTATTTAAGTATCTCAACTCAAAGACATTTCATTCTAACTCTCAAGTTGTTTTGATGCACTTAATAGCCAGCTGCTGATTCAGTTCCTGTTTTTCTTTTTTAGCCTTATTTGAGAAAATAGTTCTACTACTTTCCCATTTATGTTCCAAAAAGATATGGGTTTAAATTAGTCTTAATGTTTGTTTTTACATCATTACCGATACCAATTTTACAACCATGTTCGGTAGATAAACCAGAAGATAGACCAAAGAAACATAAATCTATGCTGTGGACTTTGCCTTAGAAATTGTGTATGAATTTACCACTCATTCTGAGTATGTGCGAACACCTCCAGCATTTCCCTGCTGTTAAAGACAAGGTTGTTTCCACAGACGGTTAAGCCCAAAGCAAAGGAACAAATCCTATTTTCTGTCGTAAAAATGCTTATATTGTACATTCACAAAAGACACAGTATACATTTCTTAAAGACTTTTTAAAGGTTTTGCATGAAGGTTTTATTATTTCATATTTATCACTTTGGCTAATAACTGTGACCCTGCTGGTAAAACAGTCAGAATAGTATGTATCTCATTGGCTATGTACTGTATTTCCTTTTGCTTTAGGATGATTCAAAATGTATATAATTTTCCATCCTGTAGAATTGTGCACTTCACCACACAGCAAGTCTCTGACATGGTCAATTTGCGGCCCTGATGACCATCTTTCAGTTGTGCTTGACCAGCAATAGGTGGCATCAACAATGTAACTAATACGTCACATGCTCTATAGGGGAAAACTAAAATCAGTAGATTGTATGGTTGGTGTACAAATGTCACAGTACTAAATAAATACCCGTATCCAAAACTTTGCCGCTGCTGGTACAAAACTGCAAGCCATTTTATTTACTGTGGGATCTCGGTTCTTCATCCTGGCTGAGGTTTACATTTCACCCCAGGCCAGTCTGAAAGATGCACAGCAAAACCTGGCTGATCAAATATCAGGCTTGGAACAAAAACATCCAGATTCACAGAATGAAATTAATTGTCACACCAGGGACAATAACACACTGTTTCAGAGTTTTTAGATGCATATCGCTCTGTATCCTGCACAGATTTGGGGCACTCGTATCACTGGTGCCAATCTACAGACAGGACCTTAAAACTGCAATGCCTGGTCAAAACAGTGAAGAAATGGTTGGAGCTGATTTTGAAGCTGCAGCAACCTGGATGAACTGAGACACTGGGACATCCTACATCAGTTTTTGTGAAGACATGCGGTCCAACCAAGGACAAGCCATGGTTCACAGACAGATGAAGAAAAGAAGGATATACTGTAGAGCAAAGCAGAAGTGGATATACTGTCGTGCCCTGTTGTACTGTACATGCAACACCAATGCCGAAAGAGATCTGAGGGACTAAAACAAGCTACACTGAAAAGGTCCTAGACCCTGTTTGAGAAGGACAAATTCACACCCCACACTGATGTCAGCTCAATGACACCTCTGGCAACACCTTCTTCCACCACCTACTCAAGCTACATTCACAAACCATGAAGAGGATGTGACTATTGCTGTAGATTAGCATTGTAACTTGGTTAGCTTGTGAGCTAAGATGCAGGTTGCTAGTTAGTTTAAAATTATCAAACCTTTTTATTCTTCTTTCCCAAACCCCCAAAAATTGAGAAATTAAATGGTTTGGGTGGATGGATGATAAATGTGGAGCTCGCTTGTCCATTAGCTGAATTAGCTGCTTGCCGTAGAGGCTGTGAATGTGATTTACCTTTGACCTATTAGCCAACATTAACTCTCAGTTCTTTCATTACACTTTTTACTGCTGTGTCTTTTTACTGCTGCATCTGACACCATGTTGTGTGAGACTAAGAATAAACTGCATCACGCACAAAAATCAGTACAAATTCTCTTTAATTATTAATTTACTATAATAATTAAAACAGTAGATAAGCTACCACATTTAAACTATGCTTTTAACTGCAACCAGAATTGCTTTCTGGTCTGGTCGTCATGTTCATTAATACTTTCTTCACATGTGAAACCCAGGGATCAAACCAAGAGTAGCATTTCTGTAGCCATGGAGTCAGCATTGGGAAGTATCAAATCAGCCACCCAACATCCCCTCATAATGTCTAACAGTCTATTGTAATACGTGTTCATGCCCTGTATATATCCTACAATCTCTCTCTCTCTCATTCTCTCTTTAGTCTGAATGCATCAACATGAAAGAAATGAATATTACAGTATCAAATGGTAAACAAGGCGTGTTGCTTCCATGGTTTTCAGGGGTGGCTTACCAACCATTTCTGATCTGAATGGCAATTATTATTATTATAGCAAGAAACATTCTCTCATTGCTTATAGTAGTGTATTCTTTTATCATCTTGTACTCATTTTATCACTGCTCTCACCGTACTTTTCTTGTTTTCTGAGTCTGCCCCCCAAAAAACTGGAGAATATCAGTGCCGTCCTTCCTCTTGTTCATGATTACTGTGACTCAGTGTGAATGAAAGCTGAGTGTAATAATACAGCTTACGCATTATTCAGACAAACACTAATAATGTCATTTATCAAAGCAAGTGCAGCTATACAGTGTACAGTACAAATACCTCACCAGTATTTGAAAGCGTCTACATTAATTACACATGCGGTGCATCATAAATGATCAACACGCGGATATGGACGTTCTGAATAATACAAAGATATTAGTGTCATATTAATGGCAGTGTACACCTTTAACTTTCCAGGTAACTTGGGTATGAAAGCTAGCATTAGTGACGGTTGCTTGATTAGCACTGGACCATAGACCTGTTTTCACCAAACACTAAGTTCTTTTCATCCTCTCTGGTTGAGCAGCAGCTTCTGGTGGGGTACAAACTCACCGCTTGGACCCATCACACAGAGAACTGCACTACATAACATAAGTGTTTGTAATAGTATTTAATTGTTATTTGTTAAGTTTATTCATGATTATTGTCATGAGGGGGGGCTCCAACATGGCACCACCGAATATGTTGTTAAGAATGGGAGCCCCAACACAGGAATTAGGGGGGAGCGTTGGAATGTGGGGTGATTATGTGTACAGGAACTTGCTGGGAATTAATCGATTAGGACAAAAATGCTTAATTATCTGACCTTTATTTATTTATCTCTAGTGAGATATATTGTTTCTTTCAGGCCTCTTTTCAGTTTTTTCTTTTCTTAATCTTTTTACCTTTCTTCTCAGTTTTCTATGTTCTCTTTTTAGTTTTCTCTATTGTCTTTATCTTTTCTATTCTCTTTTCATTTTCCTCTTGTCACTTTTCTTTTTTCTTTCCCCTATACCAGAGCAACGCTCTCATACCTGGTGCTATTTAATGTTTGCACAAAGTGTGCTGGTTTCTGGGGGTTTAAATAACCTGCCGGACAGGTGTAGCGCGTCTTCTTTGATTGACATGATGGGGTTGCCTAGCAACCAAAGCCGTCCTCTGCTCTGCCTGCCTATAAATCTGCCAGTTGTCTGCAGATTTGCCATTTGCGCGTGTGGCCATGTTGCAATTATGATTACCTTTGCTAATGATTCATTCAAATGGTGGTGCATGGTTGCTGGTGGCGGCAGAGCAAATGTATTTTTTACTTTTAGACATGTATTAATTTATTAAAAAATCAATCTAACAGGGGACCCATGGGGATCAAGGGCAACAATGGTCAATCACATGTTCCAAAATTTAAGGGTTTAGATTTTTTTTTTTTAAACAACTGCCTGTTTTTGTGGCATTGTCTGGTATAAAAGAAACCTAAAATATTGTCAGTTCAAGATGTTACCATGTTAAACAATTTAAATAGAGCAGCGAAATGCTGCAGTCAATGTAATCAGTGGTGCTGTAAGATTAATACTGCAGTGCAGAATCGATCAAGTTGCAGGTGTACATACAGTATATAGCCAATATTAAAAACTACACCGGTCAGTGTATTTAATGTCATGGTGTTTAGCCTGCTGATTGTACTGAAAAACTCATTATTATAAAAGTTGCTAATACTCAACAGTTTATATACAGGGAGACTATAAAACTTCTGTTGTTTCCTCCAACTGAGAAATGTATCCATACCCTGTTTTAGAAACTTCCATTTGTGCCAGAGCTACTTAATGTGATGTATGCTGAGCTTGAATGCTTGACTGAAAAATGTCTGCTTACCCATCGTAAGAGTGCTAGAAAAAATAATGGCTAGATGCACTCTGCACCATGACTTGTGTGGGTGATGGTGTGAAAACGATCTTACCTTGAGCTGTATGCTAATCTAGGAGAAACGTGTGCTTTTATTGTGAATAGGTTCCTAGTTTAGTCTCTGACCCTGCCGTTTCATTTTCACAGCAAAGGGTTCACAAAACTAAAGAGTTTTTCTCACATCTACATTATATGCAATTACTCCAAAACACCACAATTAAAGGTATGTTCTGCACTCGCAAAACATTCTCATTATACACCGTACCATAGGGACCTTTTCAAAGTACTGCAATCCTACTTAACAGGAACATTAGGAAAATATTAGTATTATTGCACCAGAGGCACTTTAAGTTTCTCTTTACTGACAATTTCTGCCACAATATGAGTGTACGGCAGGGTCTGCAGCAATGCTTAGGTACTGTACCCTGACAAGGATACAAGATAATCAGTGTTATTCACTTTACCTGTCACTGGTTTTAGTGTTATATCAGATAAGGTATAAATACACACCAATCAGTCATAGCATGACAATATCATTTATTACGAAGTGAGATAAATTAGGCAGCAAAGTGAACAGTCAGTTATCAAAGTTGATGTGTTGGAAGAAGGAAAAATAAGCAAGTGTAAGTGGATGCAAAATCAGATAAAATGGTATTAAGATGAAAGGCCATGGGTCCAGAACACAGTTTAACAAGCAAAATCCAGAAGCAGGTAAAAAGTCCAGCACAGCTACAAACAACATAAATAATGCTTAGGCAAAATTGTATCCAAAACACGAACAGGATACAGGGTAAAGATTGGATAAGTGGAAACAAAATGGCTTAGTAACAGTAGAAACAATGATTCTAGAAAATGACTTAACGGAGAAGCCGAGAAACGAATGGTTATGACTGTAACCTCTGTTCCCTGAAGGAGAGGAACGAGGTACAACACATTGTATGGGATATCACGCCCTCTAATGTCCTGGCTGAAGCTACCTTTATTCACGCCTTAAAGGCAGTCAAACCTGTGGTGACGTAGGTGTAGCCCCACCTACCCTTATAAACCCTCGTCACCACGTTTGACTCTCAGTTCAACAGCCGCTCTTCGCCGAGCATAACTGAGAGGCGGGGCAGCAATGTGTTGTACCTCATTCCTCTCCTTCAGGGAACAGAGGTTATAGTCATAACCATTCGTTCCCTTTCAGTCGATTCATTCGGTACAACACATATTGTATGGGACATATATTCACGCCCCGCTGAGCATCTACCAAGTTACTAAGAAACCTGATAGCTACTCTACTGCATCATGGACCCCGCAGATAGGACACAATGGGCCACCAAGGGGGCCGTTATATCCAGACGGTAGAACCGGATAAAAGTGTGCGATGAGGACCAACTGGCTGCCGCGCAGATATCATCCACGGATATCCCTTTGAACAGCGCCCACGATGTCGCTATAGCTCTTGTTGAATGTGCTTTCACACCCTGAGGCAATGGGACATCCTTGCTACTATAAGCTAATGTAATAGCCTCTACAATCCAATGGGAATGCCGCTGTTTAGACAGTGCTTTACCCTTTACTGGACAGGCACGGCGCACAAACAGTTGATCACACATGCGTATATTTACTGTACGGTCCATGTGGATGCATAGTGCACGTACAGGGCACAAATTATGCAACCTTCCCTGCTCTTCAGAAGCAAAAGGAGGGGGGCAGAAGCTATAAAGGTCAAAAACCTTAGAGCTATAATCAGTGGAAACCACTTTAGGTACATGGGCCGCGTTTGGCCATAGAGTAACCTTTAAACCATTAGCAGCAGACTGCGTACAAGATGGATGCACAGACAAAGCGTGGAGATCACCCACTCTTTTAGCAGATGCTAAAGCCAGAAGGAGTGCCGTCTTATATGAAAGAATTTTCATATCTATAGACTCAGCTGGCTCAAAAGGAGGACCACAGAGGGCCTCAAGTACTAACGATAAATCCCAAGATGGGACGCTGGACCTCACAGTGGGTCGCAGCCGTCTTACTCCTTTTAAAAATCGTACTGCCAGCGGATGAGCCCCTGGTGACACGCCATCAAAGCCAACATGACAGGCTGATATAGCCGCCAAGTATACTTTAATAGTAGAGACGGGAAGGCCTTTTTCTAACAGTTCCTATAGAAAAGACCTCCACCATGGAGCACTGAAGCCCGCCACTGTTAAGCATATAAACCTCTAGTGGATGAGGCCCGAGCACTCTGAATTGTGGGAGGAAGCCCTTTTTCTCTCAAATTGGACCTTTCAACAGGTAAGCATGCAAGTTCCACAGTTCGGGACGTGGGTGAACCACCACCCCCCCTGCCTGAGACAGAAGGTCCCTGAGGAGAGGAATTTTTCAAGGTTCTGCCACTAGCAGGCTGGCTATCTCTGCATACCACGACTTCACCGGCCAACGAGGGGCCACCAGGATTAGGGACAGGCCCTGCTGGCGCACCCTCTCTGTGACAGGCAGAATCAGTTCTAGTGGAGGGAAAGCATACAATAGAGCTGGCGGCCATGAGTGTGCCAGTGCATCGACCCCCAGCGGGACACTGTGATCTGTTATGGAGAAGAATAGTGGTCAGTGAGCATTCTCTTTGGATGCAAAAACATCCACTACCGCCCTGCCGAAGCGCTCCGAGATCTGAGCTACCACCCATGGGTGTAACCTCCATTCCCTCACAAGTGGTCCCCCTCTGGAGAGAAGGTCCGCCCCCAGATTCAGGTGCCCTGGAATGTGAGTGGCCCTGAGTGACAGAAGATGAACACTGGACCATAGTAATAGAGCATGAGATAGTTTCAGCAGGGGAAGTGAACGAGTCCCCGCCTTGTCTGTTTATATACGACACCACTGTCGTGTTGTCTGTCCTGATCAGAACATGATGGCCTGTCAGAGTCAGACGAAAATGTCTCAGGGCTGAAAACACCGCCAATAGCTCCAAATAGTTGATGTGAATCCTGCGTTGTTCCTGTGACCATGCCTTCCTCACCGTGGAGCCGTTGCACAGAGCGCCCCAACCGCTCAGAGACGCATCCGTTGACACCACTTCGCGATATGACACTCTGCCTATCTTGCCTTGCGTTGCATAAAAATTGCTTCACAGGCAAGGATATTGTGGCTACTAAGATTGCACCTAAATCAACAATTTATAGGATCATCAAGAACTTCAAGGAAAGATGTTTGATTCTTGTTAAGAAGGCTTCAGGGCGTCCAAGAAAGTCCAGCAAGCGCCAGGATCGTCTCCTAAAGAGGATTCAGCTGCGGGATCGGAGTGCCACCAGTGCAGAGCTTGCTCAGGAATGGCAGCAGGCAGGTGTGAGCGCATCTGCACGCACAGTGAGGCGAAGACTTTTGGAAGATTGCCTGGTGTCAAGAAGTGCAGCAAAGAAGCCACTTCTCTCCAAAAAAAACATCAGGGACAGATTGATCTTCTGCAAAAAGTATGGCGAATGGACTGCTGAGGACTGGGGCAAAGTCATATTCTCGGATGAAGCCTCTTTCAGATTGTTTGGGGCATCTGGAAAAAGGCTTCTCCGGAGAAGAAAAGGTGAGCGCTCCCATCAGTCCTGTGTCATGCCAACAGTAAAGCATCCTGAGACCATTCATGTGTGGGGTTGCTTCTCATCCAAGGGAGTGGGCTCACTCACAATTTCACCCAAAATCACAGCCTGCGTTGTTCCTGTGACCATGCCTTCCTCACCGTGGAGCCGTTGCACAGAGCGCCCCAACCGCTCAGAGACGCATTCGTTGACACCACTTCGCGATATGACACTCTGCCTATCGGAAAGCCCTGGCGTAACAGCCTGGGTTCCCTCCAGGGCAGAAGCACTGACATGCATGACGGAGTCACTGTCAGCCTCTTGTTGAGGTGTCGCGCCGCACATAGGCGGTGAGCGCTCAAACGCACGCATGTTCAGCAGCCCGAGAGGCACCACCGCGATCATAGACCCCATCATTCCCGACAACTGTAAAAACAATCGGAGGGGGTTTGTGCTTGGGAGACTGTGTTAGGGAAGTGCAACACCGTTTGGGACTGATTCCCTGAACATAACTTAGCGGCCTCTTGGGCGGCTTTGAGAGAGGAGAAACCGTATCTCCCTGCTGCCAGAGCTCCTCTCCCTTTAAACTTTGAGCTAGGAGGAGTGTGGATTCTTCCTCCTGGCTGCTGAATCCTTCCGGAGGCCCGGTGGGGGGCCCCTGTTCCAGGATGACTGACGCGGGTTTTGCCCAGGAACTGCGGGGTGATCACCACCTTTCGAGCCTGTTTAGGCTTCTCCTCTCATCGTGGGATGATGTCTCGCAACGCCTCTGCCTGCTTCCTCTTGACATCAAACTTTGTTTGAATGGTATCCAACGACTGGCCGAATAAACCCTCAGCGGACAGCGGTTCCTCTAAGTAGACGGCCCTGTCTCTTTCAGGGATATCTGAGAGCGTGAGCCACAGATGCCTCTGCATCACCACAGTGCTAGCCATGCCCCTGCCGAGGGAGAGAGCCACGCACAGAGACATGCGCAAAATGTAATCTGTCGCGGTCCTGACCTCGTTCATCAGCTCACATACCGGGCTGTCCTGCGGTACCAGTGAGCCGAGCTCTGCTAGACGCATCGCCTGAGTTCAGCGCCTGGGCTGTGCTCGCTTGAGCGCGGTAAATCTTTTCGAGTTGTGCGGAAAAGAATCTGCAGTGTTTAGATGGTAGGACCAGACACCCCGTGATTATGCAAAGGTGCCAAATAAGCAGCCAAAGACGGCTCCATTGGCGGCTCCAACTAGCACTGCTTTCTCCGCTCTATCCAATTCTAAATACTGTCCATAGCCTGGTACTGTTACCCGGGTTGACAGCGGCTTGTTCCATGATGCCGTTAGCTCACCGACAAAGTCGGGAAACATTGGCAAACAGTTTCTAACTGTTGTCGGATCCGGAGGAGGAAAAAATCCAGAGAGCCTCGACAGCTTCTGAGCCGGTTGTGGAGAGGGCCACTGCACCTCCAACTTTTCGGCTGGTCATCGGTAGAGAGTGAAAAATGAATTGTTGTCTCGGGTTGCTAACGTAATAGCACCGGAGCTCTGAGCCGACGGTAAAGTCTCCTGTTCGTCCTCCGACAAGCCGTGTGTTTCCAGACCGATGTCGAGCACGTCATCCTTCTGGAAAGCAGGCTCCTCATAGCCCGGCTGCTCGCTGTAGGAAAGCTCACGGTCCTCCGACCCCTCAAAGTATTCTATTTGCTCTGCCCAGCCAAGAGCGGGGACTTCTGCCGCAAACTCCTCTTCAGCAGACACAGGCGAAACTGGGACTGCTAATTCGGAAAGGAGGGGGTCTTGCTGAGCCACCGTATTCTTCCCTAATGTTCTCTCCACAAATGTGACCCGTCTTTCTAGCGTAGAACGCCGGAGCTGGCGACAGAGCGCACATGACTCGGGCTCGGCTAGCGCTCTCCTAGCATGTAGAATTCTCAAGCAGACGGGGCACGCTTTGTGTTGGTCCTTCTCGTGCAAAGAGAAGCCACATCCCTGAGGACAGGGGTGAATAGCGGACTTCTTCCTTGCCACTGTAGCTTCCATGCTTGCGATAGTTGGCACCGTTAACCCAGCTAACCAGAAGCCAACTAGACTGAGATGTAGCTAACACTCACTGACAATGCACTTAAAATCAGCGCTCCGCGGTTAGACGACAGCACCAACAAGAACAGTTGAGCTGATTTTAAGTCTAGTTTTGTACTGAAAACACGTGGAGTTGCTAACAGCAGCTAGAAAACTCTACACAACAAGGTGTTCACAGCGAGGTGAAGAGGGTAAGAACTGAGAGTCAATCGTGGTGACGAGGGCTTATAAGGGTAGGTGGGGCTACACCTACGTCATCACAGGTTTGACTGCCTTTAAGGTGAATAAAGGTGGCTTCAGCCAGGACATTAGAGGGCGTGATATCCCATACAATATGTGTTGTACCGAGTGAATCGACTGAAAGGGAACAACAAGGCTACAGAGCATGTGACATCAGTCCTGCCCTAGGACCAAGCTGATTATCAGCCATCCACAGTAGCTATTCCTGGTCAAAGACCAGGTCCTGCTGGTCATCACTGATGCTTATGAAGTGACCATTTTATCTCAAGTAATATAATCATGAAATAACACACAATAAATATCCAATATACAGTCGTGGCCAAAAGTTTTGAGAATTACATAAATATTGGAAATGGGAAAAGTTGCTGCTTAAGTTTTTATAATAGCAATTTGCATATACTCCAGAATGTTATGAAGAGTGATCAGATGAATTGCATAGTCCCTCGTTGCCATGAAAATTAACTTAATCCCCCAAAAAAACTTTCCACTGCGTTTCATTGCTGGCATTAAATGACCCGCTGAGATCATTTCAGTAATCGTCTTGTTAACTCAGGTGAGAATGTTGACGCGCACAAGGCTGGAGATCATTATGTCAGGCTGATTGGGTTAGAATGGCAAACTTGACATGTTAAAAGGAGGGTGATGCTTGAAATCACTGTTCTTTCATTGTTAAACATGGTGACCTGCAAAGAAACACACGCAGCCTTGCGTTGCATAAAAATTGCTTCACAGGCAAGGATATTGTGGCTACTAAGATTGCACCTAAATCAACAATTTATAGGATCATCAAGAACTTCAAGGAAAGAGGTTTGATTCTTGTTAAGAAGGCTTCAGGGCGTCCAAGAAAGTCCAGCAAGCGCCAGGATCGTCTCCTAAAGAGGATTCAGCTGCGGGATCGGAGTGCCACCAGTGCAGAGCTTGCTCAGGAATGGCAGCAGGCAGGTGTGAGCGCATCTGCACGCACAGTGAGGCGAAGACTTTTGGAAGATTGCCTGGTGTCAAGAAGTGCAGCAAAGAAGCCACTTCTCTCCAAAAAAAACATCAGGGACAGATTGATCTTCTGCAAAAAGTATGGCGAATGGACTGCTGAGGACTGGGGCAAAGTCATATTCTCGGATGAAGCCTCTTTCAGATTGTTTGGGGCATCTGGAAAAAGGCTTCTCCGGAGAAGAAAAGGTGAGCGCTCCCATCAGTCCTGTGTCATGCCAACAGTAAAGCATCCTGAGACCATTCATGTGTGGGGTTGCTTCTCATCCAAGGGAGTGGGCTCACTCACAATTTCACCCAAAATCACAGCCATGAATAAAGAATGGTACCAAAACACCCTCCAACAGCAACTTCTTCCAACAATCCAACAACAGTTTGGTGAAGAACAATGCATTTTCCAGCATTATGGAGCACCGTGCCATAAGGCAAAAGTGATAACTAAGTGGCTTGGGGACCAAAACGTTGAAAATTTGGGTCCATGGCCTGGAAACTCCCCAGATCTTAATCCCATTGAGAAGTTGTGATCAATCCTCAAGAGGCGGGTGGACAAAAACCAAACAAAAACCCACTAATTCTGACAAACTTCAAGAAGTGATTATGAAAGAATGGATTGCCATCAGTCAGGATTTGGCCCAGAAGTTGATTGAGAGCAGCCCAGTCGAATTGCAGAGGTCCTGAAAAAGAAGGGCCAACACTGCAAATACTGACTCTCTGCATAAATGTCATGTAATTGTCGATAAAAGTCTTTGAAACGTATGAAGTGCTTGTAATTATATTTCAGTACATCACAGAACCAACTGAAACAAAGATCTAAAAGCAGTTTAGCAGCAAACTTTGGGAAAACTAATTTGTGTAATTCTCAAAACTTTTGGCCACGACTGTACATGATGTATCCCTTTTGTTAATTTAGACTGGAGATTACCCACGGCTCCACCTGCATGCAGATGCTTATGCGCTACCATTATCATAGAGTGTCGTTTTTCATGCTGTTCCAATGTTTCAGCTGATGTATTATTATCCCACATGAAGGGTGATGATGATGACGCATTCAATGCTGTTACATTCAAGACACTACCTAAAGTTACACAGTGAGGGACGACTGCTACACTGGTCGCTGGAAGCAGGCAAAGCAGAATTTCAGAATAGTTTTATATACAGTATACAGAGATCACATGCAGGGGTTAAGTTGGGCCACGGCTGTTTTGTTTTCATTAGTGATGTTAAGCTTCTCATTCTATTCAGCTAGCATTTGCTGTATTTTTCAATGTTAAATCACTGTTTCCTCAAACCTAAAATTAGCTAGAATTTTTTTTCCCAATCTAGTATTCTAATTGCTCCAGTTTTAGCATACGTACTGAACAGCTAATTACACGGGTGTGACCACATGTGCAGCGACCTCAGTCATTTCAGACAGCACAGATGTCAGAGTGGCATGTGGATGGCAAGCTAGGGAGAAAAATAGGTCAGAAACCAGCGTGTTTGAAAATAGAGTGTAAATTGGGCTGATATTCTGCTCAAGCAATGTTTCGATTTTTAATTAATTATAGTTTGCCATTAAATCTTGCCAGCTTTGTAAACATCACCCTGTTGTATATCTGGCAGCACAGTGTAAAGAGCAGCTGGAGCTCGACAAAAATCAGTAATATCCACTGCTTGAAGTTTCTTAACATGCACCGTTTATCCAGGCATGTGTCATGTGTTCTGTAAAATCTAAGAAATTAAATTTGGCAGGCGATTCCTCATTTTCTGTCTTGACAGGCCATCACATGGGTGTTTCGATGGCTGCAATCACGTGACTGCAATAGCCTTATGTAGCCTTTACACAGTACAAAGAAGAAAACTCAAAAGATCATAAGGTATAGGCGTGATATTTAAATTTTCTTTATTTACTGCTTATGTACTGTCTAAATGTAAGTCATGGCGTGTACCATGTTAACATGTTAATTTACTGTTAAATTTTATTTTATTCTGTGAAACTACAACGGGAAGACGATTTCTTATGCATTATCCTCCTGTGAAACATTTATACATGCAATAACTAAATATGATATCATTTCATATTTTTAATCCACACCGGGTGAACGGTACCACATGGGGTTCAGGAATTGTTATAACAACCCTTGATGTAATTCTGACGTATTATGACAAATTATCCATGACCTCTACAGACAGGTTTGTGTCCCTGTTGCTCTAAATTCCTGAGCGAAATGCAGCTTATTTTGTGTGTCTCATTAGCAGTTTGTTGGGCTTCCTGCCATTCGCTTCCATGTTCCTCCTCTGCAGAAGAGTTGGCTCCAATTATGTTCAGTGTTGTAAAGGTGTGATTTAGAGAGGAAGCTGTCAGAAAAATGCACACGTCCCTGTTCACCCAGGTTTGCGAGTTCTGTAGCAACATATTTGGACAAAAATATAGCACGATTTAAATCTATCTGAATTTGGCAAAGAGATGGTGTGTGTGTGTGTGTGTGTGTGTGTGTGTGTGTGTGTGTGTGTGTGTGTGTGTTAAATTATTTAATCTGCTTGGTGATAACAAAAGGTTCTGAGCAACTAAGTAATTTAGAGTTCATATTGAGGACACAGACTTGTACACTATTCAGTTGTGCACATGAGGTGACGTTTGCCCTAAACAGCTTTTATTTGTAAAGATTTCAGACCTTGAGTTTATGTTGATTTTCCTTGAGAATTATTACACTGCAGTATTACTCCAGCACCCACTGGTAATTTATTATTTATTTATTTTTTAAAGTAAAATCAATAAATAAATAAAATGCCATTCTAGCCATTTATAGAACATACCGTTTAAATCCATACATATGAAATATAAAAATAAATAAAAAAGGAATTGTGACTAACACTTACCTAAAGTAAATGTCTGAAGGCAAAGTGTAGTGTTGAGTCAGCTTGAACTTTAAGCAAGCATATATGAAAAAAAAGAAATTATAATTTGTCTTGGCAAAGGTTATGTCATTTGTATATTGTAAGTACACGATATAGAAATTGCATAACTTGTCCAGTCACTTCTTACCAGCAGATCCAGCATTTCTCTCTCATTCCAAAACTTCACACTTTCTGCTGTAACCATTAGTTATGGGGTAGTTAGAGGATACCCTGGATCAAGTGCTATTTACTGTTGAATGATGAGGATGTGGTTAAATTAATGTGATTAATGTGATAATTGCATCTGAGACTATTCATGTTGCGAAATACCTGTAAAACCTGGCTCTTTTATAACTCAAAAGTTTGTATGACCTGAAAGAAATGGTTAAAAAATGCCATTATTGTGGAAAATATGACTGATAATACAAAAGATTATTTTCTTATTTAAAAATAGAGGTCATGTAAAGTCATTAATTATCAAATAGTTGTTTTACTTTTTTTTTCTTTTTTTAAATCGAATGATAATTGAAATCAACCAAACAACCCTGATCAATAGTTTACATATCATTGAAGTTTGGCCACATTATAAACACACAGGTTGACACGCGCATGTTTAAATGGCTATTAAAGGGACATTTGCACATCTACACTATGGCTCATTGTAATTGTAATTAGTGGCTGTGCATACTGTAAATAGCTAGTGAGTTTCTCAGATCATGAGGTGATGCACTGATGTGGCTTGATACTGCACCATGGGGAAGACAAAAGAACTGCCAGTGAACCTGCGTGATAATGTATTTGAACTTTATAAAGCAGGAAAAGGATATAAAAAGATATCTCAACACTTGAAAATGCCAGTCAGTTCTGTTCAAACTCTGATAAAGAGGTGGAAAATAATAGGTTCTGTTGATACTAAAGCACAGTAAGGTAGATGAAGAAAGATTTCCCCCACTACTGCCAGAAGAATTGTTCGGGACACAAAGAAGAAGTCATAAACAACTTCAAGAGAAATATAGGCTGCTCTGGAAAAAAAGGGAGTTTTTTGTGAGGTACTTGAACACAAATGACCTGAATGGTCAAGTTGCCAAAAGTTACTGCATCTGCGCTACGAAAAGACCTGGTTGCTGTACGCCAGGTACTGTAGACAAACCTCACAGAGTCATTCGGAATAATGAGACCAAAATTGAACTTTATGTTTGGAAAGGAGTCAAAATGATGGATGGTGAAAAGTACACCATCTCCACTGTAAAGCATGGTGGTGGATCTCTTATGTTTTGGGGCTGTATGAACTCCAGTGGCACAGGGACGTTAATGGTTCTGAAGCAGGTGAAAACCTGGCCAGCAGGAGCCATCTCTGCTCTTCAGGACTGTTTCGAGAACACTGACTGGAACATGTTTAGGGATGCTGCGACTTACAGCGACTACACTGACTTGGAGGAGTACACATCATCAGTGACCAGCTACATCAACATGTGCACCGATGACGTCACTGTCTCCAAGAATATCATCTCACGACCCAACCAGAAACCGTGGATCACTGCGGAGGTACGTGCACTTCTGAAGACCAGAGACTCTGCCTTCAGAACGGGAGACAAGACGGCCCTAAGAACAGCAAGGGCCAAACTGTCCCGGGCCATCAGAGAGGCGAAGCGTGCACACGCCCAGCGAATACACAATCACTTCAGAGACAGCGGAAGAAGTCTTCTGTGTCCTGTCTCAATGACTACTGCCCTGTTGCACTCACACCCATCATCATGAAGTGCTTCGAGCGGCTCGTCATGAGACATATCAAGTCCCTGCTGCCTCCCTCACTGGACCCCCTGCAGTTTGCGTATTGTCCAAACCGTTCAACGGACAACGCCATCTCCACCACACTCCACCTGGCACTGACACACCTGGACAAGAAGGACACTTGCGTCAGAATGCTGTACATAGATTTCAGTTCAGCATTCAATACAATCATTCCCCAACAACTGATCGGGAAGCTGAGCCTGTTGGGACTGAACACCTCCCTCTGTAACTAGATCCTGGACTTCCTGACCGAAAGACCTCAGGCAGTGCGGATCGGGAGCTATACCTCCAGCACCACCACACTGAGCACTGGGGCCCCCCAGGGCTGCGTGCTCAGTCCCCTGCTGTTCACACTGCTGACTCATGATTGTGTAGCGACACACAGCTCCAATCATATTAAGTTTGCTGATGACACTACCGTGGTGGGTCTCATTAGCAAGAACGACGAGTCGGCGTACGGAGAGGAAGTACAGAGGCTAACGGACTGGTGTACAGACAACAACCTGTCTCTGAATGTCGATAAGACAAAAGAGATGATTGTTGACTTCAGGAGGACTCGGAGCGACCACTCTCCGCTCAGCATCGTCGGCTCTTCTGTGGAGATCATCAAGAGCACGAAATTCCTGGGTGTCCACCTGGAGGAGAACCTCACCTGGTCCCTCAACACCAGCTCTCTGCATAAGAAAGCCCAACAACGTCTTTTCTTCCTGAGAAGGCTGAGAAAGGCATAGCTTCCACCACCAATCCTCACCACCTTCTATAGAGGAACCATCGAGAGCATCCTGAGCAGCTGCATCACTGTCTGGTTTGGGAATTGTACCATATCGGAACGCAAGACCCTACAGTGGATAGTGAGGACAGCTGAGAAGATCATCGGGGTCTCTCTCCCCTCTATCGAAGACATCTACACCACGCGCTCCATCCGCAAAGCAACCAGCATTGTGGGTGACCGGACACATCCATCACACACACTCTTCAACTCCTGCCATCTGGAAAAAGGTACCGAAGCATTCGGGCACTCACATCCAGACTATGTAACAGTTTTTACCCACAAGCCATCCGTCTCCTCAACACAAAGAGACTGGACTGATAAACACACATGCGCGCGCGCACACACACACACACACACACACACACACACACACACAAATCACTAAAACAGACAAACTAAATAACATCCGGACTGAACTGATAAACACACATATGCACAATCACACTGATTACAACCACCTTAATTTGTTCATACCTACTTATCTGAACTGCTCTTTGCAATATTTGCACAATATTTTATTTCACTTTGCGATTTGCACACAATATTTTTGAACACAATGTAAATTGTTGACTTGCTGCTCTCGCCACTACCTCAACCCATACCTTATCACTAAAAAGGTATTTCTTAACTGTAACGTGTTACGTTGTTGTGTTGTCATGTAGCTCTTTGTTTGCACATTTGCACGTGCACTTTGTTGTCTATTGTCTGCTGTCTTTGTTGTCTCTTTTTTGTATAGAAATTGATAGTTTTTTAGGTTAACTTAAAAATTTTAAAATCTGCGTTGTTAAATTTATGTTGTGTTGTTAATTTATGTCGTTGCATGTATGTAGCACCTTGGTCCTGGAGGAACGTTGTTTCGTTTCACTGTGTACTCAACTGTATATGGTTGAAATGACAATAAAAGCCTACTTGACGTGACTTGACTACTTGCTTTTGTTTATCATGTTTGTATAGACGCCACTGATAAAACTGACTCTTCTACTCTAGAGAAATCTATCAACCTTAAAGGCACGTACTAAACATTAGAAAACTTTATTCATCTGAATGGGTAGCCTGAAAAATCAACTTAAACACTCAAGTAACTCAACTATTAAGGACTTCCAGTTTAAATATCGATTGGACTTATTGATTGTCTCAGACTCTCCAGCTCTAAAAATTGCCCTTCGGGACTATTTTGGGATTGAAGGAAAAGGGACATAATGTTCAATTCTACAAGTCAGATATGCCTTATTACTCAGCCAGGAAAAGTAACTATTGTGCAGCAGTTAAAAAGAATTAATAGCTCAGTGTGTGTGGAACATTTCATCTGTTTACTTCGCTTGTTAGCTTTTATGCTTAGTCAGAATAATTAATTCCAGTCTAGTTTTAAGTGTTGACACTTTTGAAGGGTAGTTCTTGTAAAGAAGAGTGACTTGAACAATGCGTGATCTATAGTAGTTTATAGATCACACAGTAGTTTACTTTAGCTAGGAAATGAGTGTACAGTATATAAGTATATTTAAACTTTGCGAGCAGGGAATGAAATGAACCTCTTTTTTTTCATCACCATCTTAGAACTTTTCCAGGGAGCAATTTTAATGGTGTCTAGCGTCTATAACTGTCCCAGATACAAAATCCTGTACTTTTTTTGTTATTAAAAGGTGTAAAATAATAAGCAACATAATGTTCACCCCATGACAGCTCAAAAACATGCTGGTGATGTGCTTTCAGCTCTTAGTGTAACCGTTGTAAAAATGCAGTGTAATGAAATGTGCTTCAAACATTTAGAGTTTTATTTTATAAGTACTGTAGCAGTTTTTTTTTTTTCCCTATAGAGGTTGTTCTGGCAAACACAGAAATTAGTTGTTTCCATTCAGGGTAAAATGTTCAATCGGTGTCAATACTATCCTACAAGACAGTCAATTAAGATATATAAAGTGCAAGTCGGAAGTATAGTATCCAAATGAATTGTTGTTAACTCAAGATTCAAAGCACAGCTTGCTGTATACAAATACATGAAAACAATTTTTTTTTATCTTTCTTTCAGCTGCTCGCATTAAGGGGTCTCCACAGCGGACTCTGACTGCAGGGCTCGAGCCCGGATCCTCTGATCCCCAAATCAACAACCTAGAGCCTTAGCTTCCTAAGCCACCACTCCCCTCAAATCATACATTTTTCCTGCTTAAAACTTGCGAACTGGTAACTTTAAACACGGGTATCTATTATAACAAGAAAAGCTGTAACACTTTACCATGGTTTCTTAGATATACATTGCTTAAATAATTACTGGCTCAGCAAAAAGTAATTAAGTGCTGTCACTGTAGCACTAATCAGTGTAATAAACTACTAAGTTAGCTAAAGTGTAACGATTTATTATCTTTAATGTTAATGTTATCATTAATGTTAAATTACCCTGCTGACAAAACCATAAAGCTTGAACAAATGTGTTATCTATATCATACATTGTCCTAATTTTGTTATGCTTTGTCACCAGAGTAAATGAATATTAATTCCAAAATCGTTACTTAATTTAATATAGTAATATTTCTGTTTCAGTAAGTGATTAGTAATAATTAAAGGACTGCAGTGAAAAAACTTGATCACTTGCACTTGCATGTGTGTGTATGAATGTGTGTGTGTGTGTATGCATGGTGTGCCAAAAGTAGGGTTACAGTTACTTCATTATCTGCTTCACCTTCACAATTACGTTTTAGATATTAAAATTATTATTATCAAGAAGGTGGACTCTTTGAGCACTTGAGAGATTAAATGTTCAATGTAAAATGTCTAATATGTAATTATAATATATGTAAATAAAAGTCTAAATTTCTA
>QNUK01000355.1:0-227500 GCA_013621035.1 Clarias magur
ACACACACACACCCTACTATAGAGGTACACACACACACACCCTACTATAGAGGTACACACACACACACACACACCCTGCTATAGAGGTACACACACACACACCCTACTATAGAGGTACACACACACACACACCCTACTATAGAGGTACACACACCCTACTATAGAGGTACACACACACACACACCCTACTATAGAGGTACACACACACACACACACACACCCTACTATAGAGGTACACACACACACACACACACCTACTATAGAGGTACACACACACACACCTACTATAGAGGTACACACACACACACCTACTATAGAGGTACACACACACACACCTACTATAGAGGTACACACACACACACCTACTATAGAGGTACACACACACACATCTACTATAGAGGTACACACACACACACCTACTATAGAGGTACACACACACACACACACACACCCTACTATAGAGGTACACACACACACACCCTACTATAGAGGTATGTATACACACACACACACACACACACACACAAACACATACACCCTACTATATAGGTACTCACACACACACACACACACACACACACACACCTACTAGAGGTACACAAGCCTTTTTACACACCCCTACTATGGGGGTACACACACACACACCCTACTATAGGCGCACACACACACACACACACACACACACACACACACACACACACACACACCCTACTATAGAGGCACACACACACACACACACACCCTACTGTAGAGGCGTACACACACACACCCTACAATAGAAGTACGCATACAGTACTATAGGGGTTCGTACACACTACTAAAAATACACTCACAATAATATAGAGGTACACAAACACAAACTGCTGTAGCGGCACATAACTACATGTACACACACCTGCTGATGTGCCTGCCGTTGTCTTGTGTGTGTGTGGCATTGCACATTATTTGATTGTTTTGTGTTCTACATTTTGTGTATGTGTGTTGTCCACTCCTCTAATCGTCCTGTGTCCCTCCTGCAGGACATCTCGGCTCAGGAGAGTAACATCCTCGGCTCCTTCTGCGACATGAACGTGAGCACTGCGTCTGTTCTCTTTAAAGCCTCTAATCCCTCTCGCTCGTAACGTTGGCCAGTTACCATGGCGATATGTGAGCTCGCGTATAAGGGAGGTAGCGTTTCGCTCTTACGTTAACGACGGTGCTGAGCGTATTAGCATCGCGTGGCAGTTAGCATTATGCTAACATCTCATGAACGACCAAAGGTACAGTTCAGCGAGAGGTTTCATCTTTACCAGGAATGATCAGAAGGCAGTTTATTTTTAGTCTGTTTAAAAGGACACCTTGTTTTCAGTCAAGATCAAACATCCTTTAGTCCTAACAGACAAAACTGTTGTTAAAAACATCAAGAGGATATAGCGGACATGTGGACAGTACAGGAAAAAGTTTAAAAGTCCTTTAAAGAATTGAGACGTGCTAAATGGTTTTCTCTCAAACCAATAAGGTTTAAACTCTTTGTGTGAGAACTGGTTTATTCCTGAATGTTTGTTTTATCTGATTTGGGTTTATTGGGTTGCTGTGGTCCAGGAAGTAGCTGACCTCATTGTAGACCTGCGAGAGGAAGCTCTGGGTGTGTCTAAGTGTGGGAACGTGTTCTTCGCGGTCCCTCTGGTCAAACTGAGCTTTAGTGTGATGTGACGTGCCGCAGTTCTTCAGGACTGTCTGTTTCCCTGTTGTATGATGGCCGTCAAACCGTCAGGAGAGAGAAACCTAATTGCAATTTAATCACCTAATAAACACGTATTCTACAAGGGAGGGTAAAATGTATAGCTATAACACAAATGCTATAACGACCGTAGCTAAGTTTATAAGTGTCTGATTGGATAGCGTGTGCGAGAGCATATTTATCAGAAATAACAAATCCATCAAAACGTTGTGTTAATATCACAACCTACTATATATGTGAAAAGTAAGTTAAAACTCTTTGGAATTATTTTTGATTGAGTTTTATTTCATTTTTATTTTAAATGATCGACGCGGGCAAAGAAATAGCAGAGATTCATAATGTTTTTATTGTTGTTATTTTAGTCTCTGCGACCAACCCCAACAATTATAGTGTAATGTACAGTAATGTGCAAAAGTCGTAGCCGCCATATTATCTGTAGTGCAAGTTTTGTTCTAGAAGTTTATTATGTCTGCATTATTATGTACAAGACCACTCCCTACAGAGATACACTGAAGTTAATGAATAAATAACATCACAGAAGAAGATTTGCATGGCTGTAAAGAAAGCGACATATTACACGACAGACCAGATTTCAGATGGGAGAAAAATAAACAATAATGTCGACTCCTGGGTTTTGCAGGAAAATAGACGAGAGCGAGTGTGACCAAGTTACCAAGAGAACTCGTATTCTCCAGCATGCTCAGTAAAACCTAACAGCTGGTTTATTTCCAGTTCTGTGCAAAAGTCTTGGGAACATCCGAGCAAAAGCCGTACGCAATGATGCTTCTGAAAACATTTCTACATTTAAAAGAAACTTCTATAAAAAGCAATAAGTAACAACATAAACAATAAACGATGTCAATATTTGGTGTAGAAACTCTTTGCTTGAACATAAGCGGTTGTGTTTGATACAGATGTGTGCAGTATTCTAAATGAAACAGCTGTTACTGATATAAACCTAATTATATAATATGAGTTCTTTTGGTATCTTCGTCACACTCGCTCCGTTCTATTTACATGCAAAACTCAGGCGTCGACATTATACTGTAGATTTAATTTTTTTCATCTGAAAACTGGTGTGTCATGTAATATGCCGCTTTCTGTACAGGCATGCAGCTATTCTTCTGTAATGTTATTTACACGGCTTGAGTTTTAAGGGTTAATTAATCAATCTTCCTGGATTATTATTTTTTATAAGAAGAGCCTGTTCACGCCTGATCAAGCTTGTTAGCATGATGCTTTGTCCATTTTTATTGTCCAAAATTTTTTTTAAAGCAGACAATGTAAAGTGTGTGTGTGTGTGTGTTGTAGGATGTGGAGGTTCCTTTGCACCTGCTGCGCTACGTGTGTCTGTTCTGTGGGAAACACGGTCTGTCTCTGATGAAGGATTGCTTCGAGACGGGGACACCGGAGACGCTACCCTTCCCCATCGCTCATGCCTTCATCACCATCGTCTCTAACGTAAGAACAAACGCAGGCCTGCACGCGCGTCCATCACATATACTTCATCACTGCACGTAAAGGCTAACCTCATGACCCATTTATAAACTTTTTTTATGAATGATTTAACCATCAATTAATGTTTAATTTCGACGACACGATCATTTGTGTTGGGTTGCAGATCCGAATATGGCTGCACATTCCGGCCGTGATGCAGCACATCATCCCCTTCCGCACTCACGTCATCAGGTGAGAACGCTTTCCACGTGTTTCACGCCGCGTGTCCCTGTGTGTCTGTCAGTCCTAGTGAAGAAGGTGTGGCCATGGTGCTTCAGCTTTTCATCTGTAAAAAGAAAAGGGCGTGTCCTCTATATATCGGTCTCAGAAAAGGAGGCGCGTCCCCTGTTCATTGGTGTTCAGAGGAAGCGTGTCCTCTGTACATCAGTCTCAGAGAAGCAGGCGTGTCCTCTATATATTAGTCTCAGAAAAGGAGACATGTCCTCTGTTCATTGGTGTTTAGAGGAGGCGTGGCCTCTGTCTGTACGCCTGCCCCAGAGGAGGAGGCGTGTCCTCTGTACTTCAGTCTCAGAGAAGCAGGGGTGTCCTCAGTATGTCAGGCGTGTCCTCTATATATCGGTCTCAGAAAAGGAGGCGTGTCCCCTGTTCATTGGTGTTTAGAGGAGGTCGTGTCCTCTGTACCGCAGTCTCAGAGAAGGAGGCGTGTCCTCTGTACGTCTGTCCTCGAGGAGGAGGCGTGTCCTCTGTAACTCAGTCACTGAGGCTGCACCCCCTTCTCTTGTCCAAGTCCAGTCCCCTATTGCTGATTGTTCTGTAATGTGTTCGCTGAGTCAGATGTGAGGAAGTTTCTCTTTCTGCCGCCTCTCTGCTGGGTTGCTAGGACGAGCATCCATCACCATGGCAACAGTCACCAAGATTCTCCTCAGATTACCCTGAGGGAGCCAGACGGCTGGCGGGAAGTGGAGAGACGCTGGTCATGTGACTGAGAGAACAACACGGCAGCATTAGAGCAGATGATTAGAGCGACCAGTGAAGAGCAAATTAAACTCTTAAACAGCTTATTATTTTTATTTTTTGCTGATTTGTTTAAAATGGTCAGTGTTTAGAGTAAAATTGCTCAGTGTTTAGAGTTTTGTGTGTGTGTGTGTGTGTGTGTGTGTGAGAGAACTACAGATCAGTATGTTCAGCTTATTATTGTCCATACATACATAATGCAGTTAATCTGTTGTGAATGTGTGAAGTGTGATGTGTGTGTGTGATGAGTGTGTGTGTGTTGTATAACATGAGCGTGTGTGAGTCATACAGGGTTACCTGGACACTGCTCATGATCGTGAGCATTCTCGTACTCATCCCTGTCTCACTTTCGACCTGGCTTTGGCTTTCCCGCTTTCACTTTCTCTCTCTAATGTGTGTGTGTGTGTGTGTGTGTGTGTGTGTGTGTGTGTGTGTGTGTGTGTGCGTGCAGGTACCTGTGTAAGCTGTCGGATCAGGAGCTGCGCCAGAGCGCGGCGAGGAACATGGCTGACCTGATGTGGAGCACGGTGAAGGAGCCTCTGGACAGCGCGCTGTGCTTCGACAAGGAGAGCCTCGATCTCGCCTTTAAGTACTTCATGTCACCTACGCTCACCATGAGACTGGCTGGACTGAGCCAGATCACGGTGAGACACACACACACACACACACACACACACACGCACACGCACACTGTGGATCATGTGATCGGTTTCTCTTAATCACAGAATCGTTTCACTGTCGTGTACAGAATAAATTAAAAACACATCTAATGTGTTTGGTGCTAAATTTTGTTTTATTTAAATATATTGTTTTTTTCTCTCTCAGAGGAGAACCCGATCCAGTTTTGACTCAAACGTGAAAGTAGACGTGCGCGAAGCTCGCGTCTAATGGAGCGTCATTAAATGCATGGCAGCGCGTCGATCGATAGGTTAATAGACACACGTTTGTAAAGACTCGGTAAATAACTGGAGAAACTCGATACAGTCAGTAAGATTTCTATCAAACCTGAGCAGGGAGCTGTATAATACACCGAGGTGCTGATTTAATTGTCTGCCAGCACCCTCACACCTTCACTGTAGGATGTTATGTTGTTTATTGTCTTTTAATCTGTCTTTTTTTGTCTTTAAAAATCTTCGGCTGCATTTAACGTTTCAGAAATGTCGTTCCCCACCAAAAGTTGTTCCCCGCACCACGGAAATGGAAGCAGAAAGTTTTGAATCGGGGTAAATGTGTTAAAACAGAAGTGACAATTAAACCAATGTAAATATTGAATTACTATACATCATGGCTCAAATGTCTGAGGAATCCTGTTAGATTTAAAATTTCCTGTGACTTCTGTGCCAACCTGAATAATAATAATAATAATAATAATAATAATAATAATAATAATAATAATAATCTTCTGTTTGAGAGAAGAAGATTCCAGTTTAGATATGATTAAATCCTGGAATACACCTGTGACATCAGGAAAGAAAAACTCCATAGATGTGATAATCTTAAAATCATCCAGCACATTCAGGTGGTCATGTGACTTCATTTTATCGCCAGATAACGTTGCTGAGTCTCAACCTGAGCGACTGAAGCAAGCTCAGATCATAACTCTGTCTCCAGAGGCTTGTACAGTGGACACTATGCTTGATCGCTTCACGCGCTTCGCTTCTCACCCTGACACGCCCATGGAATAGACTCGATCTGGACTCATAAGATCACATGACCTGTTGGCATTGCTCCAAAGTCCAATCTTTATGTTCCCTAGCAAATTTAAAAGTTTGTTTTTTTCCCGTTTAGTCATTTACAGTGGAACCTTGGATTACGACCATAATTCGTTCCATAATTCGACTCGTATTCCAAAATACTTGTAAACCAAATCTAATTTTCGAATAAGAAATAATGAAAACTCAAATTATTCGTTCCACAGCCCAAAACAATAAATACATACAAATAAAAAAAGGGAAAAAAACCTGACAGATGAGTGTTTCCGTTTATGCACACAGACGCCGTGTATGTGTGTATGTGTGTGTGGAATTAGCCCCTTCCCTTGCCTCGTCTTACACAGTAAAACTCCTCCCCCCCGCCCCCCCACCTCGCCTTTTAAGTTTTACAACTAACACACACACACTGTCTTAAGGGGGAAAAAAAAGAAATCTCTGTAATGACACTCACGTTAGCACATACTAACGGAATCACTGCTACAAAGTAAAAAATAACTAAACCAGCACTTGACCTTTGAAAAGAATTGCGACAGAGCAGAGTTTCTGTGTGCGTGTGTGAAGCCAGGAGGGGGGTGTAAAGGCGAGAGTGTGTGTGCGTGTGTCGGTGTCAAATTACGCACACACACATGGGAGACACGCTGAAACAGAGAGGGAGACGTTGATTGTACCAGAAAGAGACGAGCACCAAGATCCAGCAGGGGAGACGATTATCCACAAATCTGCAGCGCAAGAGATAGAAAAATCATTGGCTCAGTTGTGATCACGTTACGCTTGGTGTCAAAACAAGAGCACATGCGTGATACATGATACTTGGCACTCGTAAACCAAGACTTGCTCGTTTTTCAAGTCAAAATTTATTTAAAAACTTTGCTTGTCTTGCGGAACCAGCGTTACTCGCAATCCGAGGTTCCACTGTATTTTATTTTAGGATTTTTTTTTTTATGGACAACACAGCTGTTTAGCCTCAATCCTGCGGGTTCTCATCACATTGTGCCTATTTAGTACTTTCACAACATTTGAAAAGTAGATTGATCACAATTGAAGAGAAGTATATTTCTTCAACCTGATTTAATTCTTTCTGGAAGTACATGCTATAAATAAACTGTTTACATGGACGCTGATATGATGAGATGTACTTTTACATACTGGAAGATAACTTATTGGACATGCATCAAGTGTGAGGTGTTTAATCTGCTAAAACAAAAAAAAATTCTTCACGTTTTCGTTTGTCCTAGAGCTTAGAGATTTGGTCAGTCTTCCCAGATTTTCCATGAAAATCTTGCCTTCTTTGTTATAATTGGTTACAAGAAATCAGTCTCATCTTATGATTGGTTAGATTATTTATTTATTTATTTATTTACTTACAGTGGAACCTTGGATTGCGAGTAACTCGGTGTCTGTCGTGATTCTTTTCAAAGGAAAGGTGCTGGTTAATTTTTTATTTTTTTTACTTTACAGCAGTGATTCCGTTTGTCTGCGCTTACGCGAGTGTCATTAGAGAGATTAATTTTTTTCCTGTT
Organism: Clarias magur; assembly: GCA_013621035.1. Classification (NCBI taxonomy): domain Eukaryota; kingdom Metazoa; phylum Chordata; class Actinopteri; order Siluriformes; family Clariidae; genus Clarias; species Clarias magur. The sequence continues at coordinate 7,425 of QNUK01000355.1, forward strand.
AAAACGGTGTTTCCGTTATGTGTGTGTTTATTGTGAAACTTAAAAAGTGAGGGGAGGGGAGGGAGGAGGAGTTTTACTGTGAAAGACGCACAAACGGAAACACTTATCTTTTGGGATTTATTTTAACTTTTTTTTAAAGGTAAAGTGCAGGTTAATTTGTTTTATTTTTGCTTTATATATTGTATTAATAATTTTCTGTATAAATTTTTTTGGGCTGTGGAACGGATTATTTGAGTTTTCATTATTTCTTATGGGAAGGTTTACGATTTGGTTTACGAGTGTTTTGGGATACGAGCACACTTCCGGAACTAATTATGCTTGTAATCCAAGGTTCCACTGTATTTATTTATTTTACAATGTTTAAAATACGAACCAATCAGAGCCCCTTCCTCAGCCAAAAATGTCCTTCCTGGAAAGTCGTCCCGGCACCGACCGATACCCCTCAAACATGCGCAGGAATAATATATTTCACACAATGTTAACATATGGTGCCTTTGTACTGAGATGAGAGTACCAGGGTCCATGAAACGTGGTGCTCTTAGTCTTTGTCCTAGAGAATTCGCATGAGGACAAAGTTTAAATCAAGACTCCAGTCTATCAGTCGCTCTGTAAAGGGGCGTGTCTTCTAGACTTTAAGTAATGGAAAACAAAAATTAAACCTTGGTAGACCTAATATAACTAAAAGTGCTCATGTGTTGAACGCTCAAACAACGTATAAACCCCAAATAACCCTGTTTGCATCTAGCTTTAAACTTTTTTTTTATTTAAGGTTGAATGTCAAACAAATTCTGAAAGCTAACATTGCTGGTAGACGCCTGTGTCTCACTTGGGGGCGTGTCCCTTACAAATTATAATTTTTTATTTGGTTTTGTTTCCCAGAATCAGCTGCACACTTTTAACGATGTCTGCAATAACGAGTCTCTGGTGTCCGACACTGAAACGTGAGTACTCTTGTGTGTGTGTCGTGTTTAATTCAGGTTTTTGTGAATGCAAACGCTAACCGTGTTGTGTTTTAAAAATGTCTGTGGAACAACTCCTCCCCCTCTTCCAGGTCGATAGCAAAAGAACTCGCCGACTGGCTCATCAACAACAACGTGATCGAGCACATTTTTGGACCAAATTTGCACATTGAGGTGAGCGTCTGCCTGTCTGTCTGCCTGTCTGTCTGCCTGTCTGTCTGCCTGTCTGTCTGCCTGTCTGTCTGCCTGCCTGTCTGCCTGCCTGTTTGTCTGCTTGTCTGTCTGTCTGTCTGCCTGCCTGCCTGTCTGTCCGGTCTGTCCTGTCTGTCAAAATTTGAGGTTTTGTACTTGGATGTGAGATTGATTAATGATTGTGGGTCTGTTGTAGATTATTAAACAGTGCCAAGTGATCCTGAACTTCCTGGCTGCGGAGGGGAGACTGAGCACACAGCACGTCGACTGCATCTGGGCGGCTGCGCAGGTCTCACACACTTGATCGTTCACTAGCTCTGCCTGTCACACACACACACGTTTTGGGCATCCAAATGGAGAACATCTCTTGCTTTACAACATTGCTGCTATAAGAAAAACACATATACAGTTAGTCATCAACTTAGAAACATCGAGTTCCGCAGTTTCTACTTCAGGTTTAATCACAGGCTCACTTTCTAAGACTCACTCTGTCTGACTTAAGAACAAATCCGAGTTACGAACACGCTCTCGGAACAGAACTCGTTCATAAGTCGGGGACGACATGTATAGACGTCCCTCAGAGGGCTGAGACTCGAGACAACTGCTGTAAAGAAACGAAAAACTTTGGTGGTGAACGTCAGAATGGGTAAACAATCAATAATAATAATAATAATAAAAAAATGCTCTCTCCTTTTCTTATCGTGAAGGTGAGGGGTAGAATTGAGTTTAAACTCCTGTAAATCTGTAAGTGGGAGGGGAGTATAACGTCTCTCACCCTGTCAATCACAGAGGCACTGGCCAATCATGATCATCTGTGAGCTCGGGTATGCAGAAGCGGGCAGATAGCGCTTAAAAAAAAAAATTCTGTAAGCAAAATAAGATGAGGTATTCCCATCTTATCAGCTTATTAGATTTTTTTTTTATTCTGTTCATAAGTTCTTGCACAAAAACTGTAAAAAATAAAATAAAAATAAATAGAAAAATAAAAAATAAACATGGGATTTGAACTCGCACCCTTCTGATGGTGACGTTTAGTTTCGTCATGTTCTGTGTTTTCAGTTGAAGCACTGCAGCCGCTACATCCACGACCTGTTCCCTTCCCTCATCAAGAACCTGGACCCAGTGCCTCTGAGACACGTCCTCAACCTGGTGTCTGGACTCCATCCTAGTGCACACACCGAACAGGTACACACAAACACACGCACGCACGCAGATCTAAGTGCTTAGATCTTACTGAAAGAATAGGAGGTTCTTTCAGGTTCACATCCGATTAGTCTCGACTGAGAAAGAAAACACATGCACTGTATTTGTGTATGTGTGTTTATAGACCTTGTACTTGGCGTCCATGTTGATCAAGGCGCTGTGGAATAACGCTCTGGCAGCCAAGGCGCAGCTTTCCAAGCAGAGCTCCTTCGCCTCTCTGCTCAACACCAACCTGCCAATGGGCAACAAAAAAGGTAGTGTGTGCGCGTGTGTGTGTGCGCGTGTGTGTGTGTGCGCGCGTGTGTGTGCGCGCGCGTGTGTGTGCGCGTGCGCGTGTGTGTGCGCGCGCGTGTGTGTGCGCGCGCGCGCGTAAATCACATGCGTTTATATTCTACTGCACATTTATACGTTTATCCCATAAACACCACGGTGACGCAGGTGTCACAAAGCATTTCAATGTTCTGGAAACTTCCTCGTTCAGATTTATTCATGACTTCGACTCGTGATGTACGTGACGATCGTCCTGGTGTGGTCATGTGACCGTTTGTGAATTTGTGCATCCATGACATCATTTTCCTGCGTCACAACAGGCTCATTCTAAAATGCTTGTTTTTTTTTTTTTTTTTTGACTGAAAGTAAGGTTCATCCTAAAAACTTCTCGTGTCTTAAGTTTCCATCACTGACGGTTAAAGATTGTGTAGAAATAGTTAAAAGGTTAAAGCTAAAAAATAATCTGATCAGAGTGTCATTATAAGTCGAAGCCCACGTTAGAATTCACTTATACCACTTCAGCGCTGTTATTTCAGCCAAAGTTAATGAAAATATGAACTAATCGCAGTAAAAATATTCACTTTATCTTTTCTAATTAATATCTATTGGTGCAGGTGTTTGTTTACATTGAGACAGTAGTAGCTTATTTTAAAGCGGATTATTAAATCTGTGAATCACATACCTGTTCATAACATCACATGCTTTAACAATAAATTCATCAGGGACAATGCCATGTGATGTCTTTCCAAGTGTCACACATGAGCCCAGACCCAGTTCCCCTTCCACACTCAGTCCCAGTCTGAGACGGCGTTGAGCGCTCAGCACGTTCTGAATATTATAAACACACAGTCTGTGCAGTTTGTTTGTTCGTTTGTTTATTTATTTATTTTTAACTCATTGATATTAGACCATATTTTTGTCTTTTAGTTTTATTTGGTGAATGTTATTTTATTATTATTTTTAATTCCTCAACATAATTATCCAGACATAAAATAATTTGGCCCATATCACTCCTCTGACTGCTGTTACGTTCAGACACTGATTTAATAAACACAGTTATGCTTCTTTTGATGTACACGACTGAGAGTTTTTTTTTCCATCCTTTTTTTCCCAGGTTCCCCGGCGGCGAGTCCAGAGAGCAGCGACAACAGTGACACTCATCACAGCGGAGGCAGCGACATGGAGATGGACGAGCCGATCATGGGCAGCGGGAAACGCGGCCAGCAGAGACTCTCCGACACTGAGGTCTCATGCGCTCCGTCTCTCTCTCTCGCTCGCTGTCTCTCTCTCTCTCTCTCGCTCGCTGTCTCTCTCTCTCGCGCGCTCGCTGTCTCTCTCTCTCGCGCGCTCGCTGTCTCTCTCTCGCGCGCGCTCGCTGTCTCTCTCTCTCGCGCGCTCGCTGTCTCTCTCTCTCGCTCGCTGTCTCTCTCTCTTGCTCGCTCGCTGTCTCTCTCTCGCGCGCTCGCTCGCTGTCTCTCTCTCTCGCTCGCTCGCTGTCTCTCTCTCTCGCTCGCTCGCTGTCTCTCTCTCTCGCGCGCTCGCTGTCTCTCTCTCTCTCGCTCGCTCGCTGTCTCTCTCTCTCGCTCGCTCGCTGTCTCTCTCTCTCGCGCGCTCGCTGTCTCTCTCTCGCGCGCGCTCGCTGTCTCTCTCTCTCGCGCGCTCGCTGTCTCTCTCTCTCGCTCGCTGTCTCTCTCTCTTGCTCGCTCGCTGTCTCTCTCTCGCGCGCTCGCTCGCTGTCTCTCTCTCTCGCTCGCTCGCTGTCTCTCTCTCTCGCTCGCTCGCTGTCTCTCTCTCGCTCGCTCGCTGTCTCTCTCTCTCTCTCGATCTCTGTCTCTCTCTCGCTTGCTCGCTCGCTGTCTGTCTCTCTTGCTCGCTCGCTGTCTGTCTCTCTTGCTCGCTCGCTCACTGTCTCTCTTGCTCGCTCGCTCACTGTCTCTCTTGCTCGCTCGCTGTCTCTCTTGCTCGCTCGCTGTCTGTCTCTTGCTCGCTCGCTGTCTGTCTCTCTTGCTCGCTCGCTGTCTGTCTCTCTCGCTCGCTCGCTGTCTGTCTCGCTCGCTCGCTCGCTCGCTGTCTCTCTCGCTCGCTCGCTCTCTGTCTCTCTCGCTCGCTCGCTCGCTGTCTCTCTCGCTCGCTGTCTCTCTCTCGCTCGCTCGCTGTCTCTCTCGCTCGCTGTCTCTCTCGCTCGCTGTCTGTCTTTCGTTCTCTCGCTCTCTGTCTCTCGCTCTGTCTCTTTCGCTCTGTCTCTTTCGCTCTGTCTCTTTCGCTCTCTGTCTCTTTCGCTCTGTCTCTTTCGCTCTCTCACTCCATCTCTCTGTCTCTTTCACTCTCTGTCTCTCTCATTCTTTCTTTCTCTTTCTCACTTGCTCTCACGCTCTCTCGCTCTCTGTGTAACACACACATATCGTTAGTATACTTTAAGATGAACTTTCTTGGCATTCTGTAAAGGTTTCTAATGAATTATAAATGTACCAGGTTCCAAGTTTGTGTTCTAGCAGCCACACACTCATGCTCTTCTGTGTTGCTCTGTGTCTGGCACGTCTTGCATCACAAGGCCGTAATTAATTCTATACTGAAGGAAACGTTCAACACAGCTATAGAAATTTATAAATTCCCAGTGATAATTATAAGTATGCACTTTATAATAAGAGCTGAAGTTTTTTACAAGTTACAAGTACAAGTACAAGTACAAGTACAGTTTGTATTGGACTCTCCAAGTCCTCACTTCTGTATTTCAGTCTTTATTTTCCTGGATTTCTTTCTGTATCACTTGGACGTTTGTACACTGCCTGGCCAAAAATAAAGGCGCCGCCTACACCAGGATTTCATTGACCACCATTAGCTTTGAATAGACACACTATGTGGTGTCCAGTTCATGGGTGAAAATGATTCCAGAACCACTCTTTCACAGTCTGAATTCTAGGTTAGCTGTGAAAACTTTCAGTTATCATTCAGTACATTCAGGTGGTCAGCTGACTTCAGTTTATTTCCACATAACGTTGCTGGGTCTCGACCTGAGGGACTGAAGCGACCCCAGATCATAACACTGTCTCCAGAGGCTTGTACAGTGGACACTATGAATGATGGGAATAGGGTCGGTCTGGACTCATCAGGTCACATGACCTTCCTCAAATTTAAGTTTTTTTTTTTTATTTCCCTGAGTAGTCTCCCTAACAAGTGTTTTTTATTAATTTATTCTTTAAATGGACACAGCTGTTTAGTCTTGTCACATTTTGCGTGTGGAAATGTGGTTACTTTCACTATAAACCATTTAATTTGATTTCTACCAGCTCTGTAATTTGATCCTTCTGAAGTTGTGATTTATTTATTTTTTGTCCCTTCTTGGATGCACGTTCAGACCTCATGCATTACCTGTTTCACTTTGTCTGCGCAGGAGTCGATGCAGGGCAGCTCAGACGAGACTGCGAACAGCGGCGAGGAGGGCAGCAGCGGCCCGGGGAGCAGCAGCGGTCGCAGCGAGGCCTCCAGCAACGAGGCCGAGTCGAGCCAAGCCAGCCAGTCAGCAGGCAGCCCTGGCAGCGAGCTCCACTCCGATATAGCTGATAGCGAAGCCTTAAAGGAGGACGAGGAGGAGGAAGACGATGAGGACGATGAGGAAGACGAGGACGACGACGAGGACGACGAAGAGGACAGGCCGACTCCGGTTTCCGAGCACAGCCCTCAGAAGGAGACTCGAGACCCCCTGACTTCAGAAGTGCGCAAACGGAAGGCTGGTGAGGCTCTCGGAGAAGTCCAGGGTCCGCCAGAAAGACCCGGAATGTCCGGAGCGGTCGCGTCCGGTTCCATCGGTCCTAGTCTTCAGAAACCCAAAACCCTGTCGTTCTCGTCCGAGGCCGCGTCTGCCATGGTAACCTCTTCGTCCTCTTCCTCCTTGAGGATTCTGGACACTTGTTCTTCGGCCTGTTTAGAAGGATCCTCGGAAGAGCGCATTGACCCGGCGTCTCTCTCCCAATCCCAGAATCCCCAGCAACAGCAGGGGATTGGATCAGAAATGGGCGCCTCACACGGGACACCCATAACCCAGGAGCCACCCTGCTTAACCCGCGCCACCGACTTCCTGTCTGAAGCCATGGGCAACGAACTGTTCAACTGCAGGCGCTTTATCAACCCGCAGCATCACCACCACCACCACCACCACCATCATCACCACCACCATGAAGGGTACGACCATGGCATCTGGGTAACTGGGTCTCACTAATTATGTCGTAATTGTCCAGTTAATTAAGCTGGTCCTCTCTTTCCAGTCACATGGTGGAGGACATGCTGAGCGCAGACGACGTGAGTTGCAGCAGCTCCCAGGTCAGTGCCAAGTCCGAGAAGAACATGGCGGATTTTGACGGCGAGGAGTCGGGCTGCGAGGAGGAGCTGGTCCAGATCAACTCTCACGCCGAGCTCAGCTCGCACCTGCAGCAACATCTGCCCAACCTGGCTTCCATATACCACGAGCACCTGGTGCAAGGTACGCTCCCAGCTCCCATCCAGTCACATGGTGCATATACCTTGAAGATATAAGCACACTATATATGCATTTATTTAAATAGTTTCATACTTAAAATAAAAATGGCTTAAATATATACGGACAATCCTTGAATCCGTTTCTTAGCTAGCAATATGTGTAGCAATACTCTCTTGTGACACTAGGTGGCGAGAGCCACATCTCCCAGTCAGCCATGCAATTATAAGGGAAAACCAACCGATACGCTAGAGGTGGATATTTTATTATAAAATAGTATGTGTTAGATGCTCTACCGTTTGGTTGATTAGGGCATTTTCACCGTCATAAGCGTGGATCATCTGTTCTTAAGTTGTTAAGTTTGTACAATTGCCCCGTTTGCATGCCAACACATTTACATACTCGTGTATATATTTAGATAATGTTGATGTATTAGCATTTTCTTATGCACTTAACTGCATAATTCTACTAATGCCTGCTTGGATGAAACACAGCAACCGTCGAACACATCAGGTAAAAGAGCTGCTCTGTTGATGCTCCACAGGTCCTTCTGTTCATAAACACCAGTACTCGGGCCATGCGGTGACGGACATTAACCTGGACAACGTGTGTAAGAAAGGAAACACTCTCCTGTGGGATCTGGTCCAGGACGAGGACGCGGTGAGACCGGGAGGGCAGGGGTGAAGTGAATAGTAATGTTTAAATGTCACGCATGTGTTTGGTATGACGTCATTCCTAGTAAGGAGAAATAAACCAGGAGAGCAATATGCATTTTGCATTATTCCTTCCCATAGTTCGATTCCTTGGCATGCTTTTCAGGACAGTCCCATTTCCTGCGTTCTAACTGGTTAGAAAAACGCACTTCCACATAGGGATGTGTGAGAGAAAACCTCGACTTACAAACATCTGAGTTACGAATTTCCGCAGATCTGAACAGACCGCGGTTCTACTTCACGGAAGTAGCTCACGTGAATTGTACAAAAAAAAAATAGACACTGCAGTGCACCAGATACCAATATTTACAGTTATATACAATATTTTTAATGTGTAAGTGAACGTATAAAAAGTCCATTATATGTATGTGTGTGTGCGGGAGAAATGAGTCCGTCTCATCGGATTCAATGAGTCAGTCCGGGAGCACGATAATAGAAAATGTCTGTCCTGTAAATCTGTCCTGATGGTGAATAATGTTAATTTAGGAAACTCCTCGACAAAACAGAGTTCACCGTCCAATACAGTGGAAAACAGCTCTGAGACAAAATTTCGTCCGGGATTCCCCTCGGGATTTAAAGGCGCAGAGACAACACTGTTGCATTTTACTGTGAGATTAATTTCCTTAGGCACAGTTAGGTTTTTGTCCACATGATGGCGGTGTGGGGAAAGGCGACAGATTTAGTCAAGTGGATTGGTATGATTTACACTGTATATTTGTGTCAAAAGCATATAAGACTCACTTTGTCAGACTTAAGAACAAATCCGACTTACAAACGTGCTCCTGGAACAGGACTCATTCATAAGTTGGGGCCTGTATTTATTATTTTTGGTTAGACATTTACAAGGAGGATTATGTGACATTTTAACATTCTAATTGAAGAACCTCATGTAACCAAAATTCTTAAAATAACCATTGAAATCCCGAAGGTGGTTGTCTCCTTGGTGACCAAGTTATAATCTCAGTCTCCTTACATATGTCCCTGTGAGTGTATAGCGTTGTGGACGAGCGCCGTTTAAACCTGTATCTTTTATGCCTGCTGTCAGATTCACTTGTCTGAGGGTCTGATAAACGAGGCGGAGAAGCTGCTGTGCTCCCTCGTGTGCTGGTTCACCGACAGACAAATCCGCATGCGCTTCATCGAGGGATGTTTGGAGAACCTCGCACACCACCGGTGAGACTCAATCAGGTGTTAATTAGAAAAAAGAAAAATCTCCCAAACTCCAAAGCATGTCTCTAATGGAAATTAGGTTAATGTTCATGTAGAGGACAAAATATGGATACATAGTGAATTTAGTTATTTATTGCTAGTTTTAAAAGAATTTCATCTTGGTAAATTTGGAAAAAATTTAGTGAGCTCAGTAACATAACGAAAGGATGCTGAAATGGTAAGAGGAAGTTATGCTAGTAAGAAAAAAAAACTAAGATTTCAATTGGAGGGTATCCTGCCGACAGATTCCACAGAGAGAGAGGTTTATATTAAATTTAAAAAAAAAAGAAAGAAAGAAAGAAACACATCCTAGATGAGAGAAACCAACCCTAGCGATATAAAGCTGACTTGCTGACAATATAATTAGTTGGACCAAAGTACAAAAGTAGAGATACACTATGTAAAAGTAGAAGTCCTCCATTTATGTATATACAGTGGAACCACGGATTGCGAGTAGCTCTGTTTACGAGTGTTCCGCAAGACGAGCATAGATTTTAAAAATATTTTGACTCGAAAAACGAGCATGTCTTGGTTCACGAGTGCAGAGTTTTTTGACACCGATACACACACACACACACACACACTCTCTCGCCTTTTACACCTTTAAACGTAAAGTCCAGGTTAATTTGTTTTATTTTTACTTTATATATTGTATTAATTATTTTTCTGTATTTTTAATTTTTTGGGCTGTGGAACAAATTATTTGAGTTTTCATTATTTCTTATGGGAAGATTTGATTTGGTTTACGAGTGTTTTGGATTACGAGTCCACTTCCGAAATTAATTATGCTCGTGATCCAAGGTTCCACTGTACTGGAGTAAAAGTACAAAGGAACTCGAAGTGCATCTGAAGAACCTTGTGTAAAATCTTGTTCTTTTGGTCAAGGCCATGTTATAATTTGATATTTATTTAGTTATTTTATTATTATAATTTTTTTTCACTATCCTTTAAATCCCTTACATTATATCTATAACATAATTGGTTAAATGTTTAATATGTATCTGCCATGAAATAAACAATACAAACAAACAAAAGAACTTTGTTTTAGAATTTTTTTTCATTTTTTTAATTAAAATCACTTGTATTAGCTCTCTGTAGCTTTTATGTTATAGTAAAAATCTCTCTCTCTCTTTGAGAGGTTGTTTTTGCAACCTCCTGATTTCAAACACTCGCTACGATAAATGTTTCAGCAAATCACTCAATTATATGAAGTAGTCAGCAGATGTCCGGTATTCCCACTTCTTCAAATGCAGCCACACCGCTGTAGTTATGTTAGAATTGCATACAGAAATGTAGTGAAGTAAAAAGTACAGATGTTTGTTGTAGGATGTGGTCGAGTACAAGTAAAAAGTATCTTCTAAACAAAACCTAATCAAGCACTAATTCCACGTATTTGAAATATTTAAGTACAGTAACGAAGTCAATTTGCCAAGCTACTCACCACCGCGGTTGTGAAACATTGCAGATTTTTTTTATTTATGTATTTTTTTCCTGTTCCCCTTGTCCGTTTGTGTGTCTCAGGTCCGTAGTGGTCTCTCTCCGTCTACTGCCGAAGTTGTTTGGGACGTTCCAGCAGTTTGGCTCCAGCTACGACACGCACTGGATCACCATGTAAGCGAGCCAGCCGTCATCTTTGCAGACTTTCCTCTTCTCTGCCAGAATGTAGACTGTAGCGTTATGAGGATGGTGAAGAAGATCACTTTGCTGTGTTTTTTGTGCTGCAGGTGGGCTGAGAAGGAACTCCACATGATGAAGCTCTTCTTCGAGGACCTGCTGCATTACATCCAGGAAGTGCGGGAACAGCGGCACAAGTTCTCCCTGTGAGTACCGTGCTGAGAGGGGTGTGTGTGTAAAGTTGGGTGCGAAGGTTTGCGCCCCCTTGACTTTTGTTACGACCTGAACACCAGGGCAGGATGTCTGAGACGGTCAAGTTTGGATGAAGATTCACCTCACAGGAGAACTTGGTTGCGTATATATCGTGTGTGTTATGTTTGTGATGCAGGTACAGCCACAGTGCAGAGGTGCAGGTGCGTCTCCAGTTCCTCACCTGCGTGTTCTCCACTCTCGGCTCTCCGGATCACTTCAGTGAGTCTCGCATACACGCCTCGTCCCCACAACCCTCACACACTCATGATTAAAATTCTAAATTGTCTTCCTGATTACGGATGTGCGTGTGTTTTATCAGGGTTGAGTCTGGAGCAGGTGGACATCCTGTGGCACTGTCTGGTAGAGGACTCGGAGTGCTACGACGACGCACTGCACTGGTTCCTCAACCAGGTGCGCAGTAAAGACCAGCATGCCATGGGCATGGAGACCTACAAACACCTCTTCCTGGAGAAGGTGAGCTCACTCTCTCTCTCTCTCCCTCTCTCACTCTTTTTCTCCCTCTCTCACTCTCTCTCTTTCTCTCCCTCTCGCGCTCTCTCTCCCTCTCTCGCTTTCTCTCTCTCTCTCTCTCTCTCGCTCGCTCGCTCGCTCGCTCTCGCTCTCTGTTGTTCTCTCTTTCTCCCGCAGCAGCACAGAAGACGATTCATCATTGCGTTTCTCCCTAGTAGTAAAACGTTTTCTCGTGTAAAAGTTCTCTGAGGACTTTCCGTATTGACCAGAACACTGTGCTCACGCCAAGCAAGTGTTTTACTGCGGCTGAGAGTCTCATCACCGTACTGCGCTCGAAGTCTTCTGTAAATGTCAATCGTGTTTACACGCAGTACGTCATGAACGAGTCCCGGTTTGACTTGAACGCTCATCTTTTGTAGATTTTCCCGAATTCTTTAAGGTTAAGTGCAGAAACCCGAGTTACGAATTTTCAGAAATGTGCATGGAGCTCGCATCTACGAATGTCATATCTGTGAAAGTTCAAATCGCATAAGTAGTACTAGTCATTTTTTCAAATAGTTTATTTACAGTTTAAATTAAAAAGTAAAAGTGTTTATTTGGTCTCCCGACTGAGTGGGAGGGACTCAGCCTTAATATGGGAGCCCCCTAGTGATAGGGAGGAATTGGACGCGACTACGTTAGGGGAAAAAATCCCCCCAAAAAAAGGTGTATAAGACTTACTTACTTCCGACTTGCGAACAAATCCGACTTGCGAACGATCTCCAGGAGATGAGCTAAATAGAAGCTATCTGTAGGAGATAAATCTGTCTGAAAAAACATGTTTTTTATAGTGCGAGATAAAAGTTTAAAAAGTAAAAGTTTTAGAATTCTCATTTTAGATGAAATATCTCAACTATGAGCTAAGAGGAAAAAAGAAAAAGGAAAGAAATATATACATATAGCCTACTTTTTCCTGTGTGATTAGATGCCGCAGTTGAAGCCGGAGACGATCAGCATGACGGGACTCAACCTGTTCCAGCACCTCTGTAATTTGGCACGTCTGGCCACCAGCGCCTACGACAGCAACTCCAACTGCGAGGTACACACTGCGCCCTTACACACTGCGGAAGGTTATGAGGTTTAATCCCATATCACAGACTAAATACTTAGACAAGTAAATGTTATAACTGAAAATAATGTGTGTGTGTGTTTTTGTTGTGTTTTTTGTGTAGTTGTGTGGTATGGATCAGTTATGGGGCATCGCTCTGAGAGCTCAGTCCGCAGACATCAGCCGAGCCGCCATCCAGTACATCAACTCCTACTACATCAACGGTTTGTTACAACACACGGCCGCGCACACACACACGCAGACTCCCAGATGTTCTCAGCTCTCTGTGTTTTAGAAGACCTCATAGACACCTTCAGATTGTCGTTTCTTGGAAACCTGTTTCTGAAATCATGCAAGCCGTAGAGTGTATCGGGGTGAATCTGGAATGTGTGTGTGTGCGCGTGTGTTTCAGGTAAGACGGGCTTGGAGAAGGAGCAGGAGTTCATCAGTAAGTGCATGGAGAGTCTGATGATGGCGTCGGCCAACCTAGAGAAGGACCCGCACTCCAGCCTGACCATCATCGAGAGGGGTCTGCTCATGCTCAAGACACACCTGGAGGCCTTCAGACGCAGGTACACACACACACACACACACACGCACACGCGCAAGCTTGAATGAGAGGAATGATGAGTTTACAGCATTTCATCTTGTAAACAGATGAGGTTAATATCAGGGGTTAACTTGATTCCGTGTGTGTGTGTGTGTGTGTGTAGGTTTGCGTACCACCTTCGGCAGTGGCAGATCGAAGGTGCAGGAATCAGCAGCCACCTCAAAGCTCTCAGCGACAAGCAGTCCCTGCCTCTCCGCATCGTCTGTCAACCCGCCGGCCTGCCAGACAAGGTACACACTGCACGCACGCACGCACACACACACACACACACACACACACACACACACACACACACACACTACAAACTACACACCACACATACCACACGCTACACACTACACGCTACACACACACACTACACACTACATACTACACACACACTACACAAATTTTATTTTATTACTGGACTGATATAACTGTGTGTGTGTGTGTGTAGATGACGATAGAGATGTACCCCAGTGATCAGGTGGCGGATCTGAGGGCCGAAGTCACTCACTGGTACGAGAACCTGCAGAAGGATCAGATCAGTCAACAGGCACAACTACAGGAGTTCAACCAGAGCACCAGACAGCAGGAGTTTCCAGGTACACACACACACCACACACACACCACACACACAATAATGCATCACACCACACACACACCACACACACACCACACACACAATAATGCATCACAACACACACACACACACACAATAATACATCACAACACACACACACACTACACAACCCCCCCCCCCCAAACACACACACGCAATAATACACCACAACACACACACACACACACACGCATACACAACACACATTATACACACACACCACTATAACAAAACAAACCACAATGTACAACACAACAGAAGCACAAGACCGCAGGAGTTTCCAGGTACAAAACATCACTTGAGGCAAACTACAACATTATACACAACACACCACAGCACGAAATACCGCAGACTGTACCTTCATCTTTATGGAAAGGCATTCATTTGCGTGCGTGCGTGCGTGTGTGTGTGTGTGTGTGTAGGTGGTCTGATGGGTCCCGTGCGAATGATTTCATCAGGTCATGAACTGACCACCGACTATGATGAGAAAACACTACACGAGCTCGGCTTCAAGGACATGCAGGTACTCGCTCTGTCTCCGCCTGTCTCTGTCTCTCCCCCCGTGTCTTTGTCTCTTTCTGTCTCTCACTCAATCTGTCCATTTTGTTGTTTCTCTCTGTGTCTCTCAGATGGTGTTCGTGTCTCTGGGCGCTCCTCGGAGAGAGAGGAAGGGAGAAGGTGTCCAGCTCCCGGCCTCCTGCCTGCCTCCTCCTCAGAAGGAACACATCCCCATGCTGTTGCTCCTGCAGGAGCCTCACCTCACCACGCTGTTCGACCTGCTCGAGATGCTCGCCTGCTTCAAAGCTCCCGGTCCCGAGCGCACGCAGCACGCCGCTCAGGTAACGCGAACCAACACACACAGTGTAACTTCATAAGTTGCACAATTAATTATTGGCGCCCTTGGTTTTTAATTTCATGGACTGCAGAGAGTTCTCGATTTAGATGAATGACTACAACGTGTGTGTGTGTGTGTGTGTTGTGTGTGTCGCCGGTGTTTTAGAGCGTGCGCTGCGAGGATCTGCACCTGCATGCGGAGAATCTCTCTCGCCGAGTGTGGGAGCTGCTCATGCTCCTGCCCACCTGCCCCAACATGCTCCAGGCCTTTCAGAACATCTCAGACGACACGGTCAGTCACATGACCCGCCCTGCTGCTGCGGCAGGAGTCTCGTTTAAGGTCCAACGATCGATGACTGAGAGGAGTGTGTGTGTGTGTGTGTGTGTGTGTGTGTGTGTGATGTTTCAGGGCTCTGATGGCCTTTGCTGGAAAGATCTGTTGAGGATAAAGTCGCCCCATAAGCTGCTGTACGCTCTGGAAATCATTGAAGCTCTGGGAAAACCCAACCGCAGAATACACAGGGAGTCCACGGTATACACACACACACACACGGAGTTATACACACCAAAATCCACGGATACCTTTCAGATTATAACGTGCTGTTTTGCCTCGTGTGTGTGTGTGTGTGTTTTACAGGGTAGTTACAGTGACCTGTACCCAGACTCGGATGACTCGAGTGAGGACCAGATTGAAAACAGTAAAAACTCATGGAGCTGCAAGGTCTCTCTTTATTTATGCACACACACACACACACACACGCACACGCGCACACACACACACACCCTTTCTCTCTCTCTCTCAGACCATTGACATTTAAGTGGCTGCTTTGTGGCTTACATTGTAAAGTGTGTGGTTTTCTACCTTTGCATCAGTTTGTGGCATCTGGAGGACTTCAGCTGCTTCTGGAAATCTTTAATTCTGCAATCCTCGAGCCCAAGGAGCAAGAGTCATGGACAGTGGTGAGACACACACACACACACTCGCAGACAGACACATAGAGAGACAGACGACAAGTAGACAGACAGACAGACAGGCAGGCACACAGACACACACTCGGAGAGATGGGCAGACGAACACAAAACGAACAGCGGACAGTTGTTGTTTCCCTCCGTCTCTTTTTCCTTCTCTCCATCTGTCTCGCTCGTGACTTTTCGCCGTCTCCTTCTCTTCTTTTCTCCATTTCTCTGTCGCTCTTTCCTTTTCTCCATCTCCCTCGTGCTCTTTCTCGATCTCTTTCCTTTTTTCCTTTTATCTGTTTCTCTATCCCTTTTTGCCTCTGTCTGTCTTTCTCCTTTGTCTCATGTCTCTCCATCCCTATTACTGGGTGTCACATGTGGGTGTTGTACCTCCGGGATGAGCATGGTGAGTTTTTTGAGCTGGTCGTCACAGAATGGCAGATCTTAATCTCTCTCTCTCTCTCTCTCTCTCTCTCTCTCTCTCTCTCTCTCTCTCAGTGGTTGTTGGACTGCTTGGCGTGCCTCCTGAAGCTGATCTGCCAGTTTGCAGTGGACCCTGCTGATCTAGATCTGGCCTACCATGACGTCTTTGCCTGGTCCGGCCTCACGGACACGCAGCGCAAGAGGGCGTGGCCAGGGAAGTCCCGCAAGAGCGCCGGGGAGCACGGGAAAGGCCTGCACATACCACGGCTGACCGAAGTACGATGCCGTGATGCGCATCAAAGACTTTATTATTTTGTGAAAGGATTGATCTTATTATAAATTTGACTTCCAGGCAGAGTTTTAGTGAAAGTGTGTGTGTGTGTGTGTGTGGGCTTTTAGGTGTTCCTCAGTCTCGTCCAAGGTACCAACATGATCCAGCGACTCATCAACGTGGCCTATACCTACGACAACCTGGCACACAGGTAACACACACACACACACACACACACCCCCACACAGATAGAATGTGCGGAAGTAAATGACTGTTATTCACCAATCGCCTGACATCACTTCCTATTCCTGTGTCTCAGGGTGTTGAAAGCGCAGTCTGACCACCGATCCCGTCATGAAGGTGAGAATGTTTTCGACGCTACCTCAGGAAAAGCGCTCCACAGGTTTAGCTTAATACCAGAATCTTAAGACGTTTTCACATCAGGGCTTCGGGATCGTTTCCGAGAACACTTGACCACAGGGTCGTTAGTTCAAGTCCACCGGTAAAGGTGGTCTCGAGAATGATGGAGGGCACTCGGGCACTGATCGAAACATCTTTTGACCTACTTGCAAGTGAGCGTTACTCTTGGCGTTTTGTCTGAAATATCAATAATATTACGCACGGAGCAAAGATTAACTTTCTAGGTCTCTTCTTCTGATGGCTCACAAACCAAGTAGGTGCAAACTGCCACCTGCTGTGGCAAAGCGTGTAAATGCACAAGTGTACCCGAGTACGGAGACTAAAAACAATGTGGACGGTACAAACTATCGTGGGCAATGTGAAAACGCCCATAGGTTACTGACAGTTAATACATTTGTTCAG
The DNA here is from genome assembly GCA_013621035.1 of Clarias magur. NCBI lineage: Eukaryota > Metazoa > Chordata > Actinopteri > Siluriformes > Clariidae > Clarias > Clarias magur. The sequence goes on from QNUK01000355.1 coordinate 24,384, forward strand.
TAATTCCTTTGTTAAACGAGTGTTGTTGATCTGTATTTGCATATCCGACCTAATGGACTCCTGTGTTGTTTATATTTCATGTTTATTAATAACGATCAGATCCCAACAAAGACGGCTGTTACTGTATGCGGTGTGATTTACGTTGATGATTTGCAGTAGTGAAAACAATGAGTTTTGGAGACGTCTTACCGACCACCACCAGGTCTGTTTGCTGACTTACTGAGTGTGTACTGAATGTGTGTGTGTGTGTGTGTGTGTGTGTGTGTGTGTGTGTGTGTGGGGGGGGGGGCTGTGTTTTAGTTACACATTACTCGATGTGGTTGTTGGTGAGCTGGGCGCACTGCTGCTCCATGGTGAAGTCCAGCCTGGCTGACAGCGACCATCTGCACGACTGGCTCAAAAAACTCACCTTGCTCATCCCAGAGGTAACAACACCCACGAGAGAGAGACAGAAAGGGAGAGACAGACAGAGATGGAGAAATGGACAGAAAGTCAGGAAGAGATGGAGGAAGACGAGAGGGGGACAGTGAAAGATGGAGAGGGGGACAGTGAAAGATGGAGAGGGGGACAGTGAAAGATGGAGAGGGGGACAGTGAAAGATGGAGAGGGGGACAGTGAAAGATGGAGAGGGGGAATGGCAGGTGATTAGAGATGGAGAATGAACGGTGACGCGAGAGACAAACTGATGAGAGAGACACAGACAGACTTACTGACTGACCGATGAGACAGACAGAGGCAGACCGATGGGGCAGGCCGACGAGACTTACTGTTTGATGAGACAGAAGGGCAGACAGATCTGAAGAGGCTACTGCAAGAATTGAAATATGACGTTATTTTAATCATTAACCATCTGCAGGTTGTCCCACTCAGAAACATTCTGTCACTAAAAGGTTCTCTCTCTCTCTCTCTCTCTCTCTCCAGACGGCAGTTCGTCATGAGGCGTGTAATGGACTGTATAAACTCTCCCTGTCTGGACTGGAGGGAGGAGAGTCAATTAACAGATCCTTTCTGCTGCTGGCTGCATCAACTCTGCTTAAATTCCTTCCGGATGCACAGGCTCTCAAACCGCTTCGAGTACGCTCACGCTCACACACACATACACACACACACTTTTATAAGGTAGTATGTGAGAACAAACTTGATAACCCTAGGGATGTGATGGAGTTTGGAGAAGAGAGTACAGTTACTACTCTGTGTGTGCAGGTAGAGGAGTATGAAGAGGAGGCAGTCTTGCGCTCTGGCTGTAAGGAATATTTCTGGCTGCTGTGTAAGCTCATCGACAACATCCACGTTAAAGATGCCAGTCAGACCACACTGCTGGACCTGGACGCTCTCGCTCGTCACCTGGCAGACTGCATACGCAGGTATTTTTCTGCACTACAGTTGTGTTTTGCTTTTCCCTGTGTAATGTCAGTCTCGTCAGTCTTCCTCTCATTCCTGTTCCTCCTGCAGCCGTGAGATCCTGGATCAGCAGGACGGGGTTGCGGAGGACGACGGTCTGACGGGGCTGCTGCGTTTGGCCACCAGCGTGCTAAAGCACAAGCCTGCGTTCAAGTTTTCACGCGAGGGTCAGGAGTTTCTGCGTGATGTCCACGACGTGCTCTTCCTGCTGCCCAGCCTCACTGATCGACTACAGCCCAAGTGCAAGAGCCACGCGGCCCGCGCCGCCGCCTACGACCTGCTCACTGAGATGCTCAAAGGCTCCGTGGACAACTACAGACTGCTGCACAACTGGGTCATGGCCCAGCACATGCAGGGTAACGCACGCGCACACACACACGCACACTCTTTACTTATAAATGTTATTTATAAATATTTTAATAATTTGCGTTATGATCTTAAGGTCACCTGTGTCATTAGACATCATGTTCAAGGTCCCCCATGCTGTCCAGTCAAGGTCCCAGATCGTTAGACCCCATGGTCAAGGTCCTTTTGCATCATTAGACCCCACGGTCAAGGTCCCTCGTTGCGTCTTTAGACCCCGCGGTCAAGGTCCCTCGTTGCGTCTTTAGACCCCACGGTCAAGGTCCCTCGTTGCGTCTTTAGACCCCACGGTCAAGGTCCCTCGTTGCGTCTTTAGACCCCACGGTCAAGGTCCCTCGTTGCGTCTTTAGACCCCCACGGTCAAGGTCCCTCGTTGCGTCTTTAGACCCCACGGTCAAGGTCCCTCGTTGCGTCTTTAGACCCCACGGTCAAGGTCCCTCGTTGCGTCTTTAGACCCCACGGTCAAGGTCCCTCGTTGCGTCTTTAGACCCCACGGTCAAGGTCCCTCGTTGCGTCTTTAGACCCCACGGTCAAGGTCCCTCGTTGCGTCTTTAGACCCCACGGTCAAGGTCCCTCGTTGCGTCTTTAGACCCCACGGTCAAGGTCCCTCGTTGCGTCTTTAGACCCCACGGTCAAGGTCCCTCGTTGCGTCTTTAGACCCCACGGTCAAGGTCCCTCGTTGCGTCTTTAGACCCCACGGTCAAGGTCCCTCGTTGCGTCTTTAGACCCCACGGTCAAGGTCCCTCGTTGCGTCTTTAGACCCCACGGTCAAGGTCCCTCGTTGCGTCTTTAGACCCCACGGTCAAGGTCCCTCGTTGCGTCTTTAGACCCCACGGTCAAGGTCCCTCGTTGCGTCTTTAGACCCCACGGTCAAGGTCCCTCGTTGCGTCTTTAGACCCCACGGTCAAGGTCCCTCGTTGCGTCTTTAGACCCCACGGTCAAGGTCCCTCGTTGCGTCTTTAGACCCCACGGTCAAGGTCCCTCGTTGCGTCTTTAGACCCCACGGTCAAGGTCCCTCGTTGCGTCTTTAGACCCCACGGTCAAGGTCCCTCGTTGCGTCTTTAGACCCCACGGTCAAGGTCCCTCGTTGCGTCTTTAGACCCCACGGTCAAGGTCCCTCGTTGCGTCTTTAGACCCCACGGTCAAGGTCCCTCGTAGCGTCTTTAGACCCCACGGTCAAGGTCCCTCGTAGCGTCTTTAGACCCCACGGTCAAGGTCCCTCGTAGCGTCTTTAGACCCCACGGTCAAGGTCCCTCGTAGCGTCTTTAGACCCCACGGTCAAGGTCCCTCGTAGCGTCTTTAGACCCCACGGTCAAGGTCCCTCGTAGCGTCTTTAGACCCCACGGTCAAGGTCCCTCGTAGCGTCTTTAGACCCCACGGTCAAGGTCCCTCGTAGCGTCTTTAGACCCCACGGTCAAGGTCCCTCGTAGCGTCTTTAGACCCCACGGTCAAGGTCCCTCGTAGCGTCTTTAGACCCCACGGTCAAGGTCCCTCGTAGCGTCTTTAGACCCCACGGTCAAGGTCCCTCGTAGCGTCTTTAGACCCCACGGTCAAGGTCCCTCGTAGCGTCTTTAGACCCCACGGTCAAGGTCCCTCGTAGCGTCTTTAGACCCCACGGTCAAGGTCCCTCGTAGCGTCTTTAGACCCCACGGTCAAGGTCCCTCGTAGCGTCTTTAGACCCCACGGTCAAGGTCCCTCGTAGCGTCTTTAGACCCCACGGTCAAGGTCCCTCGTAGCGTCTTTAGACCCCACGGTCAAGGTCCCTCGTAGCGTCTTTAGACCCCACGGTCAAGGTCCCTCGTAGCGTCTTTAGACCCCATGGCTAAGGTCCTTTTGCCTTGTTACACCCCGCGGCTAAGGTCCTTTTGCCTTGTTACACCCCGCAGTCAAGGTCCCCCATAACGTTGTTATACCCCTACGGTAAAGGTCCCTCGCAACGTCAGTATACCCTCATGGACAGGGTCCCTCTTGTGTTACCCCATTTATAGTCCTTCACCTTATTACCCCACCAAAGGCCTATTGCACTGTTATCAAATTCAATTCACATTATGGAAACGAGTTCGAAAGATGTGAGGAAAATGTATGAAATATAATTACCAGTTTGCCTCGCCAAGGTCATGTCATTATGTCACCAAGATTGCCTCAGACTTGATAAAGGCCAGCTTTACCATCGAGCTGCTTTCTAGACGCACTCTGACGTCCCAGTTTAGTCCCCTTCACCTGCATCGTTTTTCGTTTCTGTAATCTCTAGTAAGAGGCATTTAATATTTCTTATCTCTCCATAGCGTCTCACGCTCCATATAAATGGGACTACTGGCCTCACGATGATGTCCGAGCTGAATGTCGCTTTGTGGGTTTGACCAACCTGGGTGCCACGTGTTACCTGGCATCGACCATCCAGCAGCTTTACATGATACCTGAGGCCAGGCAGGCAGTTTTTACGGCAAAAGTGAGTGTGCACACACACGCACGCGTGCACACTACTACTGTATCTAATAATCTCAGAAACATCACTGTGTGTGTGTTTGTGTGTGTGTACCTGCTTCTGTTCCTGGTTTGTCTTTAGTATTCAGAGGAGATGAAGCATAAGACCACGCTGCTGGAGCTGCAGAAGATGTTCACGTATCTCATGGTAACGACATCAGAGATCCTTCTATTCACATCTCAGTGTTGTATCGTAGATTTTTACAAGTAGGAATTATTTTTTTTCTCTAGGAGAGCGAGAGGAAGGCGTATAACCCCCGGCCCTTCTGTAAAACCTACACCATGGACAAGCAGCCTCTGAACACGGGAGAGCAGAAGGACATGACGGAGTTCTTCACTGACCTCATCACCAAGATCGAAGAGATGTCTCCTGACCTGGTGTGTGTGTGAGAGAGAAAAAGAAACTCCTGCTACTTTTAACCTATTTCTATCTAACATACTATATTTCTGTTTAAAGAAATAAGATCCAGCTTGAAAACGAGTCTAACTTGGGGTTCTAGTTTATTGTTTAGCACTTTAAGAGAACAATCATCTACAGTGCGTCTCTAGTTTGTGTCAGAGAGCAAAAACAGGTCGGCTTACAATCTAAGATGACACCGTCCGTGCATGTCCACAGTAGCGCCGTTTTCTGTAACCAGAAGGAATCCCATAAATAAGCCTGATTTATGTGTGTGTTCTCTCTGTTTTTATCTCTTTTAGAAAAATACGGTCAAGACACTGTTCGGGGGTGTGATTACCAACAATGTGGTCTCGCTGGTCAGTAAACATTGAGCTCATCATCTCTCTCTGTGTGTGTGTGTGTGTGTGTGTGTGTGTGTGTGAGATTTTCTCTACATTACACACATTAAATTACACACATTATGCAGTTGATGTCATCAGAATTTTATTTGGTTTGACCAAAGGAGAAATTATTGTTATTATTATTATTTATTTTTTTTAATGCAAATAAAATCTAGTAGCCGAGATGTACTTTTATTGTACACCAGCGGAATTATGCGCAATTGAATGGGTGATGGGTAGTTTATAAGAGTAGTTCAAAGGTTGTACTTCTTTCGTCGCCGGTCAAATACACTCCCTTGTTTGGTAATCGGGGGTCGTGAGTCACAGATGAGAAATCGAAAAAGTCGATCGGATAAAGATGATTTGAGTTTTGTCTTCATCGCTTGTACCATTTTAGCTGTGAAAATCTGAACTAATCCCAGAAAAAATATTCAGTTTAGCTGCAGGTGTTGGTTTACATTGAGACGGTAGCGCATTAGTAGCTTATTTTAAAGTAGATTATTAAATCAGACACACAACCGTTCATAACATCACTTTTACTCAACATTCAGATTTCACTTCTGGTGCAGGTTAAACTTCAGGCAGAGATCGAAGTACTGCAGAGATTTCAGTGAATTCTGCCCAGACAGTTTCGCGTGATGCTGAACAGAAAGTTTTCTGACACCTTCATGATTAAGACATCGACCATGAAACCAGTATCATTGAAAGAATGAGTTCTGACCAAAGTACAGACAAAACCTTTCTTTTATTTATATAGGATGAATTCGGCATGCTTTTAAGCTGTTCAACTTGTTCACTTTATGTGCTCATTGAATACAAGAACAAGTTGTTTTATTAATTATACTTTCTAATTAAATATAAAGACTAATCATGGCGTGGGGTATCGAGTTTTTTTCCACATCGACCCAGTAAAGGATGTGTTTATGCTTACTCCAGGCTGAGCATTTGAAAACTTAAAATAGTATTTAAATGATTGTGTGTTTGTGTGTGTGTGTGTAGGACTGCGATCATGTGAGTCAGACGGCGGAGGAGTTCTACACGGTCAGGTGTCAGGTGGCCGACATGAAGAACATCTACGTGAGCGACTCCCACACACACATTCACTTACTTACTACACTTATTCGTTTTTTCTTCGCATCATATTGTGTGTGTGTGTGTGTGTGTGTGTGTGTGTAGGAATCTCTGGATGAGGTGACTATTAAGGACACTCTGGAAGGAGACAACATGTACACCTGCTCTCAGTGTGGAAAGAAAGTTCGTGCCGAAAAGCGGTACGTCTCTCTCTCGCCGGCGAACGTTTCGAACGGGAAAATCACATCGCGTTTATTTTTACGCGTATCGAGACTAGCGCGTCTTTTAAAACCGCGATATGTATATATTAAATGTACCATTTTGTGTTCAAACCTATTTACCTAGGCTAACCGCAAATAGTTGGACAAATTACTTTGTTAAAGGGGTTGTCAATATTTATTTATCACTTCAAAAATATATATATATAAAAAAAAAAGAAACATAACTTATTGATAAGTTTACCTTTTAGGTGTATATTATCTGTAAAACCTTTTTTTTAAAAAATTCTTTAAACAAGAATAAAACACAATACACAATATTTAATCACAAGCTTTGTTTAGAATTTTATAACACTTCGTCCGTGAGTCTTCAGTTTAAGTTTTAAAAGTTTTTTTTTTTTTTTCCATCTCCACAGAGCGTGTTTCAAGAAGCTGCCGCGGATCCTGAGCTTCAACACCATGCGCTACACGTTCAACATGGTGACGATGATGAAGGAGAAAGTGAACACGCACTTCTCCTTCCCGCTCCGCCTCGACATGACGCCCTACACCGAGGACTTCCTCATGGCCAAGGGAGACCGGAAGGAGGGTACGCTCCGTCCGCGCCGCCTCGCCGGCACCCAAGTCGGATTTCATGAGGAAGCCGGGATTAAATCCGCTCTCGTTTCCTCGCCAGGTTTCCGTGACGACGGCGAAGGGAAGGAGGTGGAGAGTTACGAGTACGACCTCATCGGCGTGACGGTGCACACGGGCACGGCGGACGGCGGACATTACTACAGCTTCATCCGGGACATCGTCAACCCCCACGCCTACCGCAACAACAAGTGGTGAGGACGCGCTAAACAACGTGTTAAACGTGACGTAATAAACCCGGCATTTGTCTTTTAAAAAAATATATTTTTTTTTACTTTGAATAAATCTCAGGTACCTGTTCAACGACGCCGAGGTGAAGCCCTTCGATTCGGCCCAGCTGGCATCCGAGTGTTTCGGAGGAGAGATGACAGTAAACCATAGCGGACGTTTCGAGTCTTTATCATAAATCTGTTTAACTTTGTTACTTATTTAATTTTTTTTTCTTTTTCATTCTTTACAGACGAAGACCTACGACTCGGTTACAGACAAGTTCATGGACTTTTCTTTTGAAAAGGTGAGACGCATCCGACCTCGTCGTAGTTTAAATATTGTACGATGTAAGGTTGATGCAATCGGATCACGTTTTCATTTAACGGAGCACAAAAGTTTATACACCCTTGGATGATGGCGGTGTATTCGGTTTTACAGCACTTGTTTCGTACTTTAAATATAAAAAAAAGATATTAATAGTGAAATAAAGGTGTAGTTTTTTTTTTTTTTTTTTTTTCTTTCTGGACGTGAAATACGTACTGTAGCCCTTTTTATCTGAGTACTTTATTATCTGAGCGTCTTCTCAATAGATTCTCAAATATAAATAAATTATATTAGTATTTTGAGTTGCGTACTAAATATTTTTTCCGGTAAATGACGTGATGCGCACGTGTCTTTATTATGAGGGTGAGTCAAAAATGATCCGGACTCCAGCTGTAGAATTGATTTTTATCACCTTTTAGTAAAGAGTAATCCATCGTTTTTTGTGTCGTTAAAAATCATTAAAAAAATGTTTAGCTGCGAGTCATGAATGCGTCGCTGTCTTCACTTCTTCATCAGAAGTGAATCTTCGTCCTCGTCGGGCTGCTTTCAGGGGACCAAACAAGGTGAAAGTACAATAGATGGAGATCAGGCCTGTAAGGGAGGACGCTTTAACACTTCGACAGATCACGTCAGATCACATCAGTCCTACGCCCTCGGATATCAGTCCTCTATGTTTAGTCTTCGGCTCTTCAATGAGCGTCTCGCTGTTCGATTGTTGAACCTTTTCCCTGATAATGTTCCAATACTTCTGGCCCTTGAGAAGCGTTTGCAGAGATCCTCTCCCGTGAGTTGTTTCTGTACCACAGTTACACACTGGACACCTGTACAGCAGTGACTGGGGAAACGGTAGCCTCGTACAGGAAATGCGCTTTTATGTCGTCTTTGTTCATTTAATTTATTGAAAGTATTGTGTTGAAATTGATACTCAAGTTCAGGCTTTCTTGCGTAATTCATATCCAAGATGCGTGAAAACCCTTTGTTTGCAGACGCACAGTGCCTACATGTTGTTCTACAAGCGAGTGGAACCGGAGGAGGAGAACGGGAAAGACTTCAGCTTCGACGTCTCTCCCGACTTGCTGGAGGTGTGCACAAATACACACACACACACACACACACACACACACACACACACACACACACACACACACACACACACAGCAACACTTACAAATACTTTACTAACATGTTCAGATAGGGTTTCATACCTCTGCTTTTTCTTTCTGTGTGTCGCAGTGGATCTGGCACGACAACATGCAGTTTCTCCAGGACAAGAACATTTTCGAGCACACCTACTTTGGGTGAGTCCTGCATTAAAGACTAGAAGTCGTCCCCGACTTACGAACATTCGAGTTCTGAATTTCTCACAGATACGAACGGACCACGGTTTTACTTCCGGTTCACAGAAGTAGCTCACGTGTAAAAATAAAAATTTTTTTAAAAAGGCCAATGCACCAGATACCAATATTTACAATACAGTATTTTCAGTGTATGTATAAAATGTCAAAAGTCAGGTATTGTACGTGTGTGCGCCCGGGTGTGCGGGAGAAATGAGTCAGCCTCACCAGTTTCAGTGAATCGGTCCGGGAGCACGATGATAGAAAATCTGTCCTGATGGGGGAATAAACCTAATTTAGGAAAATCCTCAACAAAACAGTGGAGTTCACAGTCCCATAATAAGGATTCAACGTCTTTTAATCTAGTTTATGACGAGCATCTGTCAATAAAAACATCATCTGTACAAGTCACATGACTGGTTATTTCTAATAAACAATGCCGTGTCCTGTACTGAAGTGTTAATATAATACAGTCTGAGCTTCAATTATTATAAGAAAAAGTCAGAATCAATTACAAATACTCAGGAGCAGGAAGATTAAAGTTTTGACCAAGGATTATTAATATCATTTTCTCACGAGTGCGCATCACCGGACATTAGACCATGACGGCACAGGTTTAGTCCAGAAACCAGTATTTTCCACATGTTTGAAGTCTCTCTCTCTCTCTCTCTCTCTCTCTCCGTGTGCAGGTTCATGTGGCAGCTGTGCAGCAGCATCCCCAGCACTTTACCCGACCCCAAAGCCATCTCACTCATGACTGCCAAGGTGATAACCTCCACACACACGTACACGGCATCACTCCTCCTCTTCCGTTCTAATCCACGTTTAAACTTCTAAGTGAATAAGCCGGGAGTGTTAAACTGTGTCCTGTTGAAGCCCTGAAGCCCTGAGCGCTCGTTTAAAAAGGACATTCCTTCAAACGCTGTTTCTTCCTTCTAATTAATGAAGGTCATGAAAGTTCCTCATGCTGTTGTCTCTCTCACAGCTCAGCACATCGTTCGTCCTGGAGACGTTCATTCACTCCAAGGAGAAGGTGAATTATTGTGTCCTGTCTTTCCTTCTCCCCCCCCCCTCTCTCTTAACCTCCTTATATTTACTTATTTATTTTTCATTGTTGCGTCTAACTTAAAAAAAAAAAAATTTAAATAAAAATGATGTTTAATTGTGTCTCCAGCCCACGATGCTGCAGTGGATCGAGCTTCTCACCAAACAGTTTAACAACAGCCAGGCAGCGTGTGAGGTACAAACTCCTCCCCTTTTTTCTTTTTCTCTTTTTTTTAGCCTTTTAAACAAATAAATTGGGTTCTGGTGTCCCGTCGTTTCAAATAATCAGGTATTAAGTTGCACGTTGGGTGATTTAAGTTATGTTAGGTTTATAGATTTTGATTTAGTACCAGGTGTGTTACTGTATCATGTTCAGTCTACCTGAGCCACCAATAACGACCTGGACTCTGCATTAACTTACAGACATCAGCTGGTTTTATATTGAACATTTTTTGATTCCATCATTTTTTTTTTTTTATTTTGTGAAGCTGCTTTGAGAAAATCACCATCGTTAAAAGCGCTATACATACTTTATACTGTAAATAAGATTGAGTTTAAAGTTTCACTTCCTGAGATATGGTGAGTGCGAATTTGTTTTAACAAGGCGTGGCTCAGAAGGAAGCCTCTGTAGAATATTTGAATGAGGGTTAGTTGGGGGAGGGTTAGTTGGGGGAGGGTTAGTTGGGGGAGGGTTAGTTGGGGGAGGGTTAGTTGACGTTGTGAGAATGAGGGAAGCCTCAGCCTCATTTCGACTAAGGAGTTTCATGCGACCCCTGAGGTAAAGGTTCACTTTACCACCAGTGTATTTTTCTTCTCATTCTCTGTATCTTTGCAAACTTAAATTTTATTTTAATATGAATTCGATTTGATTTAGCTTAGCTTACACATACTTATTTTATTGTATTTTATAAGTTTCTTTGATCATTGGTAGTCATTTGAGCATTTCACGCCGTGTATGGTGGTGCACGTACAAAAAAAAAGATTTTATAGCGAAAAAGCTTGTTTTTCTATCACAACTGGCATAACCAAACTTATTAAAGTGATTTTAAACCACAATTAGGATTAAATCCTTTTCAATTCTGTTCAAGGATCAGCAAGATGAGGTTTTTCTCAACCGATTTTTGACGATTTGAGTCATAACGCAAAACTGACCCATGTGAATTTGATGCCGTACAATTATGGATATGTTTTATATAATTGCTTGATGTTGGAAATATAATTTGCCACATGCACACGCTCTTCAGTTTAATTTATCACACGAAGGCTTAAATATTTTTCATGATAAATATGTTTAGAACAAAGATAATACTGCACACATAATCAGCTAATGCTGGCTAATAATTAATTAATTATTATTATTATTCAGATCAATAAAGTCCAAACATGATGGATAAAAATAATGAATAAACAGGATGCAGGATTTTTATTTATTTATTTGTTTGTTTATTTATTGTACTTCTCTCTTTTTACGAGTTGTCCTTTATGACATTTACATTAAGGAAATATCTGTTAGGGGTCTTTCATAGGCCGTAACAGTGCAGGGATGTGAACTCGCAACCTTACAAACATTGTCCTGACCCCTCCCCCGTCCAGACTCCGCCTCTGGTGGGATACGAACCCACAACCTTTTGATTCACTAATTATCACCAAATCACTTTGCCTCACTCGTGTGTCCTGTGCTCCAGTGGTTTCTGGACCGGATGGCTGATGACAACTGGTGGCCGATGCAGATTTTAATCAAGTGCCCCAACCAGATCGTACGACAGGTGAGTGGATTTAAACCGTCGTCATCAGGCATACTGATCAACCGGATAAATCGGCGCATGCTTTCAGGTACCAGGCATGAAATCTTTCCTATACCCACATTACATTTATTTTTCTTTGTTTGTTTTACAGATGTTCCAGAGGTTGTGCATTCATGTGATCCAGAGACTGAGACCAGTACACGCCCATCTGTACCTGCAGCCAGGAATGGAAGACGGGTAAGTGTGTGTGTTTGGCGGAACAGGAACGTGTTCGCGCTCTCATCCACACGTTAATACTGAAAATGCCACCGGTATTATGGGAGCAAATCTGGCCATGCTTTCAGAGTGGGAGGGGCATAGTTTCTCTGTCTCCTGTCAATCATACCACTTAATGTTGTTTAACTGAGAGTGCAAGCATGTGGACCAGGCGCAGATAACGTTCGTGTTAGTAGCCGTCATGGTACAGGTCTTCCCCGACTTTTGAAGATTAGAGTTATAAATTTCCGCAGATACTAACGGGCCGCAGTTCGTTCACGGAGACGTAGCTCACGTGTGTTGTACAAGAAATAGACACTGCAGTGCACCAGATACCAATATTTACAATTCTATACAACATTCTCGGTGTGTGAGTGCATAAAATATATAAAGTCCATTATATTGTATGTGTGTGTTTGGGGAAATCCTCAACAAGACAGAGTTCACAGTCCAATACAGTGGAAAACAGCTCTGAAACAAAATGGCGTCCGGGATTCCCCTCACGATTTAAAGGTGCAGAAACAACACTGAGAGATTTGCTTGATGTTGGAAATATAATTTGCCACATGCACACGTTCTTCAGTTTAATTTATCACAAGAAGGCTTAAATATTTTGCATGATAAATAGTCTCGACCAAATAAATAGATTAGACGGGTACATAATGCACATAATCAGCTAATGCTGGCTAATAATTAATTAATAAGTAATAAGTGTTCATTATGCGCAGTTACAGTTTCTGGCCACATGATGGCAGTGTGGGGAAAGGGGTACAGAGATTTAGTCCAGTGGATTGGTATGCTTTACATTGTATATTCGTGTCAAAGGCGTATAAGACTCACTTTGTCTGACTTAAGAACGAATCCGACTTACGAACACGCACCCGGAACGTAACTCGTTCGTAAGTCAGGGACGACCTGTACTTGGACAAGCAGCGTTAATGACATTAAAACTAAAACAGCTGGTTGGTTCCGTCTTAGGTGTAGAAGATAAAGGAAAGACGTTTACACTATAACAGAAAGCCTTTTGATATCGTGACGTTGCTGTTCGTGCAGGTCCGACGACATGGATGCCCCCGTGGAGGACATCGGCAGTCGCTCGTGCGTCACGCGCTTCGTCAAAACTCTCCTGTCCATCATGGAGCACGGGGTGAAGCCGCACAGCAAGCACCTGACCGAGTACTTCGCCTTCCTCTACGAGTTCGCCAAGATGGGAGAGGAGGAGGTGACGCCAGTTACAGTAGCTTCATCTTTTCATACGCTTTTACCGTTTCGTTTCTACATCGAGGCTCCTGGAGCTGCAGACTGTTTTTGCTCGCTATTTACACGGTGGGTTTTTTCCCCCCTTTTTTTTTCTCCACAGAGCCAGTTCCTGCTGTCCCTGCAGGCCATCTCCATCATGGTGCACTTCTACATGGGGACTAAAGGTCCTGAGAACGTGAGTACTCCCGCTCTGATGCGTCTGAGCTGCTCGAAACTAAGCCGATGGACGAAGTAGATGTGTCTCATGGGTCGAAAAAAAAAATCGTTGAACTTTTCAGATATTTCCTTTAGTGTCCGGTCTGCAGTTTGAGGTGTTTGCACGAGTCTGGAACCCAGAAGGAACTCAGGAGCTTGAGGGACATTTCCGCATAAAGAACCCAGAAATGTCATAATAGTCAAACCTGTCACAGTCAGAACCTTGTCAAGAACTTTGAGTTTTTTTTTCCTCTCTCTTTAAATCAGGACGTGTAGGTGTCATCAACTGCAGTGGCTTTTTTTTTCCCCCCCCAGACCGAGGAACTTCATGCTTTATGTTTGCACTATTAGGAACTCTGGACCATTTTCACAAACACATGCATGGATGTGCACAGGAAGCTTTTTTTTTTTTTTTTTCTGCCTGGAATGAGCGGGGTTTCAAAGCGGGAACCCGTTGCGCTCTTTGCAGGACGAAGCATATTAGAGGTAGCAAGCAGAGGTGGCCAAGATACATAAACCCTGTAACTGAGTAATTCACTGGAGTAAATATTAATTAAGTAAAAGTTGACGTCCTGCATTTACTTGTGTAGTTGAGTAAATGTACAGAAGTACTCGCACTGTTTTTGTCCGTCTGATTTCAAACACCTGTTACATTATTAGCCAGGTTTTGACACCCAGTCAGCAGCTGGCCTGCTTCAGATCCCACACACCGCTGTGGTTGGGTGATGCAATGCTGTGCATAAATGTAGTAAAAGTGCAGATATTTCAAGTCAAGTCAGCTTTCATTGTCATTTCAACCATATACAGTTGAGTACACAATGAAACAAAACGTACAACATAAATTAACAAATTTAACTAGCTAACGATGGTGTAGTGGTTAGCACCGTCTCCTTGCACCTCCAGGGTTCGGGTTCGATTCCCGTCTCTGTGTTGATGGAGATGGCATGTTCTCCCCGTGCTCCTGAGATAGGCTGCAGGCCCCCCGTGACCCTGAAGCGGTACAGACGATGAGTGAGAACGAAGAAACCTAATTAGCACCAGAAACAAATTAACACCATAAATTAAACCTCACCTGCCAGTCCTCCAAAAAAAAAAAAAAAACCCTTAGAGATGATGGATGAAAAATAGTAAACATTGCCTGTTTAAAGTAGCAGCAAGATTTAATTAAATTTTTTTGGATTTTCTCCCTAATTTAGTCGTGTCCAGTTCCTCCCCGTCACTAGGGGGCTCCACATTAAGGCTACTACTACTGTCACTCAGTCTGGAGGGCCGAAGACCATCATGCGTTTCCTCCGAACCACGTGACGCCCACATCTTTTCGAACTGCTCGCTCACGCACTGTTGGGGGCGGAGTCACACACTCGGAGGACAGCGCTATCCGCTCCTTCCGCTTGCATGAGCTCACAGACGACCCTGTAGAGCCGTGATTAATGTGGGAGCACTAAGTACCTCTTGTCCCTCCCCTCTGAGAGAGATCGGCCAATCAGCTCTCTCTAGACCTCCGGCTGCGAGAGGTTACAACACCACCCGGGAATCGAACTCGCGATCTCCGCATGATGGGGCGAGCGCTATTACCACTGCGCCACTCGGAGGCCCAGCAGCAAAAAATGTTCTCGTGCAAAACTATTTTTTGTTGTGGAGTGAAAGTTTTTAGGAACTCAGGAACTTGAGAGACATTTCCACCTAAAGAACCCGGAAATGTCATGATAGTCAAACCCGTCACTGTCAGAACCTTGTCAAGAACCTGGGACTCCACCACCTTCTTTTAGGAGCTGTATCGTCTTACTCCAAAGTTTCCTGAACCTGAATGAAAGTTTTCTTTCTTTTTTTCTTTTCTGTTCTCTTATAACTTGAGATAAACCTTGTGTTCTTGTCAAAACAGTTTCTGGAAGATTTTGTATTCAGAATTTAAAATGAGTGCAAAGCTGTGAACGCGTGTGCGTTTTCTCTTCTCGCCAGCCTCAGGTCGAGGTGCTGTCTGAGGAAGAAGGAGAGGAAGAGGACGAGGAGGAGGACATCCTGTCTCTAGCGGAGGAGAAGTACCGACCGGCCGCTCTGGAGAAAATGATCGCCCTCATCGCCCTGCTGGTGGAGCAGTCTCGCTCGGAGAGGTCTCACCCGCACGCGCACACACACACACGCGCGCACACCCTGACTCACGCGGCTACACGACTCTCATACACACACGGATCTGGACTGATTTTGGGTTTTCTTCTCCTTTTTCTCGTCTCATCTCCACAGACACTTGACTCTGTCTCAGAGCGACATGGCGGCTCTGACCGGAGGGAAAGGGTTCCCCTTCCTGTTCCAGCACATCCGGGACAGCATCAACATCCGGCAGACCTGCAACCTGATCTTCAGCCTCTGCAGATACAACAACAGGCTCGCCGAACACGTGCGTCATACACACACACACACACACACACACACACACACACACACAGATTCATATCTGAATTTAGAAGACGTTCTGACTGACACATCCGCACACGCACACCAGTGTCCACAGCGCCTGCACGTCTTATCTCCATCACCATGTGTTTCTTCTTGTTCCTCCAGATCGTCTCCATGCTCTTCACATCCATAGCCAAGCTCACACCCGAGGTAGGTCGTCTCCTTCGTCTGTATGTGCGTGTCGGAGATTAAGTGTCGGGGAGTGTGCATGTCTTTGAGATTTACATTACAAATAAATTAAATATGTTTCATTCTTTCCTTTATTTTTTACGTGTGTGTGTGTGTGTCTGTGTGTGTGTGTGTGTGTGTGTTAGGCAGCGAACCCTTTCTTCAAGCTCCTGACCATGCTGATGGAGTTTGCTGCAGGCCCACCCGGCATGCCCTCCTTCGCCTCCTACATCCTGCAGAGGATCTGGGAGGTAAAGTACCGAGCGGTTATTCTCCTCATGTTCGTTTACGACAGAATTGTGTTATATTGACGCCCCACTCCTGTGGTGTCCCACCCTTCTGAGGTAGACAGGACACTCCCACCTGCTCTGGTACACGCCCACTGGAAGTCAATGATGCAAATGTTGTCTAATGTCTGAACGGCCGTCTGATAGGTGAAACTGATTCCGAGGCCATCACGGCATTTCTCTCGAGCATCATGATGACGGTTTTTGTTCTTACTGTTCATCAGCGTCGGCGAGTCTCTGCTCCGTGGCTTCCGCGTTCTTTAGTAGTTCATTTGTGTCGGATGTTTTACGTAAAGAATACGTGAAGAGGAATGAAACGAGAAGGGGGCGAAAAATAGAAATACAATCAAAAGTGTAAAGGGAGAAGAACTGGAATAAGTCCTAGCAGTGACATTTTTATTTTTTATTAATCTAAAAAGAGAGAGATATTAATATAAGCTAAATAATAAGTGTGACTTTGGACAATTCAAATCAATTAGTCCCCAAAATTAATCTCTCTCTCTCTCTCTCTCTCCCCATGTCTACCTGTCTCCCATTGAATCTCTTATTCTCTCACTGTCTCTGTCTGTCTTTATCCCTCGTCTATCTGTCTCTCTCTATCTCTTTCTGTCTCTTTGCCACTTATCTGACTGTCATTCAATCTCTCTCTCTATTTGTCTCTCTGTATTTCTTGTTCTGTCTCTCATTCTGTCTCTCTGCCTCTCGTCTATCTGTCTCTCTCTGTATCTCTTGTTCTCCGCTTGACTCATTCTGTCCCTCTGCCTCTCATCTGACTTTCAATCTCTCTCGCTCTCTCTCTTGCTTGTCCATCCCACTGTCTTTTGCTCTGTCTGTCTGTCTGTCTCATTCTATCTCTCCCTAACTTGTCTGACTGCTTGTCTCTGTCTCTCTCTCTCTCTCTCTCTCTCTCTCTCTCTCTATCTCTTGTCCTATCTCTCATCCCCCCCCCCCCCATTCCTCGTGCTGCAGGTGATTGAGTATAACCCGTCTCAGTGTTTGGACTGGCTCGCGGTTCAGACGCCGCGTAATAAGCTGGCTCACAGCTGGGTGCTGCAGAACATGGAGAACTGGGTGGAGCGCTTCCTGCTGGCACACAACTACCCTCGTGTCCGCACCTGTAATCTCACATTCTCTCTCTCTCTCTCTCTCTCTCTCTCTCTCTCTCTCTCACACACACACACACACACACACACACACCTCACCACTATATACATCATATTTATTACCTACATCTCTGCTGCTGTAAATAAACCGTGTGTGTCTCCTCAGCGGCGGCGTACCTGCTCGTCTCGCTCATTCCCAGCAACTCGTTCCGTCAGATGTTCCGCTCCACGCGTTCCCTCCACATCCCCACGCGGGATCTGCCCCTGAGTCCCGACACCACCATCGTCCTGCACCAGGTGAGTGCTCTCTCACTCACACCCCTTCACATTTATATGAGACAGAAAGAGAGAGAGAGACAGAGGGATTAGTTTGATGGTTGTCTCGCAGCTCTTGGTAGATTTTGAGAACTAACGTGTGGGTGCTGTGGGTCTCCTCCTCCTGCAGGTCTACAATCTCCTGCTAGGTCTGCTGGGCCGGGCCAAGCTCTATGTGGACGTGGCGGTGCATGGCACAACCAAACTGGTGCAGTACTTCAGCTTCATGACCTACTGCCTCATCTCCAAGACCGAGAAGCTCATGTTCTCCAGCTACTTCATGGACCTGTGGAACCTCTTTCAGGTGAGGGGAGGGAGCCCGGAAACAATCGATACATGGTTAATAATTGTTTTCAGTAGAAATTTAGAAACTAAAAGTTTAGGTTTTTCCTTATGATGCAAGTTGGTCTAATTACTTTCTGCTAGTTGTTTTTACTTTTTCTGAACGCGAGAGATGTCTCGCTAACAGTTAGTAAACCAGCTCGGTCAAACCTGTCGAAATATATGGGGGAGCTTGGTGTGCCTCAAGGATCGGCTCTGGGCCCCTTCTTGTTTGCTCTGGTGAGGGACAGAATGACAGATGAGGTTAGACAGGAGTCTCCATTGACAATGCTGTTTGCAGATGACATTGTGCTTTGTAGCGAGAGCAAGGAGCAGGTGGAGGAAAATCTAGAGAGGTGGAGGTACGCTCTGGAAAGCAGAGGAATGAAGGTTAGCCGTAGAAAGACGCAATACATGTGTGAATGAGAGGAACCCAAGTGGAACGGTGAGACTACAAGGAGCAAAGGTAAAGAAGGTGCAGGACTTCAAGTACTTGGGGACAATGGTCCAGACCAACGGACAATGTGGGAAGGAGGTGAGGAGGTGTGGACAGGCAGGTTGGAATGGGTAGAGGGGAAAAAGTCAGGTGTGAGACCAGCGATGCTCTACGGAGACAGTGGCACTGGAGAATGGACAGAGTTGGAGGTAGCAGAGCTGATGATGTTGAGGTTCTCTTTGGGAGTGTCAAGGATGGATAGGATCCAGAGGGGGAAAACCCATGTGGGAAGTTTTGGAGATAAAGACAGAGACGTCAGATTGAGGTGGATTGGACATGGTTAGAGGAGAGATTGTGAGCATATCGGTAGAAGGATGCTGAGGTTGGAACTGCCAGGCGGGAGGTCTAAAGGAAGACCAAAGAGGAAATTTATGGATGATTAAGTAGTGAGAGAGGACATGAAGTTAGTTGATTTGAGAGAAGAGGATGTAGAGGATGGGGTTAGATGGAGACAGATGATCAGACGCTGTGGCGACCCCTGAAATGGAACAGCCGAAAACTGAAGTTTAGAGTGGATGTTTGCAGTGGCGCGTGTTTTGCTCGTGTGCTGTCACATGTTCAACATCTCCATGCTTCTCTCTCTCTCTACTCTACTCATCCTCTCAGCCCAAACTCTCGGAACCGGCGATTGCCACCAACCACAACAAACAGGCGCTGCTGTCGTTCTGGTACAACGTGTGCGTGGACTGCAGCGAGAACGTGCGCCTGATCGTGCAGAACCCCGTGGTGACCAAGAACATCGCCTTCAACTACATCCTGGCTGATCACGACGATCAGGAGGTGGTGCTGTTCAACCGCGCCATGCTGCCCGCCTACTACGGCATCCTGCGGCTGTGCTGCGAGCAGTCGGTCTCCTTCACACGCCTGCTCGCCTCGCACCAGAACATCCAGTGGGCCTTCAAGAACCTCACGCCTCACGCCAGCCAGTATCCTGGGGTACACACACACACACACACACGTGCACGGTGACTTCATGTCCCTTGTTGACATGGCTTTTCCCACCAGAGCTGCCTTCAGTATCAGTCTAATCATCGAGAGTGAAATCGATTCCTTTAGTTTCCTCGAGTTTCACGCATCATTAAACCGACTCCTAGTGAAGGGAAAAAGCGGTAAAGAAGCCATTAGCGAGTGTGTGATCAAATTATGCAAGCATGGATTCCCCTTAAAATGGATTGTGACGTTGTTTGTAATTGAATCAGGGTTTTTTTTTTTCCCCCTCCCTAGAGTTTATTCTCTCTGCAGGAAGTTTAGCACCAGTTTGTCCATTCACATTCATTTGCAGCAAAGTGGAAGATTTATTAAAGACTTTCAAACATGAAATTCGGACCTCAGACAAAAATATATATATATATTTTTGACCGGACCGCCTTAAATTTTAATTCAGTACCCTGAACTAGTGGACTCTGCAGCTTTGTTAAGTACCACAACACTTTCATGGAGATTATGTAGAGAAGAGAAAGAAAGAAAGAAAAAAAAGCGCACACTAACGACACTTTGTTTACAATACAAAATGCAAAAAAGATTATATTTCCATTTGACTCGAACATTATTTGATTAAAAAAATAAATCAATAATGTTGTAAGTCGTATCTGGTGCCGAACCTCGTTTGAAGTTTAACGGACTGTCGTCTCGCATCGAAGGACGAAAAACAAAAAGAGGTTTGTTCGCAAACCCAGAACGAAAGCTGCATTCTGTTCCGAAGTGCACTTCACAGCGCGCTCCCTACTCACTGCTCAGTTTTTAGGGAATCTTAGTGAAGGGAACTTCCCTCGACAAAACTCCACCATTGGGGTGGGTCATGCAAAGTCACCAGCCCTGACCTAGATAGATAGTGTGTTACCATGGTAACATAAGCACCTTGGATACCTGTTGCGGGAAAGTCACACCACGGGCATTAAATATCGAATACTGATCCGTGTATAACTTGTAAATAAGTTATTGATCAGTAGTAAGAATTATAATAATCATAATTGATTAACGACGTACTGAGATTTAAAAAACAGATATATAATACTATATAATATGAAAATCAAATTTAAAACATCATGTCCTAGTAATATGATGTCATCCTCAAAAATAATGATAATTAATATATAAATCCTTCCTCGAGCTTAATTTTTTTCCCACGCTCTAGCGAGATGGACGCAGTGACTTATGGGAAGTTTTTCATTCCCTTTTCCGGTGAAGTGAACACCCATTGTTGACTCGTTCCCTACACTGTTCAAACTTTCCATAGAACTGAACATTTTCTACCTTTTCAGTACTTCTTTTACTTACCTTTTTTTGTTCTTCACACTTCAGTGTGTTTTATTCGCTTCCTTGTAGTCGAGTCAATTCAGAGTCGAGCCACAAGTTCTAGCGGCGAGTGAAAGTTGACCGCGGTTACCTCGCACGGCCCTGCGCCTACCGCGAGGTAGACTTTGGCGCTGACTCCTTAATTCAGGGTTGTTCAGTGTGTTGTGAGAGTGAGTTATTCATCCCACAGCCAAGCGATACCAGACCCAGCCAACACGGTCGAGCTTTAACGCCGTTACTGCATGCAGTGTGTAATTGTGTGCAGCCACTTGTGTGTGTGTGTGTGTGTGTGTGTGTGTGTGTGTATACTGTATATACAGGAATAAATATAACTTCATGTCCATTAAAATCTCTCTCACTCTGTGTGTAGGCGGTGGAGGAGCTCTTTAATCTCATGCAGCTGTTTGTGGCTCAGAGGCCAGACATGAGGGAGGAGGATGTGGAAGATGTTAAACAGTTTAAAAAGACCACCATCAGCTGCTACCTACGCTGCCTGGACGGCCGCTCCTGCTGGACCACTCTCATTAGGTACACTCGCGTGCGCGCACACACACACACGCGCGCGCACACACGCACACAGAATCTATATGGATCTATGATTCATATATCAATATATTCTGTTACAGTTCTGTGTGTGTGTGTGTGTGTGTGTGTGTGTGTGTGTGTGTTCCAGTGCCTTCCGTGTGTTACTGGAGAACGACGAGGACCGACTGTTGGTGGTGTTTAACCGAGGACTGATCTTAATGACTGAGGTACAGCCCTCACACACACGTGCACACACACACTCTTAACCTGAATGTCCACTCTGAGCCATGCTGATCTCTCTCTCTCTCTCTCTCTCTCTCTCTCTCTCTCTCTCTCTCTCTCTCTCCAGTCGTTTAACACCCTGCACATGATGTACCACGAGGCCACGGCGTGTCATGTGACCGGTGACCTTGTGGAGCTGCTGTCCATTTTCCTGTCTGTCTTAAAAGCCACCCGGCCCTACCTTCAGCGCAAAGGTGCTACATTACCCATAATGCACCCTGCTTATAGTATGTCTGCTTATATAGTATCTATGGAACTTTGCTGGAATGAATCTTTACCCATGATGCACCTCACCCGAGTTAAATCATTACTGGAGTTTGTTTGAAATCAGAAGTTACTCACTGTCTCGTGTGTGTGTGTGTGTGTAGATGTGAAGCAGGCTCTGATTCAGTGGCAGGAGAGGATCGATTTTGCACACAAACTGCTGACGCTGCTGAACTCCTACAGTCCTCCAGAATTACGCAACGCCTGCCTGGGTATAACTCTCTCTCTCTCTCTCTCCCTCTCTCTCTCTTTCACTTTTTTTTCTGTACATGACTTCTAAGATTGTAATAGCATATTTATTACATATATACACAATGGAACCATGTATAACGAGCACAATTTGTTCCGGAAGTGGGCTTGTAAACCAAATCAAGTTTTCCCATAAGACATTATGAAAACTCTAATTATTTGTTCCACATAAAAATAATTATTACAATATATAAAGTAAGAATAAAACACATTAACCTGCACTTTACCTTTTAAAAAAAAGTTAAAATAAATCCCAGCAGACGCTGTCTCTTCCCAGAGACGTGTGTGTGTGTGTGTGTGTGTGTGTGTGTGTGTGGAATTAGCTCCTTCCCTCACCTCGTCTTACACAGTAAAACTCCTCCTCCCTCCCCCCACCTTGCTTTTTAAATTTCACAACAAACACACACACAACGGGAACACTGTTTTTATGGAAAAAAAAGAAATCTCTTCAATGACACTTGCGTGAGCGCATATTAACGGAATCATTGCTGTAAAGTAAAAAAAAAAAAAAAACAGCAAAAGAATCACGAAAGAGCAGAGTTTTCTGTGTAGAGAAGAGAGCGTGTCTGTATGTGTGTGTGAAGCCGGGGAGCGGAGTGTAAAGGCGAGAGTGTGTGTGTGCATGTGTGTCGGTGTCGTGTCAAAATACGCGCACACCCAGGAGACATGCTGAAACAGAGAGGGAGACGTTGATTATACAGGTAAGAGACGAGCAATAAGACCCAGCAGGGGAGATGATTACCCACAATTCCGCAGCGCAAGATAGAGAAAAATCATTGGCTCAGTTGTGATCATGTGATGCTTGGTGTCAAAACAAGAGCGCATGCGTGATACATGATACTCGGCACTCGTAAACCAAGACTTTGCTTGTCTTGCGGAACACTTGTAAACTGCGGCACTTGCAATCCGAGCTTCCACTGTGTGTATGTGTGTGTGTGTGTGTGTGTGTGTGTTAAGTAGGATAGTACAGTACACGGCACACATGCGCTTAGTGATTAGCGCCCCCTGCTGCAGCATGTTAATAATAATAATGCGTCACTAGGAGTCACGTATCAGGAAAGGGGGCGGAGTCACCGAGTTCATCATCATGGTGTTTTTTTTGTTTGTTTGTTTTTTTCCTTAGATGTGCTGAAGGAGCTGGTGCTGCTGAGTCCACATGACTTCCTGCACACACTCGTCCCCTTCCTGCAGCACAACCACTGCACGTACCACCACAGCAACATCCCCAGTAAGACACACACACACACACACACACATGAACACACACACATGAACACACTATAGCAATATGCCTCCACACTCTAATTTATTTTATTTTATTTTTTCTTTGTGTGTGTGTGTGTGTGTGTGTGTGTGTGTAGTGTCGTTCGGCCCCTATCTACCCTGCAGAGAGAACATCAAGTTGATGGGAGGAAAGAACAACATCCGACCCCCCCGACCCGAACTTAACATGTGCCTCCTTCCCTCCATGGTGGAAACCAGCAAGGTGTGTGTGTGAGTGTGTGTGTGTCTAAAGTGTGTGTGCGGTTAATTGGTGTTAATTTAACCCTGACTGTCGTTGCTGTTGCCTTTCTCTAGGGAAAGGACGAGGTGTACGACAGGATGTTGATGGACTACTTCCTGTCCTATCACCAGTTCATCCACCTGCTGTGTCGAGTCGCCATCAACTGCGAGAAGTTCACGGAGACGCTCGTCAAACTCAGTACGTGTGTGTGGACCTGTTTCCTTTTGCACAGTTGTGTGAGTGTGTGTGTGTGTGTGTGTGTGTGTGTGTGTGTGTGTGTGTGTTTTAACCGTGTACCTGTGTGCAGGTGTGATGATGGCGTATGAAGGATTGCCGCTGCACCTTGCCTTGTTTCCCAAACTGTGGACCGAACTTAGCCAGTCCCAGGTAATACACACACACACACACACACACACACACTATATTATGTTACTTCTAGGGTCAGGTACCGAAACCCGGTGCCAGTATACCAGACCTGTACCTATATAACCGGTTTGTCCTAGAACCGAATCAGAACACAGATTTCGCTGAGTCATATAAGTGCCTCAGCAGCCGATCGCAATATTTTTACCCGTTTTTGCAGTGACGCGAGCGTCCATGTCAATTACGTTACTGTAATTGTTTTTTTTTTTTTTTGTATTTCTACTTTTTAAAGAAGTTTTTTTTAGTAGTCATCTGTAAGTTTACTTTTACTTAAGTAGGTTTTGTTTGAAGTTTTGTACTTCGCTACATTTTAAATCATATTCGCTACTGAGTAAAAAAAAAAGAACTACACTTTTACTCTGAGTAAATTTTTAATGAGCTACTTTTGACTTTTACTTGAATAGATTTTTATAAAGGTAACTTTAATTGTACTTCATTAAAATTTCACTACAGTAACAGTACTTGTACTTGAGTACAAAAGTTTATTAGTCTTTCCACCTCTGTGTGTACACTGTGTAAACTTATGATGTTCATTTTATTTTTTATTTTTTCAATAAAAGCTGTTCTTTAATGTTACACAACATGTTTATTATAAGTTTTTTTATTTATTTATTTATTTTTTGAAGTCTCGATTTGGCGCTGGTATCATAAAAACCTGAACGATCCCAAGCCCTAGTCACAACACACAGGAAGTGCAGTGTGTATTTCTAAACAATATCGTGTCGCGTGTCTCTCTCTCTCTCTCTCTCACACACACTCTCTTTCACACACACACTCTCCCGCTGCGCAGTCCTCATTGGCTAAGACGTGTGTGAAGCTGCTGTGTGAGGACCCAGCGTTCGGGGAGTATATCAAGTGTATTCTGATGGACGAGAGGACCTTCCTCAATAATAACACTGCATACTCCTTCCTCAGCTGCTTCTTACAGAAGGTACACACACACACACACACACACACACTTGCTGTTATTAACATTGTGAAATAAAACGTTAGGTTGATGTAACCGAATATGACTCACTGTGTGTGTGTGTGTGTGTGTGTGTGTGTGTGTGTGTGTGTGTGTGTGTGTGTGTGTGTGTGTGTGAAGGTGCAGCCACAGGTCTTGTCCGGGCCGAGCTGCGCTAATCTGATCAGCGTGCTGGTCACCAACCTGCTGAACGAGTACCACTCCCTGCAGCCCGAACTGACCAATCAGAGCGCAGAGCTCAGCAAGACCAGCAGCCTCCTCAACGCGGTCAGTCGCACACACTCGCTGATCTGCCGCGAACTCCACCGACGGAAACATTCAGCAGGTTTTATAAAGTGTGTTTGTGTCGGTGTGTGTAGGATCTTCGGGCTCTGGTGCTGATGTTGTCGGTGCACACGCCTCAGCAGCTGGATCCGGCACTCGGCCCCGCCCTACAGGAGCTGCTCGCCAAGTGCACCGCTTGCTTACAGCACCGCTCCACACACACGCTGGAGACCAAAGCTAAAGGTATGCACATTAAACACTAAAGGATTTTTAAGTAAAAGGATCTCAGCCCACAATCTGGAGTGTATTATTATTATTATTATTATTAATATTATTATTATTTCTTCATGATTTTCATGCTAATCCATAACCACAAGAGATGACGAATGCTAACCCAGGTGTGCTGTTTTCCCACAAACATTCCCATGCTTCGGGTTAAAAAAACAAAACAGTCTCTGAGTTTGATTGACAATATAAAGCAGATTTAAAGTCGACTATCTTGGTCGTCTTTATCTTTAAAGTAAGACTATGTGGAAGAGTCCGTGGCTGTGAATTCCAGGTAGACCGTCGATTCGATTGGCTCTTTAGATCATTGTGATATTCAAGTCGATTCAGGAGCACTAAAGTTCACTGATTGAGTTGCTTTTAAAGTATTAAAACCAACAGCAGTGGCGTGACATTTTTTTTTTCCGGTGTATGAAACATTTTTGTTCAACAAGTTCACCCCGGAGCCGTTCAAGACAAGATGTTTGTGTATCAGTGGAAAGCCAAGCCAAGCGAGTTGACACAAGATTCTGTGGGTTTTTTAGCATTTTGTGCAAGATTTAGTGAAGCCGTCGCACCATGGGTCCCAAGAATGTTAGCAAGGACGGTAGCAAAAAACTTCTAAAGCAGACGGTGACGAGAAGAATCATAAATTAAGTTTTTCTTAGATTTTCTCCCTAATTTAGTCGCGTCCAATTCCTCCCCATCACTAGGGGGCTTCACATTAAGGTTTTCCACGTGGTTTCCTCCGAACTACATGACGCCAGCCAACCGCTAGAATTTCGGTTAATTAATGTTAATGTCTATGTTTTTCATATTTGACTTAATTTACCTGTATTTTGCAGATGTTTCGATTTGTTTTTATTTGATTATAGTTTTGGAAATGAATAATATTGGTAATATTTTTGGGTGGCTGGAACGGATTATCTGTATTTACATTATCTACTATGGGAAAACATGTTTCACAGTACGAAATTTCACCTTAAGAACAGAACAGATTAATTCATATGCTGAGGTAACATTGTATTAAAAATGTCTAAGTAGCACTGAAATGCTTGTTTTTGTTTGTTTAAATGTCGAGTATCATACAAAATGTTACCTCCAGTCCACACCACTGCAGCAAATACTCATGAACTCAAAAGAAGAAGCAGCGATGCTCTTGTAAAACACAAGTATTTGTGGAAGATTGAAACGGTTCAGAAGCTGGTGTATATTTTTAGAGCATTTAACCTGTATGTTTACAGAAATGAATAAAATAAACGTGAAACAAGTCCGAATCGATATCATATTGTAAACAGGTAATCGGTGTACTGTAACTGTGGGTCGTGGTTATCAGACTTAACTTCCAAGAAGAATTCCAAGTTGTCCTGCACTTTTCCTGGTCGGAATCAGATTTTTCTGAATCCAGTGTATTGAAGTATCAATGTTACTCCTCACAAACCCACAAATTCTACATCTAACCAAAATCTCTCTCTCTGTCTCTCTCTCTCTCTCTCAGTGGAGGAGGAAGGGGCGACGCCGGTGAAGCGGCGGCGTGTCAGCGGTGACGCCGATCGTCCAGCGGAGAGCAGCACCAGCACCGCCGCCCTTGTGACCGGAGTCTGCCCTGCCTCCACCTCCTCCACGTTGGTCCCCTGCTCGGAGCAGAAGGCGGAGCCTGCCGAGGCGCTGACGCCCAACAGCACGTCAGACACGGAAACCCGAGACTCGTCCCTCATCGATCCGGGCACGGAGCAGGACCCGCCCTCTCCGGACAGCACCTCGGCTAAAGAGGAGAAAATGGAGGCGTCCACGTCGTCGTCGTCGTCTTCTTCGTCATCGTCGTCGTCATCCTCATCGTCGCTGCCCGAGGTGTTCGGCCGGGCAGAGCCGAGGCCAGGGCCGTCGGTGGGCGGGGACGAAGACGAGGCCGACGGGGAGGAAGAGCGGAAAGACTTGAGGGACGACAAGGAGTGCGACAGGGACGTCGCCTCCAATAAAACTTGCTCCTCTTCCTCGTCCTCCTCCGCAGACGACTCCACCGTGCTCCTGCTCCCCGGCCTACAGGACCCAGACGAGGGGCGGAGCTGCAGTCTTCAAGAGGCGGAGTCGGGCACGGTCGGGCCCTCCCCCTCCCAAGGAGCATCTAGTTCGGGGCCGGACATCCTGGATGTGCTCCAGCGTACCGTGGAGGCCGCCATCGCCGTGGTTACTAAACTCTCCGCCGGGCCTAAAGGAGGATCACGCCCCTCCGCCTCGTGATGTCACTTCCTGTCTTTCCCTCTTAACCCCTTTTGGTTTGTCTTGTTTTTGTTTTCACACAGTGTTAAAGAGTTGCTTTTGGGCGCTAGACAGAAATAAATAAATAAACAAATAAACAAACAAACCATCCATCTATGGAGAATTGAATTGCAGTGAATAGCAGCTACAAGCACGTCTCAAAGGGCAAACAGACTATTTCTTTTTTTTTTTTTTTTCTCTTTGTGTTATGTGAATGTTTATTCATTTTGCAGTTACTGTAACGAGACAGGGAAAGGTTTACATTGTTTTAGTCCCTTCTGTTTCTAATTTAATTTGCATTTTTAATTATTGTGTTGTTCTTGTCTCCTGTGCCAGTTTTGTACTTATTGAAGCAAGGTGCATCGTCACCGGGCTATTTGTTGTTTTTTTTTGTTTTTTTTTTTCTCCTGTGGTTGATATTGAAGCTATGTTTACTTGTAAATTGAATGAAAAGAAAGAGAGAGAGAAAGAAAGAAAGGAAAGAAAAAAAAAGAACCTTAAGAACCACGACAAACTTGATTCTGTAAAGAATCTTCTAGTTGTTGCCCGGCCTTGTAAATGAGAAGATTGAGAAGTTTAAATATATAATGTAAGATATATGTATACAGTATATATAAAAGGGTAACGCTCATATATATACTGTATGTGTGGGTGTGTATGTATGTGGGATTATATATATATATATATATATATATATATATATATATATATATATATATATATATATATATATATATATCATAATCCGCGCGCACACACATGAATCTACTGTGTATATACATATGCTGTATATGTATATAGACTTTATGGTGCTTTATCAGACACAGAGGATGTGTTGCTTGAATAAAGCACACCTGATGGAACTGTTGGAGCTATATTTTATTTACCAAGATACATTCCATAATCTATCTGTCATTCTTGCATTTTTGTTCTTCTTTTCTTGTTACTGGTTTTTTTTTTTTTTTGCTTTCTTGATTTATTTTAATATAGGATAACTTAATAAAATTTTAATATGATTTAATTATTAACCAAGGTACACGACGGACTGAGAGTTCTTTGATTTATTTCCCTTGTGTCTGTTGCACAATTCCAATTTCCATATACGCATATAGAACAATAGATACAGTAGATAGATGACGATATCGGCACAGAAACCAGAAGAATGGTCAAGTGTGTAAGGAACTGCTACAAAGCCCAAGTGGTGACGTCTAGACGACTGGGTCAGCGCATCTCCAGAAAAACAGCAGGTCACGTGGAGTGTTTCTGGCAGGTTTAGGGACTAACAAAAGGGACAACCAGGGAACCAGTGACCTCCCTCCCGCAGCACAGATTGATGAAACGGAGAACGCTGGTTCTGATCGAGAGGCGCCAGATCACACCGTGCATCACAATACAGCGGGACCTCGGCATACGATTTCTTAAGGTGAAACACATTTCCCCCTAGCAAATCATGTAAATGCGAATGATCCGTTCCAGCCATCTAAAATGTTACCAATGTTAGGAATTTCGAACACTACAATCATCATTTTTTTGCATATAAAAACATAAAGGTGTAAATAACCTAAAATTGCTACTGTAATAAATGGATATTGAACTTCACTTAACCTTCGTTTATGATTCCTCTTGGAGTCGACTGCTTTAAAAATGAACCCGAAAGCGGCCGTTTTCTTCTTGCTACCTTCCGTCTTTTGATAACATCCTCAGGACCCATGTTGCTATGTTTTCGCTAAATTTCGCACGAAATGCAATAAAACCCACAAAAGAAAAAAAGTTAACTCGCTTCGCTTGGTTTTCCATTGACGCAGACAAGTTTTGAACTTCTACCAGAAGTACGCGCAACCAAGAACACCTCGGTCGCTTGTATACCACTGTATCCTTGCAAGATTTTAGTCCTTAAGGCGAAAATCCGCAAGGCGGAGGCTGTTCATATACCGATGTACCACTGTATGGGGCGATATAGCTGCAGCCCGGTCAGAGTGCCCATGCTGACCTGGATGCATTACTGAAAGCTCCTACGTCATTGTACACGTGAGCCTCAGAACTGGATTGTGAAGTGATGGATGCGCTATGGGAACAAGGCGAGCTGGCACAGGCAGTGCGATGTTCTGCTGTGGTCGTTCCCGTGAAACGTCTGATCCTTGAAAACCTGCGATTCGAGGTCGCCGACTTGTGAAAGGGACGCACGATCGCACGGTACAGGAGCTCGGCTGGGAGTTATTGCCCCCCAACGTCCCCCGTTCTGCTGGGAAAGCTCGGGCCCTGCCTTTCACATCCATGTTGCTTACACACACACACGACCTATCTACAGTACCTAAACATTCTCGGTCAAGTTTCAGTGGCAGTGGTGTCTTTAAGCAGCATGTAATGCACCCTGAGATACTGAAAGAAATGTTTCAAGGATCGTTTGAGAAATTAGGTTTAATTACATTTTACAGACTATACATGTATATATACAGTTATACCAAGCATGACGGTTGTTCCCCTACTGTAAAGCCGAGGGCATGAATACTAAAAGTGAAAACGCTTCGTTATCAAATTCGTACTTTTGTTCAAAGTCAAACCAGGACTCGTCATAAAATTGATACTGAACGAAAATATAAACGCGAGCGACATTTCCAGAAGACACTCGCGTGAACATTCAGCGACTGGAACGGCTGTACGATTAGATTTGTATTTCGATTCTATAAATATCACAATTTTTTAAATATCTCGATATGATATCATTTGATATAATATGCTGCCTGGCCATGTGTCAAAAGGGTTTAGGATTATAGGTGACTGGCCCCATTTTACCACCTCAGATGTAAATAGATCTAAAAACAAAACAATGAATCGTCGCACAAACGAATCATGATACTTCCTTGACAGATAACTTGTCTCTAACTTGCGGAAAAGACACAACAGTCTGTATGAACTGCACACACACACTCATTCACCAGCACCACTTGCACGTTACAGGGAGTCATTGCCACGTCCCCCGTACAGTCCTGACCTCGCTTTCCACATGTCTGGTCCATTAAAGGAGTTCCTGGGAGGCCGGTGTGTTTCAGACGTGAATCAGGCAGTTAATCATTATATAGAGAAATAAATTGAGTTTTTACTCTGACAACTGTGTTCTGTCATCCTGCCCCGGTTTGACTTGTACGACCCGTCTGATGTAAGGATTGTCCTGGGTGTCAAGCAGTACAAACTTTGGGCAGGTTTTTTTCAGGACTATATCATTTTAACAACTTTTTTATCAGGTGTATATTTCTTTATTATATACTCTATTACCATGACTAGCTTTTTTCGTTTCTAACGTTAAATCAGTGCTATACTGTACAACTCGCTAAATAAGGAAATGATACTGTATGATATAGTGCTGCCGATTTGCTGCATGATGGCTGCAGATCGGCTTACACAGTAGTAAATGTCTATAAAATATGGCGGCTGAATCCTTTGGCGATTGAAAATATAAATACATGCCTTTTGACTTTTTTTTTTTTAAATCAAGACCAAGCAAATCTCTTCCTCCTCCACTGTTGGGGACAATATCTATATCTTTTGTCTCTCTAACAGAAACATGCTCCGTATAAATAAAGTGTCTCTAGTCGATTTGTCAGATTTTAGCCGTGTAGCTGGTTATTAGAGGGCAGAGGTGAGGTTGTCGATATCGCCCGGCGCCATCACTGCTGCGGTTCTCCTCTGAGACGCCTCCGAGGCTTTTCTGCTGCTACACCGGCTCTGCCCATCCTGAAACAGTTGACACAAGAGTGAGATGAATGTTAAGTAAGATGTAAAGCACTTGAGGTCATATTGTAAGAGGGAACTAATCCTCACAGTAGTGCAGTGGAGTTCGTTCCTAGAGAGCCACAATGAACAAGCTAATCTTAAGGTCTTCAGGATTATTATTACAGCAACAGGTAGGTGAGGCTTGGAGCTGAAATCTGCAGGACTGCGGCGCTCTCGGACCAAACTCGCCTACCGCTGACCTGGTGGAAGTGACGCCTTCTAGTGTTTTATTCCTCGTCCCAGGGTGGAAATGACTCTTTTCTGACTCTTAGAATGCACGAACAATGCAAACCTGAACCCAGCAAGCACGGAGGAGAACATACACACACTCCATGCACACAGACCCGAGAAGGCAAATGAACCCGGACCCTGATAGTGCGAGGCCACAGTGCTAACCACTAAGCCACCGAAATTGCGGGATATCATAGATTCTGTTTCGAGCCTTCGGAATTCCCCGAATCGCTCGTTCATCACGTGACAGCCCCATAATTTTAACCAGTGATAAACGAGCTACTCAAATCCGGGAATGGTCAGAGAAGAGATGAGGTGTGCTAATCATGTGCTAACGGATATATGGCATGCCGTATATTCATGAGAGAACTTAATGAAAACTCTGAATATATTGAATGAACGGTGAGAATATTGAATGGATTCCGAATATATGGATTGAAAACTGATATATTGAATGAAAAGTCTGAATATATTGAATGAAAAGTCTGAATATATTGAATGAAACATGACGTCATCGAAACACAGCGCCATCTTTAGGAAGGATGAGTGAGTCGGCGAGAAACTTGGTTGCTGCAATTGTGAGAAATGAAGAGATGGTGAACACATTGATGAGTGTGTGTCCGGCCCAAAGTGGTGGCACAAGCCGCACTCAGTATCAGACGACGGATGAAGAAATAGATTCGCTATTTCACCGCGGGAGACCGGTGTTATGCGCTAAAATGCCCCCCTGCCACAGATTGCACCCCCCATTTAATCTCCGTCGAATATTATATTACAACAGAAATTTCTAGGTTTATGATTTAGAAATTACAAATTAGACCAAATGGATTTGATTATAAAATAAGCATTAGAAAAAAAATTACATGTTGTATAGGGAAAAAATATAAATTATTTGTTTTATATACAAGATGTATTTTTGATATTGCTTATGTAATAATAAAAATCATTTCATTACATTTTTCATCATAAATATTTATTTAGTGCAAGCATTTTTGTATTACATGACAAATCCCTGTAAAATAAATGTGCCACAAAATAAACATTATCTATAATTAACATTATATTTTTGTCATGTTTGTTGTGTGACCAACAGTTCACAGTGTAATTACAGTAGTAGACAACGGCGGCCGCTCAATACGGAACGCAGGGGCGCCGCCCCCTTAAAGTTCGTTAGAGAAGAATGCTACTTTAACATGGAATTATTTAACATAATAATTACTAATTTTAATAATGAAATAAAGTCATTTAGTCACAATATTCCGCTGTATTTCTAAATATAATTTATTTGATATTAAAAAAAAAAATCTAAACTGTATTACGTTCATTTGTGTTCGTGTACGTGGGGCGCCGGACAAACGAGTGTCTATGTAGCATGTAAACTTTTGAAAAGCATGTGACCTGAGGCTGAGCTCTGATTGGATTTTGTCAAATCATCCTTGGGGCGGAGCTCTGTGCGAACTGAACCCTCCCACTTTTGTTCTTAGCGAATCAATATTGTTTTTAAATATTTGGGCTCATGTGATTGGACCATTCTCAACGAGTCTTTTCCAGCACTTTCGATGGCAAGCGGAGCTGCTGACTGGATGCGATGTGAGTCAGCACTTTATATTATGCTAGTAGTAATGATGCTTAATCACCTGATAAATTACTATTTACAGGCGAGCATTAAAAGTTTAATTTGAATTTTGTTTGCGTCACCCCAACCAAATTTATTTTGCACCAGCCGCCACTGGTAGTAGATGTTAGGGATGTAACGTAACATTTTAATTACATTTTGTTAAAATGAACAAAATGACTTGGAAAATGATTCGTTCACTTTTGCTCAACGAGATCTGAGTTAAAATGATCCGAACTTCCCGTCACTAGTGCCCAGTTGTGTGCAGATCAGATGGTCCTGCTGTCTTTATGATATACCCGTTATGGACGTATGACTGTTGACTTACCTCCTGGTTAACTTTACATACATCTTCATCCGTGATGCTGCGAAGTAAAAGACATTAAAGTATAATGTTAAAGAGGATAGATCTCCAACATGCCCTGAAGTCCTAAAAACAAATTACATTGCTTTGAGATACTTACATGCCACAGCTTTCTGGCTTTCCAATGTTAAAGCTTTCTTTATCTGAATAATTATCTTTATTCTTCTTGAACCTGAGCCAGAGGGGGGGAAAAAACATGGTTCACGAAAACTATGAAAATGTTCATGGATTGTAATAATTGTGTCGGAGAAAACCAGTTACAGCTGGTAAGAAGGAGAATGTTGAAGGACTCACTTCATTACGCCGACCACAACCAGAGTGATGAGAGCGACGAGGCTGATGGCTAGCAAGACGCCAAGCACAACAATAGCTGTATCACCTTCCTCTCGCTCGGGTTCTTTCTCCAGTCCTTCCAGTTCCACTCCAAAACCGAACACTTTCTCCAGTTCTACTCTGATGCTCTCGCTTTCGCTCTTCAGCTTCCTGCGGAAATGACAGCATAGTTTTAGGGGGGGAGGGGGTTTCCACAAAGTTTGATGAGGACGTGAACTCAATAGTAAGTACTCTTTGCTTGAATGTAGACCCTGACGACCATGACAGGCTGTTTTGCCTCGACTTACTCGTGGACTTTTTCGGCCCTGATGGTCACACCAGCCTCGTCCACTGCGATGAAGCTGACGTACGTCTTGGTATTTGCTTTCGTCACCCACGAACGCGTCTCATGTCCCTGCTCTCCGCGTACACTCATGATGTGTATGCTCCAACCCAGCACCTTCTCCAGAGACCTGTGAGTTAGAGTGTGAGGGGACAGGTGAATGAGGGTGTAATAAGACCGAGTCCATGTTACAAGATGACCATGATTTGGTGGACTTGCTCTCTATGTTTTGAGTACCAGCATGACAATGACCCTTCTTTCCCTAACCAATCAGAACAGAGGGAGTGGAAACGTCCACGCTTGAGACCTTATCAAGGATTTCCCACCCCTTTTCAGACTTAAAAAAAAAAATTATGGGGGGATTTTTCCCAACGATTTTCTTGCTAAATTTGTCGGATCCAATTCACACCCATCATTAGGCCACTCCCATATTAAGGCACAGCCAATCAGCTCTGTCTAGTCCCCCCGGCTTGCGATTACGATAATTAATTCACGATAACATTTTCAATATTTAGCAATATAATCTGAACAAGCCAAGAGTAGTTAGCTGCTATCCTAGCCATTCTTAA
Organism: Clarias magur; assembly: GCA_013621035.1. Classification (NCBI taxonomy): domain Eukaryota; kingdom Metazoa; phylum Chordata; class Actinopteri; order Siluriformes; family Clariidae; genus Clarias; species Clarias magur. The sequence continues at coordinate 59,346 of QNUK01000355.1, forward strand.
GAGCTAAAGAAGGCTAGGTTAGCTGCTACCCATTATCCTAGCGTTATTTACTGTGGCGCTTAGAAATGTTGTCCAGGGAACAGCAGGACCGAGCATTGAGCCAGGGAGGGTGACTTCTTATATGAAGTCACAACAGGGGAAAATCTGATTCGCTTGTTTAAGTCCTGACCAAGAAAAACATAAAAATGACAAAAAGCTGGGGATTTCTTTTCTTGGGCTTGCAGACTGGACACTCATCCATATGTCTAAAAATAACGAAAAAAAAAGTTAATTCACCATAATATGTGCCCTTTAAAGGATTTAATACTTACTTTTGAGTTTCTGTAATCTTCATCTCGACAGTGTGAACAGGCTGGTTCAGTGTGATCACCACAATGTTCTCACTGTCACTGCCTTTCACACGTACCTGCAAACGTCACACAGATGGTCACATGGTGTGTTTTTTTCTTATTATTTGTATCATTTACACAAGAGGGAATAAAATCCGTTCTTCTAGTCAGTCGTAAGTTGTCGGATCCACAATGACAATAAGGTAACACTGAAACTGATAAAACTGACAAGACCGAAATGTGCTTTTTGGGGGGAAAAAAACTGCAGTTTAAGCGATTTGCTAAAGTGATTAGCTGGTTTTAAATGGTGCATAGTGTAGAAAGAGTAAGTACTAGAGATGGGGAAAATGGTAATTCTTTCAGTGGCCTAGTGGTAAGCGCTGTTCTACCTGTGCTTGGTGGGTTTCCTCCAGGTACTCCGGTTTACCCCGGTTACAGTCGAAATACATCCACATTAGGCTAATTGGTGTCCCCAAATTGCCCGCAGTGTGTGAATGAGAGTCTGTGTATGTGTGTGTGCACTGCAATGGATTGGCACCCTGTTCAGGGTGTACCCTGCCTCGTGCCCGAAGTCTCCTGGGATAGGCTCCAGGCCCGCGCAACCCTGAATACAGGATAAAGTGGTATAGACGATGCGCGAGTGGGATTGCATTTGAGGTGATAAAATGTTGCAGTTCCTGTATAATCCTACAGGTGGTGCACTGTAAACTATTCACACATTGGCAGGCAATCCGGGATCCCGTGTGGTACGAACAAATTCATTGCTAAGTTTGTTTAAATTTATAACAGAAACAGAAGATCAGGTATCCCTAAGGTCAGGGGTAGCTCAGTGGTTAAGGCATTAGACTACGGTTCGAAAGGTTCCAGGTTCAAGTCCCACTACCACCAAGTTGTCCCTGTTGGGCCCTTGAGCAAGGCCCTTGACCACAACTGCTCAGATGTATAATGAGATAAAAATGTAAGTTGCTCTGGATAAGGGTGTCTGCCAAATGCCTAGATGTAGATGTAAGATGATATCGTATCAGGCGATCCCTGGTGATCCCCGTCCCTAGTAAATATGTTGTGCTTTCAGAGACTTGCCTGTAGTTCAGCAGTTGCAGAGAGTCCTTGTGGGTCTGTGGCTTTAACACGAGCAGTTACAGTTTTCTCACCCATCTCACTTAAATCCAGCACATACACCTGACCCGAGGTGCTCTCAATTCCCAGCAGTGAACTGGACTCCTGCAGGGAGTAACGGAGCTTCTCAAAGTCCTCTTCATCAGGGTCCGTCGCCTACACGGAAACAAGAAGTCCACCATGGATGATTAGTCCAAATATGAACAGTGAGTGACGGAAAATCACTGGCATCGTTTACACAACGAGACACTGATTATGTGTCAGAGCAGCACAGAACACTGTCTCCTACCTTCACGGTGAATACTGGATATCTGAATGGGGCGGTGCTGAAGATTTCTGCCTTATAATTTTGACGTTCAAAGACTGGAGCCTCGTTCACGTCTTCTACCTGAATCACCACCTGTTGAGGCACAAATAAGACGAATTTGAAGCCTAGAGGTTACTATAAATTGTTTGGGCTTAGTGTTTGGGGTTGAATCCGTGATGAATACCGTGGTTATAGCGGAGTTGGGAGGAGTCCTGGAGTCAGTGGCTTCCACATTAACAATGTACATTTCCTTCTCTTCCTTATCCAGTGACTTGAGCGTTATAATAGCTCCAGTTTGGTCCACACCGAACAGGTCTGTGTTTGACATCAGACGATAAGTGACCTGGACCAGCTGGCTTCCTGTAAGCGCTTTGACCATGCCCATGTTTGTTTCACGTGGTTCGTTCTCCTTTACTGAGAAATAGTAAGTTGAGTTCTGAAAGACGACGGTGTCCGTCAGCTGGAGGACTCTCACCTCGATTGTGACCGTCGCTATCAAGGGAAAAAATATACAGTACAATCTACAAACATCCATTTACAATTTCCATGAAATGTTGTGATGTTGTCTAGTTGTTGCGAAGTGAGACAGAGAGGGTTCCAGTCTGTACACACCAGTATCGTTGAGACGAGGCATTCCATGATCTTCTGCTATAACCAGAAGCTGGATCTCCATGTCCTCTGTGATGGTAGTAAGGTCACGAGTCCAGGTGATGGTTCCTGTCTCAGGATTCAAATCCAGCATGTCGGAATCTTCAGAGAGCCTGGAGATAAAAACCTTTACAGGACTTTTCTTTTTCTTTGTTTATGCTTTGAATAGGTTTAACCACAAGCTGTGACGATTTTCTCTTTCATTATAGTTGTGTTGTACATTCAGGTTATAACTAATGTATACTCGTCATCCATTTTTTCAGGCTAGAAACAGCAAATGACTGTTTTGACCTGCTATAACAATACGATCCATCTCACACTCGAGAGTGTGCTGTAATCAAAGGAAAATAATCAACCTCCAGATGGTAACAGTAAGTCTAGTTTCCTCTTGGGCTCCAACCACATCGCATTACTCACATCTCAGATATTACTTCCCTGGACTCTACATTATTAACGTCAAAACTCTAGTCTTACTCTGTTGACCATACTACAGTATGTGGAACACAATTTTTTGCACCCACACTGTGCATTGTACATTGCATTTCTGTACTGACCTGTAGGCGATGAGAGAGTTGATCCCAGCATCTTTATCCATAGCAGACACATTTAACGCCAGATCTCCTTTTTTGACATCCTTAGCCAAAACCTGTGTCGAGTAGGAGGGCAGGATGAAAACCGGCGGGTTGTCATTAACATCTGTCACAATCACCTTCAACGTGGTGACATTCTGCAGGAACCAAGATCAAATTCAGATGACGTTTTTATTATACATTTTGAAAGATTTGAGGAAGTGCGTTAACCTCTAAAGACAAAAGAAATCTGTTTACCTGTCTCGACGGCATGCCGTGATCATATGCCACAAGGACCAAATCATAAATCTCTTGTGTCTCTCGATCCAGTGTCCCAGTAACCATCAGAGTCCCATCCTGCGAGACAGAACAATGCGCAACCTTTACATTGAACATAAGGTTATATCTTGCACCTTATTTCTAAAAGAAGCCTTTTAAACCTGCTTACCGATTTGAAGCCGAAGACGTCAAGGTAGGAAGATGTGGTTAAGGTGACCTCTCCGTTCAAGCCGATGTCACGGTCAGTCACTTGGATCTGAGTCACGTCACCTGTTTTGTCTTCAGGGATCAGTAAAGGATTTTGGAATTCTGAATATTCTGGGTTGTTGTCATTGACATCCAGAACCGTTATGTTGATTTGAGCCGTGGCGCTCAAGCCATTGACAGGTTGATCTACAGCCACCACCTGTAGTAGAGGCAAAAATGAAACCAGGCAGGTTTGTATCATCTGGGCAATTAGGGTTGAGTTCAAAGAATTTAAATTAGAGTACTTTATTTAATCGAACTGATCTAAAAGTAATATGCATGATGAAAATGAGACAGACCTCTATAATGTAGTTGTCTCTTGTCTCTCTGTCAAGACTGGAATTTCTATGCAGGAGGACCACTCCTTTGTCGTTAATATCGAAAACATCACTGGTCAAAAGGAAGTGTCCATTGGAGAATCCACCCTTTAGAGGAAGTAAGCAGGATGGAAAATATTACAGGGATTGAAAACTTACTTGTTTACTTTGTCACTCGTTGTCTATGGTGCTTTATCCTGTATACAGAGTTGCAGGGGGCCTGGAGCCTATCCCAGGAAACTTAGGGCACGAGGCGGGGTACACCTTGGACGGGGTGCCAATCCATCAAATGCAAACACATGCTCATTCACACACTATGGACAATTTGGGAACACCAATCAACCTGCATGTCTTTGGACTGTGGAAGGAAACTGGAGTAAATCCCGGAGGAAACCCACCAAGTCTGGCAAATGTAAAAACATTTTCCCTCCCAATTTGGTCCCCCGCCAATCTCTACCCACCAGTCCTATAAAGTGGCGGCTACCAACCAGGGAAGGTACCGTATGTCTTCTATCCCTCCCTCCTGGAGGAAAAGCCAATTTTGCCCCCCTAACTTCTGGTCAAATGGTAGTGCCATCATCTATATTCAAATCTGCCAACACTTGCTGTTACTCTCTATATCTCACCTCATTCTCATCCGTGACTTCCAGTGACACAATTGGAGATCCAGGAGGTATATTCTCATAGACAGACACATCATATTGATCCTTGCTAAACTTCGGAGGTTTATCGTTCACATCCTCCACCAGTATAACGACCACCGTGGTGCCTGTAAGAGACGGACTGCCTCCGTCCATCCCTTCCACCTCTAGGGTATATTTCTTTACCTTGCTGTAGTCCAGCATTTCAGCCACACTTATTATCCCAGATGTGGCGTCTATGGAAAAGGCTGTGGGTGAAGTTGGATCCTGCTCGACAATGTGATAGGTCACTAAACTATTAAGACCTTCATCTTTATCGGTGGCAGTAACAACAGTCACGTTCGTTCCAATAGTGGCATTTTCTAAGACACTAGCCTCATATCGTTGTGTGGAGAAGATGGGGGGGTTGTCATTGACGTCGGTTAACACGACCACCACGGATGCAGTTGCTGAGCGAGGTGGTCGACCCTGATCTTCAGCGACCACCAAGAGGTTGTACTTGTCCTGGATTTCTCTGTCCAGTTTTGTCACTACTAAGATTAAACTTGTTTCTGGGTCAATCCTAAACATCCCGGCTGAACCCTCCAGCCTGTACCGGATTTCAGCATTTAACCCCGAATCTGCATCCGTTGCTTCCACATATGTCACATTGGCTTCGAGTTTTACATCCTCTGGGATGTCAACAGTGATTGAGCTGGAGGCAAACTTAGGACTGTTGTCGTTGATGTCCAAAACTTCGACGAAAACCAAAGCCTCATCATTGTTAGTGCCGTCTGAAATAGACACTTGGAAGGTGTAGTTCTTCTGGGTCTCATAGTCTAGTTTAACTCTTGTCGTCAGCATTCCCGTCACTTGGTCAATGGAGAACTTGTCTGCTTCCGTCTGGACGGTTAAGGTGACAGGAACGGCAGGGGACAGAGACAGGAAGGTCACCTGGAGATCAAAACATGGACATTGTAACCTTTAAACTCTGATAAATGACAGGAAACAGACTTCCTTCATCATCTCTTTGTCCTACAGTATGAAACCAACGTGCCAATGAGGTAGGAAATGATTAGCTATAATATCTTATGGTTTTGTTTGTACATTGGTCAGAACTTGCTCTTTCACTGATATTATATTTCATCTACTGGAAGACCAGAAGCCAGTCTCAGAAAATTCCATTATATGGCCTAACATTATCAACAAATAATGTTGCATTCAGCACAATAAATGTGTGGAAATACTTCACTTTATTAAAGGACCCTTTTCAGAATTTATTTTGAAAATGTTTACACGTCATGCGATCTCAAGTTAAGGCTATAATCTGCCTTATGGAGTCTAACAAGTTCACCTTGACAATTTCTGCCCCTGCGCCTTGCTCTTCCTCTACTTTCCCCTGATATGTTTTCTGAAAGAATTGTGGACGTGAGTCTCCCGGTGCCTTAATCTCCACAGGTACGGAGGAAGATTGGCTCGCGCTGCCCCCTGTAGGCATGGAACAGAATAAAAAATAACTCGCCATGTGCATGTCTTCGATTGTTTTGAGATGAAGCAACAAACCAAAACGACCTGACTTACCATCTTTCGCGGTCACATACAACAAAAACTGGAGGATCTTGTTCTCCTGAAGTGGGATGGTCTTGTTTAATGTAATCTCTCCTGTGTTTTCATTTATGACAAAATAGCCCTCGTCGTTCCCAAAGTCGATGAAGTAGCTGATTTCCCCGTTTGGTCCCTCATCTAGATCTGTTGCTTCTACCTGTAAGTGGGTAAAGAAACACCGGTGTGAAAAACAAGCCGTGATTTTAATAATTTTTGGTGAGTTAATGGACGTTGAGCTATGGGCTTGGGAAGGAAAAAGATGGAAATACATGAAAGTAAAATAACATTTCAAACATTTCCTTGCAATAATACAAAACAGACATGAAACTACACCTATGAAAGGCAGAATAATAAGCTATAACACATTTTTATTGGTCCAATTTAACATAAATTGCTGAGGAATGTTAATGCTGGTGAGAGAAGGGCACCAGAACACCCAGTGCACCACTGCTTGACATGCAAAGGATGTTAACAGCAGGCAAACAACAAACAGTTCAAAGCCATTGACCATTTCTTTGAACTACAAACCAATCGAACAAACAGAGGCCAAACACAGACACCCAAACATCCGCTGCCAATGTCCCGGTGCCAGACACCACAGCACCACCCCTAAAGATCTTGTAGTCACAAGGGGAATAATGGGCATAATGATTTGTGTTGTAATGTAATGGCTGATCAGTGTTTATTGTCTGGTCACATGATTTTAGCTTTTTAATCCAAAGTGCACAGTTTAAATGGGATGACAATCTTAATACAAAAACATGTTCTAAAAGTGGAAAACTCATAACCCAAAAAGCTCCAATAAACCGTTAGGACCGTTATATATAGTAATGTTTAATACTTGTAGAAACCATTAGGCTAATTCTCATTAAGAGGATTTTTATCAGGAGTGAACTTTTCAACAGCACGACCTGAAACTGTGGATCTGTAAACTTATAAATATAGGATGATCCTGATTTGTGTAATGCTTTAAAAGCCAATGAAACCTTGGTCACTATAGTTAAATATAAACACACACACACACACACACACACACACACTGCTGTATAATGGTATCACAGAACATCCAGAAGTTATAAAAAAAAGTCTGAGATAAGACAGTTATTTTTACATACTTAATCAGAAACAATCGACCAACAATAAAGCGTTACCTTGACAACCAGCATGCCAACAGTCTGATCCAGGGAAACTTTGCCCTCGTACTTGGTGCTTCCGAAAACTGGACTGTTATCGTTCTCATCTGAGAGGGAGATTAATACGCTGGCCATCGAGCTGTGGCTGGAGGGGGGGTTCTCTCTCGCCTCGATCTGTTTTTAAAAAGAAAAAAACAATCTTCTCCAGCATCTTCTCCACATTTTATCTCAGCAAATCTTAGAGTAGAGGGATTCGAATACAGCTGTTCTTATACTTTTACAATATACAATGTTGTAACAGTGTCCACACTTTGAAACATGAAACATGAACATCAATTTCATCATTACTTGTGTAAATTCAGAACATTCAGTAATTCAGATGTGTTTAGACTCCAAAAATAATAAATAAACAAAAACATTACAATTAAAGGTCCCATGTTTTACTCTTATTAGTATCAGTTAACACAGGTCTCAGAGTGTGTGTGTGTGTGTGTTCCAGCTGACATACACCTCAGATACAGTGGAACCTCGGCGTATGTGAAAACGCATTGTCCCATAGGAAATAATGTAAATGCAGATAATCCGTTCCAGCCATTCAAAAATATTACCAATTTCCAACACTATAATCATATTTTTGCATTTAGGAACAATAAAAATGTTTAGAAAAGATGTAAATTAAGTAAAATATGAAATAAATAGACATTAAACCTCACTTAACCTTAATTTATGATTCCTGCTAGCACCAGCTGCTTTAAAAACCAAACTGAAAGCGGCTCTCTTTTCTCTTTGCCAACGTTCTTGGGACACATGGTACTATGTATTCACTAAATCTAACACAAAATGCAAAAAAAAGAACAAAAAAAAAAAAAAACACACGCACACACACACACACACACACACACACACACACATAAAGCCTCACTTCGCTTGGCTTTCTGCTGACACAAGCAAGTTTTGAACGGCTCCCAGACATACTAGCCGGCGTTGAGTTCGGCTTGGCTCATTCACTCATATTCCAAAGATGCTTCTAATTTTTTGCAAAATTTCAGTTCTTAAGGCGAAAATTCCTAAGTATGCCGAGGTATCATTGTCCTACATTTTTCATACCTCAGAATTTCACTCCTCTACCAAACACACCATTTCAGTGTTTATGTAAATGAGCTACTGCTGAGCCCCTCCCACCAGAGAACAGCAGAGCTGAGCAACAAGCTGGAGGAGGGGCCTTTTCTCATATGAGGTCACAATGGGGGGGTCTAATTGGTTTGTCAAATTTTTTTTTAAAGCAGAGGTAGTACCTGAAAAGCAATGGTCTGTGTGGTTTCTCTGTCCAGCTCGGCGGGTGTCTTCACTGTGACAAATCCGTCAGGACTGATGGAGAAAGGAGCTGCATCTGAAGTAATCCTCAGGGTTCCCACAAAACCGCCCTAAAGATCAGAACATCCAATGCTTGAAGTTCTACACACCTTCTAACCATTACATTTATTTATTTTTTTTATTATGTAAAGCATCTTTAAGAGCCACGCAAACCTTATCCTTGTCTGTGACCTTGACCTGAAGAACGAAACTGTCTTTGGGGGAGTTTTCTGGTATAACTGCAGTGTAGCTGCTGTTGTCAAACTCCGGGACATTGTCGTCCACGTCCTCAATGGTGACGAACACAATAGCATTGGCGGTTTTAGAGCTGTCGTCTCGCTGAGCTGCCTGGAATACACACACACACACACAAGTTTGTTTTACTCTCCTTGGTTTTTTACTTTTTACTTTTTTTTTTACTTGAGATATTAAATTAACATCAACAACTCATTAAATATTTCTCCAATTTGATGACTGCCATAAATTAATAGGATACAACATGTTGTATTGTATCGTTGGAGAATCTCTACCTGTATTTGGAGCGTGATGGTTTCTATTTCCTCCCTGTCTAATGCCGTTGCCACTGAGATGATCCCGGTGTTTCGGTCGATGCTGAAGTTGGGGTGATATTTATTCGGAGTGACTGCGAAGGGAATGAAAAACAAAACCATTCACATAAAATGGAAATTAATAATAATAATAATCAAAATAATAATAAATGAAGACAATGAGAATGAATAATAGTCCTGGGGCGTTCAAGTCAAACTGGGACCTGTTATAAAATTTCTGGTCAATGAAGGTGTAAAAGACTTAAAGCACAAGAAGTCTGGGCGCCACATCCCCCGGTACAGTCTTGACCTCGCTCCAAGAGATTTCTAAATTAAAGGAGTTCCTGGGAGGCCAGCGTTTCAGAAATGAAGCAGGCAGTCTGATCATGGATCCGGTGTACTGAGAAAACTTTCTACCTTGACTTGTGAAACTCTGGGATAAGTGTATTAGTGTAGCAGGAGATTATATAGAGTTTTTACTTTGTTAATGTAATTCTGCAACATTAATCAAAAGTCCTGCTTTGACTTGAACGCTCCTTTTCGTTATTATCCCACTGCATAATCCTACATTTCTAGTACAATTGGAAATAAGAGATTGAAAAACAAACTGTAGAAGGAAGAGTGTGAAAGACCGTACCGGAGGTTATGCTGTAATCTACAGGCTGATCGATTCCTGTGTCTCCGTCTTGAGCTTTTATGTTTTCTGGCACGATTGTTGTAAAGACCCCAGCCTCAGAGCAGAGTGAAAAAAATCATTAAAAATGCTTTTTTGTTGTTGTTTTTTTGAAAACTTGATACAGACCACAAAGTAATGCATCAAATTAGCGTAAATATACAAGATTCTTTAACAATCTCTTGTTTTGTCATATGACATCTATATGAATAAAAAATTTGATGTCTGTACATTGGCCAGAACTTGCTCTTTTAGTGAAATCTTTATGTTTCATGGACTGGAGGACTCAAAACCAGTCCTGAAAAAATTCCGTCTGTATGTCTGTATGTCCGTCTAGACAGATTTTGTCACAGCATCACGCAAAACTGTCTGGACAGAATTTAATTAAACTTCTGCAGTACTTAGATCTCTGCTGGAAGTTTAACCTGCACCATAAGTGAAATCAAAATGTTAAGTAAAAGCGATGTTATGAACAGTTATGTGCCGGATTTAATAATCTACTTTAAAATAAACTACTTACTCAATGTGTACCAACACCTGCACCAATAGATATTCTCACTCACTCACTCATCATCTATACCACTTAATCCTGTATTCAGGGTCACGGGGGCCTGGAGTCTATCCCAGGAGGCTTGGGGCACATGGCACCTGGACAGGGTGTCAATCCATCGCAGGGCACAGACACACACACGTACACTCATTCATTCACACACTACGGGCAATTTTGGGAACGCCAGTTAGCCTAACCTACATGTCTTTGGACTGTGGAGGAAACCAGAGTACCCGGAGGAAACCCACCAAGCACGGGGAGAACATGCAAACTCCATGCACACAGAGACGGGAATCGAGCCTGGCCGGGGATCGAACCCGGGCCCTGGCGGTGCAAGGTGACAGTGCTAACCACTACACCACCGTGCCGCCCCAATAGATATTCATTTTAATATTTTCTGAATAATGTGTTGGAGTCGTTTTTGACAAATTCCATGTTTATCCGATATACTTTTTCGATTTCTAATCTGTTTTATACATTATGTGTATGTATTTTCTTCTCTTTTTCAGTACCTAATTTTTATTTTATTACTTTCTGTTTTGTATCAAACAAATGTTGATGTATTATTAACCCCTTTAATGTTTATTCTCAAACAGAATGTGTAGCCCTGCCACAAGAGTTTGGTAAATCACCGTCATACCAGATTCTCAGGAATAGATGCCTCATACAGCGCGTGATCAAAATACGGGTTCAGGTTGTCAACGTCTTCCACGTTGATGACAACAGTGGTGGTGTCATACAAGTTCCCTGCATCCTACAGAGAACAGGAAGAAAAATCAGCTGTCCAAATTCAAACCTGTGTCATTTTTGCTCTTAAAAGAACTCAAGAACTTAAAAGAAATCAGTGAAAACAATATAATAAAAAGAGAAACACACAAAGGTCATGTCTCAAGTAAAGACAAATGAGTCCATGATCATGTCTAAAATAAAGACAGAAGAGTCCATGGTCTTGTCTCAAGTAAAGATAGATGAGTCCATGGTCATGTCTCAAGTAAAGACAGATGAGTCCATGGTCTTGTCTCAAATAAAGAGAGATGAGTCCATGGTCATGTCTCAAGTAAAGACAGATGAGTCCATGATCATGTCTAAAACAAAGACAGATGAGTCCATGGTCTTGTCTCAAATAAAGAGAGATGAGTCCATGGTCATGTCTCAAGTAAAGACAGATGAGTCCATGATCATGTCTAAAACAAAGACAGATGAGTCCATGGTCTTGTCTCAAATAAAGAGAGATGAGTCCATGGTCATGTCTCAAGTAAAGACAGATGAGTCCATGATCATGTCTAAAACAAAGACAGATGAGTCCATGGTCTTGTCTCAAATAAAGAGAGATGAGTCCATGGTCATGTCTCAAGTAAAGATAGATGAGTCCATGGTCATGTCTCAAGTAAAGACAGATGAGTCCATGGTCTTGTCTCAAATAAAGAGAGATGAGTCCATGGTCATGTCTCAAGTAAAGACAGATGAGTCCATGATCATGTCTAAAACAAAGACAGATGAGTCCATGGTCTTGTCTCAAATAAAGAGAGATGAGTCCATGGTCATGTCTCAAGTAAAGACAGATGAGTCCATGATCATGTCTAAAATAAATACAGATGAGTCCATGGTCTTGTCTCAAATAAAGACAGATGAGTCCATGGTCATGTCTAAAATAAAGACAGATGAGTCCATGGTCTTGTCTCACGTAAAGACAGATGAGTCCATGGTCATGTCTCAAGTAAAGACAGATGAGTCCATGGTCATGTCTAAAATAAAGACAGATGAGTCCATGGTCATGTCTCAAGTAAAGACAGATGAGTCCATGGTCTTGTCTCAAGTAAAGACAGATGAGTCCATGGTCATGTCTCAAGTAAAGACAGATGAGTTGATTCCACAGTCATGCTTCAAGTTAGTGGTCATATTCAGGGTCAAGTCCTATGTAAAGACAGCTTATAATGTCAAGTCTTATGATCACTATACGTTTATATCAAAGTCTTAATATTTTTTCATTCCTGCTATCTCATTTAATTGAACCTACAACCTCAACCTTGAATAATTTAAATAATTTTCCCAACTCCAATCTAATTAATCGGTTGGTTCAATAACCATGTTTAATCAGATATTTATTTGAAATCTTGAAGAGTTCATATATAATGAAGGGAAGATTATAGAAGCCAAAAGGTCTTGAACATAAAAATCCATAATACAGTGTCTTGATATTTGCTTTTTTACTTAACTTTAGCAAGTCAGGTTTTATTACTGAACCTCATGACAAACCACAGCTATACAGTACAATAATAAGAGGGAACAATCCTGTTGAATTTTGGGAATACTTCCATATAAATTTGCACACATGATTTAAATTGTTATCATGGGATCATGGTGTACTTTATCTGACTTAAACCTTTCCATTACAGCTACTGAGAGACACTTTGTTTGTTATATGGCGTAGAGAATAACATTATATGGTTCACATGGTTAATATTTACCACAGCTTTCACAGTGAAGGTGTAGATGTTGGCGATGTTGTAGTTCAGTCGACTGCGTATTCTGATTGTCCCATCGTTCCGGATCTCAAACTCGGCTGGCGCTGGTGACTGGACAGAAAACCAACAATGCTGATGTGATCACTGGAATGATGGATTTATTCAGGCTTTTTATAAGTAACAACTAAAACACGACGAGGTGGTGTGGTGCGTTTCCCCAAAATGGACATAAAACTGCACATCCAGAAATGTTTTATTTCTCTAATACTACAGCAACTTGGAAATTCCTTATTTTTATTTTTGCTTATTAACTGTCACATACATTTCTATCCATTTACAAATACACAACATGTACATTACACATCACATTACAGTGACTGTATAAGACTTTGACATTTATAGCATTACCGTTTCAGAACTCACCAGTATGGAATAAGTCACTATGCTGTTTGCTGGTGAGACATCAGCATCGACTGCTCGCACCAACAACACCTGAAAATTCACTGGCTCCATCTGAACCACAGCAAAAAGAAAATCCTTATCATTTCTGAACTTTAATTTGCTTAGACGTAAACAACACCTTGTCGAGATAGGAATTAAACTGTAGCGATAAAGCATTTTATCCGATGTGTCACCTCAGACACGTCAGACGTGTAGAGTTTCTTTTCAAAAACTGGGGCGTTATCGTTGATGTCCAAAACATCCAGGGTCCGAGTGTGCCTCGTCTATGATGAAAAACATAGCAGTTTCAAACCCACATTTCTTAATATATAAATACCACTTGATATATTTATATATACAAAATGAAAGCGCACTTACTTCTGTGTTGGTGCAGACTACTGCATAGTACAGAGTTCCACCAGACTAGAGGGAGAATTCATGAGCTTAATGATTACAAATGCTGCTTGCAATATGATGAAATACATTAATATTCAATAATTATTTAAGCCATATTACATGAAGGGGAGTTCTGATATTCAGCACAACAGCACGACCCCGAGTGTGATATTGCTTTTATACAACAGTTTCATAAACACAGTTTATCATCACCTCATTACTATTTGTTTGTTTACGTAACCAGTTATTTTTCTCCGCAAACACACATCCTTCTATGCCTGACGGAAGTAGCTAACCGCGACTGGCGGAGCTGGCGACTGTCAACTAGTGTAATTATCAAGAATAAAAGTGCTTTTAGGTTTATGTAGCCAAAATGCGAAAAAAAAAAAAAAAACATGGATGAGATGGACAGTCCTGAAAAAGCTTACGAGACTTACTTTACTCTTTCCAAAATAGAATATCATTTCTGTTAATTTATGTGTTCCAGGGTTGAATCCCAAATAGTGTGAAAGCTACAGTAGTAGAAAGCTAGGGTGTCCAATCCCTTGTTCCACACACCAAATAGTGATCAAGGGTTTAGAGAGGGATTTGAGAATTAGCCTTGTGTTCAAAGCTAGTTAGCTTTGTAGCTCACTTTCGCCATGAACAAAAAACATGGACAAAAATAAATTAACGATTAATGAATAACTGTTAGAACACCTAGGATGTGATGTTTTATTATTATTATTATTATTTATTTATTTATTTTATTTACCCCTGATTTTCTCCCTAATTTAGTCGTATCCAATTTCTCCCTACCACATTAAGGCTACTACTACCACTTAGTTTGCAGGGCCGAAGACTATCACGTGTTTGCTCTGAAACGTGACGCCAACCGACCGCGTCTTTTCAAACTGCTCGCTCACGCACCGTTGGGGGCGGAGTCACACACTCGGAGGACAGCGCTATCCGCTCCTTCCGCTTGCGTGAGCTCACAGACGCCCCTGATTGGCTGTAGAGCCGTGATTAATGTGGGAGCACCAAGTACCTCTCACCCCGCCCCTCTGAGAGAGCTCGGCCAATCGGCTCTCACCGGACACCGATACGGCCGGGTACAATGAAATCAAAGAGCATTACGGTTTGTTTATACAACAGAAGTGAACGGTGTGTGAGAGGAGACCTGGCTCAGAGCTTCAGCATCGAGAATCTGTTTGGTTCTGATGGAAGCACTTGCTTCTCCAGGAACGTAGACCAGCTCCACAAACTCCATGCTCGTGTTGAAGATGAACACCTCCAGCTGCAGTCGATCCTCAGGGCCGATGTTAGTCAGGATCTCCAGATCTCCTGTGGGCCGAATCACACCGATCTCATATCAGAATATCATACGCGTACATTTTCACGGCTTCCTGCGGTTTTTATAGTGCTTGCCCTTTCTACATCAATTAATGACTGATGCCTTAAATTAGCAACAACTAACACTTAACAGCAGTTGTTTTGTTGTTGTTTTTTTCAACCTGCTTTAATATTATCATAAATTCGGTACGAAGCTGGCTAGTTACTTTATTGAGAAGACACTGAGCTTGCTAACTACGTAAAGCATATTGCCATAAAAGTCATGCACAGTACATGTACAGTATACCGTAATTTGAAATATAGCTGTTTAACTACACAGCAAAAATGTATCTTTTCTGTAGTATAGCAACTTTTTTTTTTATGAATAAAAACTGTTGTTGTTTTTTTCTTCTTCAGTAGAACAGTGTATGTTGATCTTGCTAAGCTCTTAATTTAGGGGTCCAAGCACCAACGATCCATATTCCTTCCTTCGCTTAACGCCGAACGATAGAAAGTGCCAAGAACAAATAATTTCTGCTTGTTTACGTGCAGTACGTTTGTGTAAATTTGGATCTAAATGCTATCTAAGCTAGCTATGATGCTAACTGGATCAATGTACCGTTGGCTACAATTAGCCTGATTTCATCATATTAAATTCTCTCTGTTTGATCAAAACCTCAGTAACGTCATTGGCATCGCTAATTCCATTTTAGTAAATAAAATACGTATATGACATCTTCTCAAATAAAAATAAGCTTAGACAAATGTAGTCAGAATTTTCTAAGAGTTTCTTAATGTAAGAATGCAATAAACAACTATGATTATTTACCATAGTTTCAGACATATTGTGTACATTTTTGAACAACAACAACAAACAAATTTCTAATGCCAAATAAATTTGCTAATTTATAGAACTAAATGCTTAAAATTTGCAAATTTATCTACCAAGGGAATAAGCAATGTATTTTTTTTTTTTTTTTAAAGTAGCACAATATGTCTAAAAAAATTGTCTTTCTTTTTATTCTTACATGAGAATACAGTATTGTAGATCAATCTGACAAGATTTAGGGTATTTTCAGTTGCTAAAATGTTTTTTGTTGTTGTTGTTGTTGTAAAGACGGAGCAGTATAAGGATAAAAATTAGATCCGCTTGACTTTTTTGTTTTACGAAGACATACATCATATCACAGACGTGTTCATTCAGTCGAGATGATTGTTAAATGCTGTGTGTAGATGTAACCAGGGAAACTGCTATCTCGATGACATTTTGATCTCATGCCGCCAAACAAGGAAAACCAAAGTGCTTTAAGGCTTCTCTGATGTACTTGGTGTACAGGATGTATTTATATAAATGAATAAACAGAAATATAAATATTATTTTACCTTCATAGCCCTCTGGAGTAGAGCCCACTTTCTTGTTACTTCCAACTGTACAGTCGATCGCTGAGGTACCTGTGGAGGCACAGAACCTGAAGTAAAGGTTGTGGGGTCAGGCATAGCCCAGTGATTAAGGTGTTACACTATGATTCTAATGGTACCAAGTTCAAACCCGATGACCACCAATTTGTCCCTGTTGGGCCCTTTAGCGAGGCCCTCAACTGCTCAGATGTATAATGAAATGAAAATCTTAGTCATTTCAGATAAGAGAGTCTGCCAAATGCCGTCAATAAGTCTGCTCATTGGCATGCTGACACTAGCTTGTGAGAGCTTAATTACAGTCAGAATTGAATCTGTGACTGTAAAATCAGTTTCCTTTTTTTTTTCTGGTTTCACTGGTTATGTGAGTAGACAAATGAGAGTTGAAAGGGAGGCTGGTGAGGTAACAACAGTATCACTACAGTAAGTGATATGGCGGCATGGTGCTTTAATGATCCGCACTGTCACCTTGCACCTCCAGGTTCTGGGTTCGATTCCCACCTGTGTGCATGGAGTTTGCATGGTCTCCCTGTGTTTGGTGAGTGTTCTCTGGGTACTCTGGTTTCCTCCCACAGTCCAAAGACATGCAGATTAGGCTAATCAGCGTTACTAAAGCCCGTAGTGTGTGAATGTGCATGTGAGTGTTGGCCAGGGGTTCTACCACGGTTGTGAAAATGGGAATAAATGCAATGGTTCAGTAATCAACACTGACCTTCGTGGTCCATAGTTGGCCTACAGAGGTTTCTACAGTAGATGGATGGATGGATGGGACATGCATCGTGGACATTCCACTAGACTAAATAATTAATTGTATAAAATCTTGGTTCTTCTGTAAATAAGATTTGTATTTCTTTAAAATTGCTGTAGTGTAAGAGAAACAGAACTCCTCTGTGTTTGAGTTTCCTCTCTTTCTCTTTCCTTGCTGCTGTGGTGTTACTACTATTGCTTTTCTACTGTATATTAAAATTGCTTTTTTTTTTTTTTTTTAAAGCCTTAATCAGGACCTTTCACATTTTAGCTATGTTTATTGAGACTTTCAGATGGGTTCCCACAGTGTGTGTGTATGTGTGTGTGTGTGTGTGTGTGTGTGTGTGTGTGCTTATTCTTTCCTTTTTACCATTGTTGTATTGGTTGGTGCTTAAACATGCCAATTAGATTTTTACCATAACACACATTCACAAGAAATGTTTTTTTTTTGACTGCTACTGAGTGCCTGATATGTGATCTACACTAAATCGAGTATGCTGGTTCCAAATCTGGAGTCAGATTTTGTGTAACACGTCAGGATCTCAAGTTATGTAGACATGTGCAAACTAGGGCAGTGGTGGCTCAGTGGGTTAAGGCTCTGAGTTACGGATCGGAAGATCGGCGGTTTGAGCCCCAGCTCCGCCAGGTTGCTGCTGTTGGGCCCTTGAGCAAGGCCCTTAACCCTGCCTGCTCCAGGGGCGCCGTAAAAAATGGCTGATCCTGCGTTCTGACCCCGGCCTACTAACAAGATGCTGGGATATGCGAGGAATAAAGAATTTCACTGTGCAGTAATGTATGTGTGACCAATAAAGGCTGACTTGACTTAACTTATCATGTTATGTCAAACTTATAAGTTTTAACTCATCATGCGCTGTGCAGAATCTGAAACAAAACTGGTTTATCTGCAAAACTGTTTGACAGTACACTTGCGTATTCATGTCAACACAATGATTTTAGTTTACTGATGAGAAGAGCAAGTGATATCAGAGGAAAAACATAATCTGGAGCTCACTCAGTAATGTTCAAAAGTGCTTTAGGCACTTGCTTTTGCGCTTGTATGTAGTTGTTGTGGCGCGTTGCAAAAACCAGCAGTAATCTCCCAACATGCTTGGGTTGCAATGTCCTTGATATCTTCTTTCAATAATGGAAATATCTTGATGGAATCTCTCTCCATGTTCGTCACTTACATCGCCCAAATTTGGCAGAAAACAAATCGAGATGCGAGTGTAAAAAATGCATTTTTAGTGACATCCCTCAGCTGAGCTATTGGTATGCTGTTAGCATGTTGTCAGTGAGCTCAGCATAGTTGTCAGCTCGCTTGTTCCCAAGAAAGACTTGCACTACTAGCACAAACGCATCCCACGCAGCAACTTCAAGTTGGTTCAGTTTTGCTCTGAATGCAGCATCAAACAGTAGTTTGCGGATGTCAGGTCCAACGAAAATTCCCGCTTTCAGTTTGGCATCAGTTTTCGTCGCTCCCAAACTTCTCCTTCAGATAGCGACAGGCATTTCCTTTGCCATCCATAGCCACTACAAGATTTTTCATGAGGCCCAGTTTGATGTGAAGTGGTGGAAGATAAACGTTACGTGGATCAACCAGTGCTTCATGTTGCACATTTTGTTGGCCAACAGCGTGTTCTGCTCTGGGAGGCCAGTGTTTGATTTTGTAATGATTGGCGCCATCCCGACTGTTCCACAAACACAGAAAGCACATATGTCTGGTATAGCCCAACTGAAGTCCAAGGAGAAGTGCTACCACTTTAAGGTCAGCACAGATGTTCCAGTTATGTTCCGAATAGTTGATCAATTTCAATTTCAGTTCCATTGATTCATATGTCTCCTTGGCTCGTATGGCATAAGCCAACGGAACTGAAGGCTTTTCATTACCGTTATGCAATAACACAGCCTTCAAGCTCTCTTTTCCAGAATCTATGAATCGTCTCTGGCACGTACTCGCAATCTAGCTCCCGCATAAGGCCACTTGCACCATTACAGAAACAGATGCCATCTTTCAATGTGTAGTACGCAGCTAACGTTTGGTCAAAGGTCCCTCACCAGATCATCTAAATCAGATTGGCTGAGCATGTGCGGCCTTCCCACTTCAGACTCGGGTTCATACACTTCATCGTCAGAGGCATAATCTTCAGGACTTTCGTCAGAACTGTCAGTTTCTATAGCATCCCTGTCAGGAAGTAATGGCACTGGATTCTGTTCATCATGCGGCGCTGGTTTAAGAGCGGACTCACAATCAGGATAAACAATTTTTGACTTGTTTTTCTTTGTCATGCACACTCGTAACACGACCGGCACGAGGACCCGGAAGTAATACGGTCGGGTTTTCAGGAAGCATAAAAGGAGACAAAATGGCGCTTCACATTGCTCAGTCATTGAGTTCGCCCATGCCTTACCTGACGCTTCGCCGACTATTCTGTGAGTACTCACCTATTTGGGTTGCTTCTTTGACTGAGTGTGTGTTGCTAGAACGCGGATTTATTTGTGTAGATCCTTGCTCTTCGTGTGAGAGAGTTCTTAGACAAATTGCGTGGTTATCCTGCCTATTCGCGTTGCTTCCGCGTTTGGGTTTACCATCCTAGCTACACGGGCTAACTGCTAAGGCTTCTGTGCTTACCCTACGATAGCTCGTGACATTCTTGGAAAATCCAGCAATTTTGGTCATACAGAAATACCAGTCTGAGTGGTGATTTTTTGTTCACGCCACACCATAGGCACGGCAAAGGGCATTGCATTCCTTTTTCCGTTCAGCCACTGCATCAGTCCGGCGTATAACTTCTAGACGTGCTAGGTTAATTCTGACTTCAGATTTGGAATCAGCGCCCTCGAATTACTGTACTGTACATCACATGCTTTATTCCCAGTAGCAAAATTTCAGTTTTTCTGTGTAATGTGACCTCAGATAAGAAGATCCCGACATGTTATTCACTCCTGCTGTTTCATGGATGGGCGTGGCTTAGAAGTATTTCATTTACATACAGTAGACACTGAAACTGCATATTCGGTAGAGGAGTGAAACAGAGGGAGATTACGGTATGCAAAAAGATTATCTGAGAAAAAACCATTATCTGAGGAGTATTTAAATATGGAATTGTTTAAAATACCCTACATACACCTTTTTAGTTGTCTGAATATATATATATATATTGAGGTTAAATATTCTTTATACTTTTAAAAATATTTTCTTGTACTTGATGCTTATTTTATTGTTTTTTGCATGTTTATATTCTTAAAAATGGCTTAATCGCTTAAAATGTTTATCTGTAATGATGACTACACAATAAAAAGTTTGAACCCAAAAAATATTTTCTATTACAAATATTCGGTTGCGTAGAAGTGTGCATTTCTGTAGGTGGTGCTAGACGTAGTGTCCGGTTTGAAAATCAAACCGTGTGAATGGTACAGTTTAGCACGCTTGCAGTATCTCTGAGAGTGTATGTATTCCTTACGCAGTGTATCCAGTGTTAATAGAAAAACTTATCGCAACATATGACGGTTGTTCAAGTCAAACCGGGATGAAAGTTTTGCTGAATAGAGGCAATGACATCAAGCACAGGAGTTGCCGCCACATCCCTTGTACAGTCCTGACCTCGCTCCGAAACATTTCCACATAATTGGGCCATTAAAGGTGTTCCTGGGAGGCCAGGGTTTCAGACATGAATCAGACAGACGGTCCTATCACGGCTCTGCCGTACTGAGAAAACTTTCTACCGTGATGGTGTCCAGGCACTAGTGACACACTGGGATAAGGGCATTAGAGTATCAGGAGATTATATAGAGAAATAAAGGGAGGGGTTTTTACTCTGTACACAATCCCAGTTTGACTTGAACGCCCCTTGTATTGTATTAGTTGATGTTAAAGCCATGGCTGGCATACTGTATTAATGATCAGGTTTAATCTGAATAGAGAGATCTCTTTACTTAGAAATTCAATTGTACGATTATTCATGAAATGGTACGCAATCAAATCCATATCTAACAAAAACAACTTAACTACAGAAAAAGATATCGTACATGGTATTTGATCAGGTTGCGTAGTGGCATTATTTGCTTGATATTTTAGTAACTTACCAATAGAGGCCTGTGCGGCATGAACACACACGCAGGCCAGAGTGAGGACAGAGCAGAGTGCGTTCATATCGTCCACCGGAGCGTCTCCTCTGTCTCTGTCTCAGGATGTGCTGAGTGAACCTCGCACGAGATGAGACGTGAAGGAAAAGAACAGGGTGGGAACGCTCACCTGGGCTGGCACACACACACACACACACACACACACACACACACACACACACACACACACACACACACACACACACACACCTCCCTCTGTATCTTTATCTATCTCTCTTAGTGCACTGCTCGCCATAAACAGTAATGACTCTATGTGAGGGTCAAAGGTCTGTAAAATTGATAACGTTACAGTAGAACCGAGGGTGCGCGTGTGATTTAGGGAATAGAAACTTATAATCACGCTAGTAATAAACACTGGATTGGTTTGATGATGCACATCAAAGATGATTGTTTCCCAGTCACAGTGTTTTTTTTTGTGCTATTTATACCATTAGAATTTGCTAAATATTTTCATATAATATAATATAATATAATATATTATAATATATATATATATAATATAATATAATATAATATATATAATATATATAATATAATAAATATAATATATTATAATATAATATATAATATAGCATTTAAAAAAAGTTATAATAGAGCTATTTTATCTGTTTATAATTACATTTAAAGTAGTGAATGAAGGATTTACACATCAGTGACAGGTGATTACACAGATGTGATCTCTATTAGAGCTGATATTTGTAGCACATACTGTACATCCATAAAGCTTTACATCTTTCAGCATGTTTCGCATGAAGTCAGTCAAGTATTACTGATTATTTGAGAGCAGTTGTATATCTGTTTAATAGTTTTTGCTCAACATAATTCATATCGAGTCCTTGTGTTAAAATGCATTTAAAAAAAAAACCCTAGCAGCTTCATTGTGGAGCTATTGATAGATAGTAGATTGGTCTGAGGTCTCTCAATGGGCCCAGTCCCAAGTCTCCAATTATTTATCAGGCATTTGATAAAAAAAAAAAAAAAAAGGAGGTGTTTGGGGACGAAGTTCCGTAACAGGCCACCAGTACTAGGCTGTAGTCATATTCATAAGTCAGTGTGCCAAAAGACATCGTCCTGTGTACTTCAGAAGCTGTGCAACTGGTGCTATTGTGACCACGTGTGATTTCATTATGCACAGCAAGTTAGAACAAAGAGTCAAAGAGAGAACGTGAAATTCTGCATGAAATGTGAACGTGAAATTCGGGCAAGACACCTTTAAGGATGAACAGGGAAAAATAACAAATGGATAGATATAAAGAAGAACAAAGAAAAATAATAGATAGATATAAAACAAAGAACAGTGAAAGTGGAAAAATAATGAAAAGAAAGAAAGAAAGGTGAACTGGGAATTGCCAAATGGACAGATATAAAAGAGAAAAAATAAAAATAAAAGAAAGAGTTAAAAGTAGAAGAGGAAAGAAAGAAAGAGAAAAATAAACAGAGAAATTAACAAATGGATAGATATAAATAAGGAAAGGAAAAGAAGGTGAAAGAGGAAAAGGAACAGAAAGAAAGAAAAAGAAAATATTAAAGAAAAATTAACAGGGAAAACAAATAGATAGATGCTGTGTAAAGAGGAAAAAATAATATAGCATTAAAAGGAAAAGAGGAAAAATAATGGAAAGGAAAAAAATGAGAAGAAGGAGAACGAGAGGAAAGAAGAGGAGGCGAAAAAGGGGAAAATGAGGAGGACAGGGAAGGTAAAGAATTGAAGTAAGACACTGTTTACATTAGATTACTAGCGCGTTGTGATTCTGTATGAAAATGATAGTGTTGTGCATTCAGGTGATTACACAGACTAGATCTGCACTAAATCACATCCTGCACATCCATAACATGTTACATGAAGCTTGACATCTTTAAGCCCGTGTGGCGTTGGGAAGGAACGAGGCGTTAGAACATTACTGATTACTTTAACACTATTAAAAATGATCATTCAAATAATAAAGCAACTGTAATTATCATGTTTTCTATACTCTATAAAGGCTTTATGATTGATCACGGTCCAGTCGAGGTGTTACACACACTCAGAGAGCTGTAAGCGCTGTAGGGTTTATGACCACATTAACACAGTGACGTCGGTTCTGACGCTGTGGTATTTATACCTGGTGCTGTTACTTAATACTGCAACACATTTCTGCCTCTGATCTTGAATGATCAGTATATTAGACTTTGGTTCTTTCATAAAACACAGAGGGAAAGGTGTGTGTGCTATCAGTGTGTCACTACTACTGTACAAAGGAACAGTTGTTTTTATGTAACTTGTCCTGTTTATATATCTTATGTGATCATGAGAGTCAACACTTTGAGCTGGAACAGAAAGAGATTTTCCCCACCTTATCCTGTTTTCAGGTAAAAATGTATTTATTTAGTAAAAAGTAAAGCCATGCTACAAATCATTTTGGCAAAATGAAACATTATTACTCCAAAAATCTCATAAAAACCTTCACATGGTATCTCAGAATCATATTACAGAGAGCGAGAGAGAGAGTAATAAAGTGAGTCAGGTGATTTAGTCTTATGCCCATTGAATCATCTCTCATCAGGTCTATTACAGTTATATTGTTATAAGATTAACATAAATGATCTGCGTCAGGAGGCGGGGCACTGATCACAGGCAGGAGAGTGAATGAACAATTAACATATGAGGAAGGATTTATACTGATGGTGAGAACTCAAATCATCATAATAATAAAAAGAAAGAAAGAAAGAAAGAACAGGGGAAATAGAAAAAATAGATAGATATAAAGAAGAAAAAAGAAAAAGAAGAGAAAGAAATACAGAGAAAGAGGAAAATAATGGAAAGAAAGAAAGAAAATAAAGAAAGAAAGAAATATACATAAACGAAATAAATCAGAAAATGAAAAGATGGATAGATATAAAGAAGTAAAAAGAAGAATACAAGATATAGATAAAACAAAGTTAAGGAGAAAAATAATGGAAAGAAAGAAAGAAATATTAAAGGACAATTAACAGGGAAAATTAAAAAAGATAGATAAAGGAAAAAGGAAAATAAGAGACAGAGGTAAAAGAGAGAAAGTTAAAGAGGCAAAAATAATGGAAATAAATCAATGAAGAAATAAATGAAGAAAGACAGAAAGAAAGAGAGAAAGAAAGAGAGAAAGAAGGATGAAGGACGATTATTTAAATAAAAAAAAAAAAGAAAAATAAGAGCTATGAATAAATAAAGATGTATAAGATATAAATAAGACAAAAATAATGGACAAGCAAAAATAGGAACATAAATAAAAAAGGGAATAAAAGAAAGAAAGTATGGAGTGATGCAAAGAAGAAAAGGAAAAAGAAACTACGGAGATAAAGAATAAGAGGAATACAAAGAAAATAAAATAGATCTAAATCATAACAAAGAAGTAGCAGTAGATATAAAAAAAGTTTTTGAAAGAGAATATGAAAAAAATTGAGAGAATTGAAAAACGAGGAAATAAAAAGGAAAAGAAGGAAGAGAGAAAAAGAAAAGAAGCAAAAAGGACAAAGGGAATAGAAAATGTAGAAATATAAATTAGAAAAGGGAAATGAATGGAGAAGATGGAGATGAAGAGATGCAGTGGAGGAAATGGGAAAGAAAGAGAAGGACGAGGAAAGAAATAACAGGCACACGTGAAAGACTGAAAGAAAGAAAGGGAGCATTTATAACATCCAGCGTCCAGCTCTAGGGGGCGTGTCCAATCACAACACGGCGCGCCATGACGGAACCACGCTCCGATCACCTGACCTTGCGGCAGGGTCACATGACTCTCCGGTCGGAAGCCGACATGGCGGACGCGGAGGCTGTGAAAGCGCTGAGCGGTTTACTGAGCGGAATCGCGCAGAGGGTTTATTACGGGAACTCGGAGATCACGGAGGAGCTGCTGAAGGATGAGCTTTACCCCGGTATCCCTCAGGAGGAGTTCCGCGCTCTTTACGACAAAATGAAGGGGCTTCTGAAGGTATAAACCGCAGGGGCGAAGCTAACCGGGTTAGCAGTTTTGTGCTAAACTACAGAGATCTGTGTGTTGTTTGCTGAAGAATGAAAAAATGCACTGATGACACTGACAATTAAAGACCAGTCCAAACACCAAAACACACACTCATAATAAATAGTTTTTCTCTGATTAAATGAATTCATTACTAACAAAAAAAGTTTTAATACAGTATTCAAAGAAAAAAGTGTAATTCACAAGATTCAGGTGTAAAAAATATGAATATAATTCTCTATCTATAGTTAACATAACAAATAATTAATATACCTGTGTGTTATTTGAGCGTGTTAAGACCTACAAAAATCCTGCACTGCACAACTTGGACATTTCAGACACTATATAGGGCTGATGTCAATTTAGGCCTTAAATATTTGATAATTGTGTTCGTTAGTGTCTGTGTTAAGTGTACGAGTGTTAACGTGTGTGTGTGTGTGTGTGTGTGTGTGTGTGCGTGCGTGCGCGCACATGTGTGTATTAGTGTGTACATGCATGTGTGTGTGTCTGTGAGTGTGTTAACATTTTAATGTGTGTATGTATGCGTGCCGTGTGATGTACGAGTGTGATAACATTTGTGATGTGTATGTGTGTACAATAGGCCACAGATGCTGGGAAAAACGCATCACACTATGATGATGTCACTCAATGTGTCACTGAATATAATGCCACACAGAAAGTTATTAATCATTTTTGGGTGTAAGTTTAAGGCATTATCATGGCTGACCCGTTTGGGATAGCAAAAATCCCTCCGCAATTTTGCATCCTCAATGTCTTTAGATCACATCGGCCCAGTTTGGTGGCGATCCTTTAAATTCACTAGGAGGAGTATATCAAAATCCATCGGGTGCATTTTTGGGAATGACCCCAAATAACCGGCCTCCTGTTGAGTGTAGCCCAGGACCTGCAGTGTGAAAGATGTTTGGCTCAAAGAGTTCTAAATGTGTGCCTACGTGCAAGTGTGTATGAGCTATCCAGAAAAAAGCTTGTTTGAGGGCCTCTGAGGGTCCCTGGCCACGAGACTCTCAGGCATCCTGATGGCAGCAGATTCCAACCTGTTTTCATGAGCATGTTAAGAAACCCAAAAAGCCCAAAAGTGTGAGGAAAAAAAATCCTCAGGAAAACAAGAGGGTTTGTAGTGCTTGGGCCCTAGATATAAGATGTACAGTTTAAGCTAACTAACTAGCAAAAATATATAAATAAATAATTATAGACAGAGTAAACTAGCAAACAAATTAATAATTAAAACAAAAGGGGGAAAATAAATAGCAGTGATTTAATAGATAGTGATGGTGATTTAAAGAGTTCAAAAAGTTTTATACTTCACAGAGAAACAACGATATTTCAGGAAGTTTTTTTTTTTATACAAAATTTTACATTTATGAATGTAGAACTTGGCCATTCAAATAAGAAAGTATATAAGACAATATATTCAAATGACCTGTTACTATGATGGAAAAAGATTGTAAAATTATATAAATAAAATATTTTTATCTTGTTATAAATTATAAGATTCATGAATAAAATGAAAAAAAAAAACAAATTTTCATAATAAATATTGTACCTAGACTTAAAAAAAAAAAAAAGAAGATGTACAGAGCTTACAGAGTAATTCCTCTGATTGAATAATTTTTCCACCAAATAGTGAGAATGACATCACTGACTCTCATCACATTTATTAATTCATCCAATTTTGGTAAGCACTTTGTGTATGAACATGTTGTGGGAACGCTGGGAGCGAGGTGAGGATACACTCTGTATGCGTAGCAGGCAACTTTTCCACCTTCCCTAGTAATGATGTTTTTGGAACGAGACGCAGTGAGAACATGTGAAACTCCACATGGACAGTAACCAGGATTGAACCAGGAACCCTGATGCTGCGAGACATGATCTCTTCCAGGCTGTGCAGAATAATCCTGAGCCATTCAGAGGTGGACCCGCTGGTGTGTTTCGGGTCATCGTCCTGCTGCATAACCCGTGTCCGCTTGGGTTTGAGGTCACAAACTGATGGCTGGACAGTCTCCTTCGGGATTTTCCGGTAGATTGTTCCATCAATCATAGCAAGTCTTTCAGCATCTAAAGCTCAAGAGAGATGTGTTTAAACCATCCAATTTAGTTACAGTTACAGCAGTGTATACACATTGCCTTTAAAAGAAACCACCATTAGCCTCTAGATGGCAGTGTTTAGTTTTCTTTAATTCCACTTGTGTCTCTGAGGCCTAAATTACAGTGCATTGGAAACGTATCTTCCCTCTTTCCTGATTAGGGGCCAAGCACTATCACAACAGTCCAATGATTCTTCTTGTTCCTCTTGTTTTTCTAAGGATGAAAGGATGATTTTTCTTTCAAGCATCCGGGGTTTTTGGGGTCTTAACATGCTCAATTCATGAAAATCAGCACACAGTTTGGAATCTGCTGGGATTAGGACGTCTGAGCTGCTGCGCCTTGGGCGTGGCATGGGGCCCTCGAATGAGTTTGTGCTGCATGGCTTATACACACTTGCAACCCATTAAATCTTTAGAGCTCATTGAGCTGAACAACTTTCACATTGCAAATCTTTTCTAGGTGAAGAAAATACAAGATCTCTTTAATCCATTGAGCACCCACTGGTGGTGACGACTCTTTCCACTTAAACAGGATCAGTCTCCTAGCGAGAAGGGAGCTAAAGGCGATCATATTGGCCTTGGCATCATTCAGACGAGCACCACTTGAGTCAACACCAAAAAGTGCAAGGGATGGTTCTAATGGTATCTGGCATTTTTTTGACAAGGTATCAAAAATAAAACTCCAAAAATTGTATAGTTTTGGACATGTCCAGAACATATGCAGTAGTGTAGCTGGTTCCTGCTTACATCGGTCACAAGTGGGATCAAAATCCTCTCTAATCTTTGTCAGTTTTACTTTTGACCAGTGAAGCCAGTGAACAATTTTAAACTGAATAACTCTGTGTTTGAGGCAGACTGATGATGAGCAAATTTTATGTATAACTGTGGAGTAATTTTACCACATTTTTATTTGCAAAGTTGTTTAAAATTACTTATCTTTTAAGCCACTCAGACACTGGTGTGTGTTCCACTTCACCAAGTCCATTAAGTCACAAACTGATAGCTGGATATTTTCCTTCAGGATTTTCTGGTAGAGCGCAGAATTCTTGCCACACACCCACTACTGTGTTTGACTCTTGGTAGGATGTTCTACTTATGTTCTACTTATGATCTCTCTTATAAACCCCCCTCTCTCTCTTCTTCTTCTTCTTCTTGGTCTTGTGCTCAGTCTGTAGCCGTGGCAGATATGGACCAGGCCCAGCTGGAGGCATTTCTGACCGCTCAGACGCGTAAGCATGGCGGTGGCGGGATGACCTCGGAGCAGGCGGCGGCTTTGACGCGTTTCTGGAAGGGGCACCGCGCCCGGGTGCGAGAGAGCCTGCTTGCGCAGAGCCGCTGGGAGCCTGCGCTGAGAGGGTTGAGCTGGAGGGTGGACCTGCAGACTGCTACCAGCAGGGGGCAGACATCCAACAGCCCTGTAGCTCTGGTAGAGCTCGAACTGGGACGAAACGGCCAGGTGAGAGTAGAAAAAAATTGCCCCAACATGAGGCTGAGTTCTTCTGCCACACCGCCATTCGTGATTTGAAGGGCTGGGACAACAAATCCACAAAATCGATAATTAAATATAGTTGGTCATGAGCGGTAGAACATAATTTGTCAAGTCATAAAAAAACATTTAACTGAAATGGAGAAGCAAAGAGAAATCAGTCTGACATTCTGCACAGTATGGCAACACTTTATTTTACCCCGCACTACACTACTGGTCTCGTGACAAAGGGTAAGTTATTCCTTCATGTGAGTTGGTTTCACATTTGCTATGGGGGAGACACCCTCCGTGGGAGTCAGTGGTGGGGCGGGGGAGCACCACTGGGAGTCAGTGCGAGTGACAAGTGCATGACCTGTTATACTCGCGGACTGCTGATCTGCTTGCCCTCTTTCAAAAAGCACCAGCTACGACTGGTACTGCTATGAGAAATCTTGCATATTTGCATGGGACTACATTTTTCAGATCGCTCAGGAAACACACGCAGGAAGTTTACTCACGACCCAGGCCACTACAGCTTCCTCTTGGCTGCTTTTGCATCAAATCATTCACCTCAGAACGAGTGCACTTCCTGTGCAAGCTGATCTTGCTTCATTCTGTGTCCAAAGGAGTGGGTTGGCCTAACATTGTGAGCGCATGGGTGAAAGGTGCACCAAGTAAGATTTGTTTCAAGAGGTTAAGTAGAGAGAGTTGAATACGACTTAATTTTTTTTTTTTTTGCTGTTTACCCACTGAGACCTTCCTGCCCCCTTTTTCTTCCTGCTGCTGTGGTTTAACTAGTGAGCATTAGCAAAGACTGATTTGACTGACTTCACTTATTCTTTCACTTCCTCTCCCCTTCTGCTTAGGCTTCATTTAGTATTTGTTTGTACTTGATGGCTTATATTTATACATTAAATATATAAATATTATGCTTATGCGCATAAGTGAGCCTTGACCTTAACCCATGACCCTGTCGCTCGTTCAGCAATACCTGATCACTCCAGACTGGGAACATCCCACAAGATTTTTTCGGGTTTGAAGTTGCTCTAACCCAGTCGGCCAGCCGTTGTCACAATAGGTACAGTTACATTACAATGTCACCTGGAAGTGGGTGGGATATATTAGACAGCAGCTGAACCCTTTAATTCCTGAGCTGAATGTGTTGGAAGCAGAAAAAATGGGCAAGCGTAAGGATTTGCGTGACTTTGACAACGGCCAAATTGTGATGTCTAGACGACCGGGACATAGAAAGTCCAAAACTGCAGCCCTTGTTGGACTTTCTAAAGGAAAGAAAACCCGGTGAATATACAGTGGAAGAGCGTAATACAGTAGGTCTCCTTTAGAAGTTCTCTTCTCTTCTTGTAGATACTACGGTAATTCATTTAGTTTGTTAGAAAACCCTGAGATACTTGACTTTTTTGGGTAGCCCAGTAAAGCAAAATGCAGAATCGTTTGTGGTCTGTACAGTTCCTCATTCAATTTAACACATCTTCCAGTTTATCAGGGACTTTTTTCCTTCTTTTTTTTTTTTTACAATATTCTATAAATCCAATATGATATTAAATACACTGGCAAAGTCCACCAAATATATATGTTTAGACTGAAATCTATAACTGCTGATGCAGTGGTGTTTTTGCAGAACTACCACAATGTTCTTTTTGTCCATTTGTAATTACATTTATTGTTGAACATCCACAAAACAAGCTCATCTGATCACTTGTGGTTTTTCTCTCGTTTCCCTCTCTGAACAACTTCAGTTTCACAAGGATAAATGTTCCCAGCATTACAATGATTCCTGGAAGAGCGAGTTATACACACCCAACAACAACAACAACAACAACCGGCAAGAGGTTTCTAGAATGGATTTTAAAATAACTGACGCTCCCTGCAGTCTTTAGTGAGGCTTCGGTCCGATTCTGCTGAGTCACAGCCACAATTTTGATGAAGATGCTGTTGTATGTTGCTGTTTTGATCCCCTACAGCATTTTTCCTCCATAATGCTGGAGGAGCCATTACAGGAAACTGGGATGCATTAGCGGCATTAGCGCCCATCAAGTATTCAAGTTTTATTTCCATCCCCCCCCTTTTTATTATCATCATCGTGATCTCGGTGAGACAACAGACACAGAGCACAGCTCAGACCTTTTATTATTTGTTTTTAAGTGAATGAGAAGTCTTGTTTAGTGTTTCAAAAATGGCATTTTAAAAAAAGAAATTATAATTACTGATGTAACGATTTAACACGTAATTCCTGTCATGTAGACCTATTCAGAGTCGGGGAACACGCATGCTTCATTTCATTTTCTGGACCACAAAATACCCGTGGACCAAATCTGATTTTTAGGCCTGTCTGAACACACAATGTTTTTCAAATCAGATCTGAATCACTGGTGTATGTGGTCCGAGATCAGATATACTGTATATAGTGCTGAAGTCATCAGTCAGCACTGGCAGCATAATAGAGATTCATAGCAGTGGTAGCAATGCCTGCTAAAGCTGTCTTTCTTCTTTTCGAACGCGATACAGCCGACTGACTGCCCGCCGTCCTCCAGGCCAAAATCCCAAGAGTGTTTTCGCTTAAATGGCAGCTCTTGTTGTTTTGAAATGAATGAGTGATCACACAAATTACCGCCATTTCGCGATGTGTCCATGTTATGAATGTGAACCGTCATGAGGTGCAAAAAAAAATAAAAATCTGAATCGAACAAAGTGGGTTGTAATGTGAACATAGCCAAGGGGTTTTAATTTATGCCGCTGCTTTTAGCCTGACGCAAGCAAGCAAGCAAGCAAGCACTCACCTTGAAGTCAGGGGGGGAAAAATCATCAATGACAGGAAATGTCTACTGGACAGATGTACAGGAGGCATGAATTTAAGGGACAATTTGACAACAAACTGAAGACTGTTCTATAGTTCAGAAGATATACAGTATGTATGTAATAAGAGATGTGAATGTTCCATCATGGTGCTTGATTGGTTTTTGCTGAGCTTTCAGTCTTAAAATAACTACTGACTCGTTACTTAATTACCTAATGCTGTATGTGTTCTTTCATAGTTAAAAAAAAACAAACAAACAAAAAAACAGTATTGTTATCGAATGTAGAAAATAAATCCAAACCCGTGTCCGGAAATGTTTGACTGGTACTGTGCCTCTGTTCATGGATCTCTCTCTCTCTCTCTCTCAAATTCAAATAAAAAAATGTATTTGTCACTTACACAACCCTATACAGTACAGTATGATAGGAAGTGAAATGCTTACACGACTGTTTATGACCTTGAAAAGACAAAAGGAAGTAAATGCTAATAATACGTAAAGATATAAGACTATAATGTATGTCTCTTTGTCACGCTCTCTCTCTCTTTCTCTCTCTATACACATGCAGTACATACATACAGGGTTGGCTTATGTTTCAATACATAGGAAAAGCCAATGTTTTTTATAAGAAACAATTTATTAACGCAGTGCCATTGGTGATGCAGTTATTAATGTTGTATATTAAGAGATACACTATCGCTCAGAAGTTTGGCATCACTTAGAAATGTTATTGTTTTCCATTGTCACACATGAAATTAGTCTAAATAGAAAATATGGCAAAAGACCAAGACATGCTGACATTGTCAGGGTTAGAAATAAAGATTTTGATGGAAATTATGAATGTGTTCTTCAAACTTTGCCTTCATCCAAAAAAAAACAACAACAACAAAACCCCCCACTACTTTTTGCAGCATCCACAGTCACAGATTTCACCTCATGCTTCCTGGAGCGTCTCCCACAAGAGGGATCGACTTGATGGAGTCTTTCTTCCTCCGTACCACACCCTCAGGCTCAACAGGGTTCAGATCCGCAGACCGCTTTATTACCCTCAGAATTCCAGATAACTTTAATTGTTAAAGTTGTTGATGAAATTAACATTAAATATTTATTTTTAGTCTTTGAAAACAAAGAAATTTGCGAGTGATCCCAATTTTTTGAGCGGTAGGGTAGTGTAGATCTGTGTGTATGTATGTAAATATATAGTTTAGTACTGTGGCCCATAACCTCCAGGGTTGATGGTTATTTCTTATTTTTTTTAAGTGGATAAAAAAAGTAAAAAAAAAAATCTGCTGCTTATTTGAAAATTAAATTGACTGGTTGAAGGAATTGATAAAAGTTTTTCAAATGTCTCTCTCTCTCTCTCTCGCTCTCTCTCTCTCTCTCTCTCTCTCTCTGTCGTTCTTAGGACTCAGAGTTTGTTTGCGTGGAGTTTGATGAACTGAAGATTAACCACGTGCTAAAGAAGATGGCAGAAATTCAAGAAAGCATCGACAGCATTGTGCACCACAGCTAGAGCGAGAGGAAAAGTGTGAAAACGCATTAATGCCCTACTATACATTCCTTCTTTACATCACATCATGGTGTTGTAAAGAACATTTGTAACATGAGTAGCGCTTCACCTCCTCTGTCGTCAGGTCGCATGGCCTCGCCTCAGATTTTCCAGCTCTTCCTCAGAGACGCTCTGCAGCGGACACCTCTATCTTGTTTCATTACGTGTCTCTCATATCTCCTGCAAAGTTCCTGTGTATGTTTTTGGGGCCATAGATTTTTTTTTCTATTGTTATAAGACGTTTGGTTCAAGTTAAATTGGCATTTATATAGGAAAAAAAGTATAATTCAGGCAGTTGCTGTGAAATAAATATTTAATATCGGTGTGTGCCAAGAACAAACGGGCATAAGGCTACAGCTTCCAAAAACCATAAACTCCATCAAATATTTACCAGCAGTGCTGCCTCAGTGAATAGACTGCCGGGCTCCAGTAACACACAGAGCTTGCAGCGTGCTCACTCTCACGGCTCTGCGTTCCTTAAGTATTTTGCCAGAAATTAACTGATAAAATAAAGAAAAATAATAATTAATAAACAGTGACTTTTACATTTTACTGTAAAAGGAATGTGATACACAGTGTGTATGAAATGGAAAAGAAAGTGTTAAACACAGTGTTTTGAAAAATGCATGTGTAATAAAGTACATATACTGTAAATGTAAATATTTGTTTTACTATTGCTCCAGGTGCACTGTTTAATTTTGTATTATTCCCCACAAACCATCAGTAAAGGCTAGCTAGCCATGGCTAAGTGAAACAGTATGTCAAAAAGTCTGCCTGTAAATCCAGAATACGAACTTGTTTAATTTGAAGGAGTGAGGCTCGACACTTTTTTTCTTAAAATATTACAGAATAATAATGAAATATAATAATGAACCGCTTCCCCACCCCAACCCCCCCCAAAAAAAAAGAGTTGCTAACTTTCATTTACTGATGACTTTTTTTTGGTGGTTTTAATGGCTGTTATTTGGTTAAAACAGGGAGAGTGTGACTTGAAAGCTTCAAAAGTGTTAAATAAGTGTTTAGAAATTTAGATATGATGAAATGCGATGCAAGTTACACTCCTTTAAAAAAAAAAGTGCTAGCTCAAACAGTTAAGGCTGTGGGTTACTGATCAGAAGGTCGGGTGTTCAAACCCCAGAACTGCCAATTTGCCACTATTGAGCTCTTCAGGTGCAGCTGTATCCAGCTTCCTGACTGAGATATGCAAAAAAATATATATATTTCACTGTGCTGTAAAGCATAAATGACAAATAATTGCTAGATGCTAGATGGCAAACACAGACTCTTAAGTTTGACGAGAGGCGTGTGTGTGAATCACAAAATAAGTGTAAAATGAAATGAGATATGAACTTAAATAGCTAATCATAGCTTAACTTGTTAACTCTAGAATCCTAACACTGCTAGTATTTGGCTTGCAACAAAAGACTGTTTGGAACATATGTCTTGGGTAAGGTTATACATCATATCATTTATATTATATTACATCATTTTTATTATAAATTGTATTTTAGTATCTTATTTTATTATATACTATCATATTTTACATATATCATACATATCACATATATTCTATAATATATCGTTATATTATATTATGTTATATTTTGTTATATATTGTACAGGTCTGATTCCCATCTCTGTGTGCATGTTTTTATGTTCTCCCTGTGCTTGGTGGGTTTCCTCCAGGTACTTTCGGTTTCCTCCCACAAGTCCAAAGACATGCAGATTAGACTAATTGACGTTCCCAAATTGCCCATAGAGTGTGAGTGTATGTAGCATGTTTGTGTGCCCTGCGATGGATTGGCACCCTGTTCATGGGTGTACCCTGTCTTGTGCCCTAGGTCAACTGAGATACAGTAGGCCCACGACCCTGAATACAGGATTAAGAGGTAAAGATGATGAGTGAGTGAGTATATATTGTATTTTATCGTACTTTATTATATACCATATTATATTTCACAAATATCATATTATATTACATTATGTTATCTAACATATTTTATCATATCTATTATATTATATAATATTATATTATATGTTGAATTGTATCTTATTTTTCTTATACACTATCATATTTCATATATTCAGTATCATATATATATATATATATATATATATATATATATATATACTATGCATACTGTGTATACATGTATTGTATTTCATATATTATATTTCATTATAACATCTATCAAATATCTATTGTATCATATAGCTATTATATTATATTATATTATATTATATTATTTATATTATATTATACCAAAACACCCTCCAACAGCAACTTCTTCCAACAATCCAACAACAGTTTGGTGAAGAACAATGCATTTTCCAGCACGATGGAGCCCCGTGCCATAAGGCAAAAGTGAGAACTAAGTGGCTCGAGGACCAAAACATTGAAATTTAGGGTCCATGGCCTGGAAACTCCCCAGATCGTAATCCCATTGAGAACTTGTGGTCAATCCTCAAGAGGCGGGTGGACAAACAAAAACCCACTAATTCTGACAAACTCCAAGAAGTGATTATGAAAGAATGGGTTGCTATCAGTCAGGATTTGGCCCAGAAGTTGATTGAGAGCAGCTCAGTCGAATTGCAGGGGTCCTGAAAAAGAAGCGCCAACACTGCAAATACTGACTCTCTGCATAAATGTCATGTAATTGTCGATAAAAGCCTTTGAAACGTATGAAGTGCTTGTAATTATATTTCAGTACATCACAGAAACAACTGAAACAAAGATCTAAAATCAGTTTAGCAGCAAACTTTGTGAAAACTATTATTTGTGTCATTCTCAAAACATTTGGCCACGACTGTACACGTGTATTGTGTATTATATTTCATCATAACATCTATCAAATATCTATTATATTATATATCTATTATATTATATTATATGTTGAATTGTATCTTGTTTTACTTATATACCGTATCATATTTCATATATATAGTATCTATATATGTATACGTATATAGTAACATATACATGTATACTGTGTATTATATTTCATTATAACATCTATCAAATATCTATTATATTATTATGTTATATTATATTATATTAGACTCCTTTTGATTTCTCAGGTACGTCTAAATCGAGCCTTTTATCTTTCACTTCCGCCTACGCGGTATGGGCGTGACTTAACCCCTCCTAAACCCCGCCCACCCCCCCCCCGCGTGTAGCCTGTTGTGATCGACTCTACAGTTCGGTGCGCTAGTGCGCGGGGTGCGGGGCGCGTGATCGTTTGAACTCCAGCACGCGTCCGTCTCGTTACAATGCGCGAGGTTAGATTTCCCCGAGCGAACAGGTTTCTCTGGAGGAAGGTCTGAGCTTGGAGTATTATATTAACTCGGAGAAATATCAATAGTTTATAATTATTAATAATAATAAAAGGCGGCTGGAAGTTGACGTGTTTTGGAGAGAGAGAGAGAGAGAGAGAGAGACTGATTGATTGATTGATTGATCCGACGCTTCAGCATGATGTTCTGAGGAGGACCAAGACCACGAGACTGAAAAGAGAAAGAGGTGAGCAGGTGATGATTTCACCCTAAACACACAACACCTGTAAACACACACACACACACACACACACACACGGGGAGGACATCACGCTCAGATGGTGCAGCCTGGCGTCATGGAAACATTGTAACTCATGATGTAGATAAAGAAAACACACCTGCGCTCCACGTGTGAGGGAGATCTGGAGCTGATGCTTGTTAGATCTTAGAGCTTCCTTAGAGAGAGAGAGAGAGAGAGAGAGAATATTTGTATGAATGTGACTGGAAATCCTCCTCTGTATATTCTACACACCTCCAGCATGATCAGAGAGGAGTAACAGGTGCACTGCTGGTGTGTGTGTGTGAGTGTGAGAGAGCATGAGACCACCGGCACATTGTGTAACATCCTCACTCTCACTGTGTATGGGAGGGGCTGGATCCTATCCAGGAGACGTGGTACACCGTGGATGGGGTGTCAATCCATCACAGAGTGCACACACACACACACACACACACACTGTGGGCAATTTTGGGAACGCCAATCATGCATGTCTTTGGACTGCGGAAGGAAACCCACCAAGCAAATCCCACGCAAACACAGGCCCCGTGGCAGGAATCGAACCTGGACCCTGGCGGTGCAAGGCGCTAACACGGTGCTAACCGCTAAGCCATCGTGCTGCCACCATTTGACGTTCTCTGTTTTCTTATTTTATAATATATACTATTTTATAAGGGCTGTACATACACAACTGAATGATTTGATTGATTGATTGATCGGATCAGATCTTCTACATCCTGGGTTGTTCGTCACTTGTCGGTTGTCACACAGGGTCTGAGTCTCATGGGATTTTCGCTTTGCCCCAGTCACAGAACGTCCTTCCATTTGATTTGTAATTATTATTACAGCCCAAGCGTTATGACGTCAGCATGATGATACCGACATGACTATGGGCTTTTTGGAGGTTTTAACATACTCAAAAGGCATCGTGCTTGGGCCCGATCATCGCTTCTTGCAACTGTATTATTAGGGAGGAAGCACCTGCTCCATCACTGCCCGGGCCACACCAGAAACACGTCCAGCTGTGACAAAGCCTTAAACCTGTGCCATATTCAGTGAGCTCAGCGTACGGGGCTTTTTTTGAGGTCTTCGCCTGCACAGAAGGCACTCGGGTTGCGTGGTGCGCCCAGGGTGGCGATGGCACAGGGGCTTGGGCCCGCTCTTCGTTACTTGCAACTATATTTATTATTAGGGCTCAAGCACTGTAGTGTGCGCAGGACCCTCTTGTTTTCGTAAGGACAATGTTTTTCCACCCTTTTGGGCTTTTTGGGGGTCTTATCGTGCTCGAAAACTCATGAAAATTGGCGAAGGAGATCAGCAACAAACATTCAACAAGCAAAGTCACTGAGATTGCATTTTCCATTCTTGTTTCTTGTTTTTCGCATGCTTACTCTGATGAGACTTGACGGGCTGATGGGAAACTTGATCAAATGAACACGTGAACATGGTTTTTATTTGTTTTTATTTTTATTTATTTACTTATTTATTCATATTAGTGGGGACTTGACTAGTCTAAGAGTGGAACAAAGCTTGATTTTTACAGACCCTGCAGGATAATATGAGGACCGGCGTGGCGGACCATTTGTGAGCTCGTGGCACTGCAAATCATAGACCTGAAGATCATTCTGTATGTTGCGCCGTGGAGTTACCCCTGCGTCTGCTGCTTTGTGTGAGCTCAGAAGCTGTGTTGCCTAACTACACTTGGAGTTAGAACTGTTGCCGACATTCAAGGACAATAAAAAGTGTTCCTGATGGGCCGTAAATAAATGGAATGCTAAGTACATAGATAGAGGGTTTATAACCGCAGGTATAAAATGTACCAGGAAAGCTAAGGGCAACCTGTCTTTTATGGATTTAAAAAAAAAAAAAAAAAAAAGGAACTTTTTCATTTTGACATCGCCGTGCTGATTTGCTGTAAACATTTGTTCAGCAGGGTGCAACAAAACCACCAGAAGTTACAGGATGTCTGAAGATGAAGCGGAACAAGGTCTGATCATTTTTTTTTACCCAGTCTGCGGATTCATGCAGCCTAAGACGGACAGTCGTCTCTGGTGATCACGCCCAGGATTTGGTCTCCGTTCGGGCTGATATTTTATGCGTCAGCATTGATCGAGGAGGCACATCTGGAGATCAGAAGCACTTTTGCAGAACAAATGACACAAAAGCAAACATGACCGACATGACGTTCATAAATTTTTTGTTGAAGGGTTTGGTCTTCGGCGAAACTTGTGATAAGATCTTGAATGCTTGTGTTATGATGTCATAAAAGACACCACGTTATATAGTACATGGCATTTCACCCCGATATCTATAGTATATATGAGCAACGAGCTACTGTTTGCGCTTAAGATATCCTGCACATTTCTGTCGAACACTGACATAAGTGAGACACTCTGTGTTATTCCAGTCAGCATCACGAGGGCGTTATGTTGGGTCATTACTTGTTGAGCAAGAGCAGGAAAAAGGAAATAATCTGCTTAGAAAATGACACCAAACCCACGAGCTCAAGTGAAAAAAACAAACAAACAAAAACACACACACAGCAGATATTCATAACCGAGGATGAAATCTTTTACAGACACAGATGATTGTTTTATTTATTATATTTATTTTGTAGTGATGTCGGACATGAATCAGTGATCCGTTTTCCTTTTCTTTCTCCACGATGATCAGATTAGCATCCAATGATGATGACGTCATAAAATGCACATTTATTTGTTTATTAATTTTTTTCTTCTTCCTGTAATCATTATGTAGAAGTTCATCTGGTAGAAAAGTGTATGCAGTCATGACCATCATTTTGTATTTATAATCGAATAGATACTTTAAGAGAGTAATACAGTACTTCTTTTCTTTTTTACGCTTAATTTCGTAAACAAATCCTTTTAATTAAAGCTAAACCTATATAGTATGACAGTCCTTTCTGCACTTGGGATTATAATCCTGATCTATTTTTTACTAAACCACTCGATATTAAAGGACACTGAATAGTATTTTGCACGTAGATTTTAGTTCTGTTTAGTTCAGTTCTACTTTATTAGTTCAGTATACGACTCTTCAGAAAGTGTGAGACATGGCCAAAAGTGAAGTTGTTTACAGGGGAAATGTGCTTCAAGTACCAAAAAGTTCTCTTTGTTGAGGTTAACGGTTATTGACTGATGGAAACTTGGCTACAGAACTGCCCATGCGATCATTTCAGCCCCAAAACCATCATAGCAGTTACATTCCTGACATGTCATAGTGAAACTATTTGTGGGTTGGTGAGTGTGAGTGTGTGTGTGTGAGTGTGTGTGTGTGAGTGTGTGTGTGTGAGTGTGTGTGTGTGAGTGTGTGTGAGTGTGTGTGAGTGTGTGTGTGAGTGTGAGTGTGTGTGTGAGTGTGTGTGTGAGTGTGTGTGTGTGTGTGTGAGTGTGTGTGTGAGTGTGTGTGTGAGTGTGTGAGTGTGTGTGGAGTGTGTGTGTGAGTGTGTGTGTGTGTGTGTGAGTGTGTGTGAGTGTGTGTGTGTGTGTGTGAGTGTGTGTGGAGTGTGTGTGAGTGTGTGTGTGTGTGTGTGTGTGAGTGTGTGTGAGTGTGTGTGTGAGTGTGTGTGTGAGTGTGTGTGTGAGTGTGTGTGTGAGTGTGTGTGAGTGTGTGTGTGAGTGTGTGTGAGTGTGTGTGTGAGTGTGTGTGTGAGTGTGTGTGTGTGAGTGTGTGTGTGTGTGTGAGTGTGTATGTGTGTGAGTGTGTGTGTGTGTGAGTGTGTGTGTGTGAGTGTGTGTGTGTGAGTGTGTGTGTGTGTGAGTGTGTGTGTGTGTGTGTGTGTGTGTGTGTGTGTGTGTGTGTGTGTGTGTGTGTGTGTGTGTGTGTGTGTGTGTGTGTGTGTGTGTGTGTGTGTGTGTGTGTGTGTGTGTGTGAGTGTGTGTGTGAGTGAGTGTGTGAGTGTGTGTGTGAGTGAGTGAGTGTGTGTGTGTATGCATATAGAAGGGGGACAATAAAATGTATACATAATCAACTCTTGTTATCTATCTTTCTATCTATCGATCTATGCACGCGCATGTGTTTTGAATGTGTTCATATTTGTGTGTGCACACTCGTATACATGATATACACACGTACATATACACATACAGTACTGTATTTATATGTTCCTGTTTACATGTTCGTACCACCTTCTCGTATTTAAAGCAAAATGTTCATTTTTATTTTCAACTTTCTCACAGCACTGTAAGGCAATGGAAAAAAAAAACATAGACAAACAACCTGATATGACTTGGTTTTCTTTCGCTCGTAGTTGAAGACAACAGATAACCTTATCTGATCATTTTGTAATCCGTCCTTAAAGGTTACTCCGAGGCAATGGACGTAAAATTTGAAACAGAAAATCTCACATTTCACTAATCTCGTATGTAGTTGACTCTACCAGCCAGTTGTAAAAAGGAGACTGAACTGCAGTACGCAATCTCAAGAGTGAAAGGAAAGAAGGAGGAAATATGTTATAGATCTGATTAAAGAGGATGAAAGACTGAGATTTGAACTTTGCAAACCTACGAGGGAACTACTTTTCTCTTTATAGCTCAGCAAAAAACAACAAACTGCAAAAACTTTACAAATGCAGAAGGGGACGCAGTCATTCTTGATTTTGGAGCTTCATTTATACTTTGTACTTAATTAGCCTTTGACTGTAAAAGCAACACTTTCATGTGGTGTAAATGATTTATGTAATCAGAGACGGGCAAAGTGCACAATTCCTGTACATGAGTAAAAGTAGAAGTGAAAACCTCTGTAAACAAGTGTGTAAACATGTAAAGTTTTCTGATATTGTGTGAGTTTTCCCATGCTGCTAGGCCCATATAACACAACACCCTCATTCCTTGTGTGGTACCAAAGGGTCTCCTGGAGCCTGTCTAGTCAGAAAATGCAAATGTGCATTCCCTGGCACCTGGCTGTCTTTTACTGATAATAAACGGAGAACTTCGGTTACATCATATGTGTTTATCTGGCTCTCCTGGTTCAGAGACACAGCAAGTGACAATTTCTTCCTCAAATTCATTTTACAGCTCGACAGTGCAGTAACGAAGAGAAAGTACTCTCGGACCTAGGGGTGTAACCCGTTGGTGTAATTACATTTACACCAAAATGGCATTTCCAGGAAATTTCGTGTGGACTGAATCTGTAACCATCTGTTAGAGCACAATCCTATGACTTTTTATAAGTGCCCACAAAATTTGTCAAGTAATATCTGAAAAATCTATTTGAAATGTATGCGGATTCTATTATATTCTATTATGGATTAAAAAAAAAAAAAAAAAAATATATATATATATATATATATATATATATATATATATCAACAATATTTAAAAATTGTTGGTTACACTACTTTTACATTTCCAAGCACATTCACTGTTTACGATAGTAAAAAAAAAAAAAAAGTCTAAATATGATAAGATGTACATAATACCAACATTAATAGAAAACTAATTAAAAAACTTCTATTATATTATTTGAAAATTAATGGAATTACAAAGTCCATTTCATGCTATTTTTAAAGTATATTTTTACTTATTTTTTATGTATACTTTTATGTATACTGTGTATATATAGTATTTTAAATATAGACTGTATAGCGTATATAGTATTTTATATACATATTTTTACTATATGCACGCAATTATTTTTTTATTTAAATTTTTGTTGCTCACCTTACCAACTCTTGTAACTGCAGTCTAAAGCCATTTTCATTATTCACTACTGCAACCATAGTGTATCCTATATCTCATTTACAATGTAAGAAACTTTGTTCATTTAATAATAATAATAATAATAATAATAAATCCTTCCAGTATGATGTTAAAGTAATGTCTCTGTATTATTTGATTTAAGAATTTGGATTCACATTGAGACATACAAGGCAGTGCAGAGTGTTTCTCTGTGGGTTGTGTGTGGCTATAATGACCTTTACGCTTTTCTCTGTATCTGTGTCAGAGTTTGAGACACTGCATGCAAACCCATAATTGGTATCATGCGGGAGCAAGAATCAAGGACGCATGACACCGCCTTGCTGCCAGATAGAGACAATGAGGCAGAGAGAGAGAGAAAGAGACATAGCATGTACGAGAGGGAGAAAGGCAGACAACAAACCAAATGTCAACACCAAGGCCGTGGTCAGAAGGGTGATTACATAGAAAATGTGTGGTAATGAGCGCGAGACACGATCGGTTTAAAGAGAAGAAAGAAGATCTGACATGCAGCCGGTGGTGCTGTCGCCGCTCTGGCCCGAGCTCAGACTCGCTCTTCGGCTCTTTGGGTCCAAGTGGAGAGTCTCCTGCTCGCTCATGGAGCTCAGTGTCGGGTCACCCTGCACGCATTCCAGCTGTGAGTAACACCATCCGTGAAATTACTGAAACACTGATCATTCTAATAAGCTCTAATTGCATTTTTGTGGGCATGATGACCAGAATCCCACTTTTTTTTCTTTTTTTTAAACTAAGAGTTTGGGATTTGGTGTTCTGCTGGTCTCTTGTAGAGACAGAAGTGAATCTACTTACCTACCTATATCTATATCTACTGTATATCTATCCTCCCTCTCTCGCTCTGTAGACAGTGCTATGTAAAGGTTTAGGCATCTAAATGTTCAAGTCACATTAAAGCTGATCAGATTATTTTTAGCTTTAACCTTTTAACTATTTCTGTCAACGACAGATACTTCAGCTAGTACAAAACGCAAAGTGAGCGAACAGAAGAAACATCTAAATCAAATCAACATTTGCTGTGACTACCCTTACTGGCTTCAAATCAGCCTCAGTTCTTTCACTTGCAGTAAATCAGTGCATGATTAACCCATTATACCAAGCAGGTTCGAACGATCATCAATTTTATATGTAGGTTGAAATAGTCATTAACTGAAACAGAAACAGCTGGGTGAGCTAGCGCCAAACTCCGCTATGAGGTGGTATTAAAAAGCGTTTCAAGATCAGTCACACATTAATCACAATGCCACGAACGTTGAAAAGGTCGATGAGTATGCAATCGGTCAAGCTGTGGACCTGCCGCGCCGGTGGAAGGTGGAACTGTAAGAAACAACATTCAATATTCATGTACAGTTCTGGGTTTTCATTTGGATGATATGGTTTAAATTATGAATGTCTAAAAATCAACCGTTCATTTGAATTAACCAAATGGATCTAGAAAAGAATCAAAGGCATTGGTGACTCAGTGGTACAGTAGGTTTCTCACCTGCCATGCAGAAGGCCCGGGTTTAATTTCCACCCAGTGCCCAAACCCCAGCCACGGGATGCGTTGCCGGTGAAAAGCCCGTATAAAATGGGAGGGTTACGCCAGCAAGGGCATCTGGTGTAAAAACTGTCAAAACCAAGTTGTGTGTGGATCGGGTGGTCTGCCATGGCGACCCCGCGACGGGAGCAGTCGAAAGACCGACAGCAATCTAGAAAATCGGCAGCACTATAAATGACACGATAAGCGTCAGCAGACATATTTTTCATTGTTTAATTGAGGCCATAAATGAGGTGTAATGTAAATCTTATCCGAAATTGAGCTGCAAAATGTATAGACTCGAGGGAC
Source organism: Clarias magur (assembly GCA_013621035.1). Lineage (NCBI taxonomy): Eukaryota > Metazoa > Chordata > Actinopteri > Siluriformes > Clariidae > Clarias > Clarias magur. The sequence goes on from QNUK01000355.1 coordinate 103,571, forward strand.
ATGAAAACTATCTAGAATCTTTTAATCTAGAATGACTTAAGCAATGCATTGTCCAAGGAAAGCCTGTTACAGTGTTAAATAACAGCGTCAGAGCAGTGGAGCAAAAACAAATGGCACAAGATCTATTTTAGTGCGAGACTTGCTACCATACGAATACGCCTTGGTACACCAACCAGTCCAGCAAAGTCATAACAAGGCCCCTTTTTTTCCCCCGATGATTTTCTCCCTAATTTAGTGGTAGCCAATAACCACCTGCGCTCCCACATCAAGACTCGTACCACCAACCATGGAGGGCGAAGGCCAGCAGAGGTTTCCTCAGAGCCACATGAAGCCACTAACTGCATCTTTTGGAAATGCTTGGTATCGGTGCTATCCATTCCTTCTGCTTGCGGATTGATATGAAAGTATGATGTGAAAATGTCCCCCGTCCCTCCCCTCTGAAAGCTCTCTCCTTTTTTAACATTTTTTTTTTACAAGAAACAAATGCAGTTTTAGGTGGTACCACATCTTAAAGTGCTCCGCCATTTTGCTTCAACTCAGACCATTAAGCCACTCATGAAATCATAACCTGTACAAGATCCACTGTGGAAACACCTCTTCATTTGTTCTGGAACCTGATCTAAATCTCAGAAATGGCTGACCTCAGGTCAGGGACAATGTTTATCAAGAGCTCAGATTATCTGAGAGAGACACGAGACACCTCCGAGTTTAAAGTATACCCTTCTTAATATCGTATTACAACACAGCTGCGAGTGTTGGGTGAAGGGTCAGTTAATTGTGAGCCAGCGAACATATGTCGGAGCAAGCGAACCATTGTAGAGTGCTGCAGTTCCTTGGTGGAGATTTTAAAACTTTAAACGGAAGATCACTTAATCCAGGTCTCTTTTCAGTTCTGTCTAATTGGGTTTTGTATCAAGGAGCTGTGTAGTAATTGTATTTTGTTGTAATTGTTTTTCTAGGTGGAAAGCGAATACCCAGGATGATTTGCGGTTTGAATAAAACCAAGTTCATTGGAGTGATGATGATGGTCAACTTCCTGATTTACATTTTGGTGGAGATGACACGTAGTTATGGCAGCTGGGACCCCACGAAGCCCCGCATACCGTCGAAGCAATTCTGGAAAAAGCCTCAAGTCAGCAAGGCCTTTTGGAACAGCAAGCAACAACATCTTGACTTTGTTTACAACCCGCTATTCATTCCCACTACCGTTGGCACCGTCAGTGTGTCCCTTGGAGAAGTCACGCAGCACTCTAATCAGCTGAACTTTACAACCAAAATGGAACAGTGCAAACCAGACTTCGCGGTAACCACACAGATTAAGGATTACAATTCCCTGCCTCAACGCTTCAAAGATTTCCTTCTCTATATGCAGTGTCGGTCGTACCCGATGCTAATAGATGCACCAGATGTGTGTTCTGAAACACCCTTCCTGCTGCTTGCTGTGAAGTCACTGACGCCTCATTTTGATCGCCGCCAGGCTATCCGGGAGTCTTGGGGACGTGCAGGGATCCTGGCCAACTACAGTGTGGCCACTGTCTTTCTCTTGGGCAACACAGAGGGAACCGATTACTTCCCGAATGTTTCAGATATGCTTCGTTACGAGGCCTCGCTGCATGGTGACCTGCTGCAGTGGGACTATCGTGACACGTTCTTCAATCTCACCCTGAAAGAAGTGCTGTTCCTTGAGTGGATGGCCGAACGCTGCCCCTCAGCCCGGTACATCTTCAAGGGTGATGACGATGTCTTCGTGAACACCAGAAGCATTTTGAATTTCCTCAGCGGACTCTCTGGGAACAAGGCACGAGATTTATTTGTCGGAGACGTGATCAGTAAAGCCGGGCCCCACCGCGACAAAAAGCTGAAGTACTACATCCCCGAGAGTATCTTTGTCGGATCTTATCCGCCGTACGCGGGCGGCGGAGGGTACTTGTACTCTGTTGACGTGGGGATCCGGTTGAGAAACATCTCTCAGCACGTCTCACTCTTTCCCATCGATGACGTCTACACTGGCATGTGCCTGCAGAAACTTGGCCTGGTGCCTGAAAAGCACCAAGGATTTAGGACTTTTAACATAGAGGAAAAGTACAGAGACAGTGCCTGCGCCTACCAAAGTTTAATGCTGGTGCATCCCAGGAGTCCACAGGAGATGATTCAAATCTGGGGTTGGATTAGCGACCCGGGGCTGAGCTGCCAGTGATTGAGTGGTTATAAGGTCATAAAATTAAGGGCCTGATGCTGGATCACCTGCTAGTCCAGATGCTGGTGTAGAAGATTAGGTGTTCGGATAGTCCAGACTGAATTCCTGGTGGTTCTGAATGGATTGTCCAACCTCTGACCAATGACTAAACTTGAGGAGGGAAGAATAGGATCGCTAATGTCTCATCTTCTGTCAGGTATTGTAGCTGAATTTTTTTTGTAAAAGTGAAAGTTAATTTCCGAGTAGCAGTGTACCTCTAACATCAGGCACCTCAGACTTGGGTCTCAACACGTTCAGCAAATGCAGCCCAAAAGTCTGGATCCACAAGCAAAAATGTGGAAATTAAATGTCCATCTTCTTTTGTTAAATTTGAAGCCATCAGGTAACAGGTAAAAATGCCAACGGACCAGATTTTTGGCACACTTTTTTTTTTTCTTTTACAACAATTGCAAACTTGAACAACTACAGTATTTTTTTGTCAACCAAAAAAATCATTATTTTTCTTTGTTCAGTGTTCATTTCTGTTAAAATATTGTCAAACTAATGTAATAAAACCCTGCACCTTCTGGTAGACATTGAGTATCATTAAATGTGATATCATATGTCCTGAGATATTGTGATGTATTTTTGTCATGTTGCCCACCTTTAGTTCTGGTCCTTATTATCAGGTTTCCAAGCTGTCCGTTTTAAATTACTGTATTTGTGTGCTTGCCTTTGACTGCTTATTTTCATACATTTATAACTTTATTTCATTGTCATAAGTCTACTCATCAACTAGTAAAATATATGATCTGTGAAATCTGTCTAGCATCTATAGAGCTATAGGAGTATCTCCTATATGAATGTCTCGGCAAAAATTTTGTGTGGAGCTCAAGCTATGCGCCTAAAGTCGCAAACAAGCAGTAGAAATTTGCCTTACCCAGAATAGTTTTATGACGTACATTCGCGGAATATTTCATTCTTTTAAAAACTGCTGTCTGCAAGTGATGTTACAACCAAAGAATGTAATTTGAATTCATCTGTTTAGACATGGAGTACAGTAGTTTGCTTAAAATAATTAATTACAACTTGAGAGTCGCCACTGCGGAAGCTAATAGCAATCTGGCCTGGTAATTATCTGATATAATTTGAGGAAATAACATCTATAAAATGACTCACAAGCATTCATACGGTAGTTGCTCTAGTTCAAAACACAACCTTAACCATTACAGTGATAAAATTCTGCCATTAGGTCTAGTTGGCCAAGCAGGGCTCGGGGGAAAACTATGAGGTGGTATCAAAAAGTTTGGAGACTAGATTTGTAATATGCCACCAGGTGGCAGTACAAGGCTGCACACACAGTCACAGGGAGCTCCGGTCTTCATAAGTCAGTGTGCCGAAATACATCGTCTCTTGTACATCCGGAGCCGTGCACCTGGTGCTATTCCGACCACATGCTAATCGTTAATCGCTGCGATTTCATCATCGACAGCAAGTTAGAACAAAGTGCGAACATGAAATTCTGCAAGGAACTGGGCAAATCTGTCAGAGACGTTTGACGAGATTCTGATACTGCAATGAGTCGTTTGATGTGTTCCGAGTGGCACGCACGCTTCAAGAGTGGAAGAACATCCCTGTAAGACAACGAGAGATCAGGAAGACATTCAACAAACTCAACCCCCTGAAAATGACAAAACTGTTCGGCAACTTGTACATCGTGATCGTCAGATCCTGACCGTCAATAACAAATTCTACTGCCAGGTTTTAAGGCATCTGAAGGAGGACATACGGTGAAAAAACAAAGCTAATCTCGAAACCTTCTGATACCACCTTGTAAAAGAAATAAATCGTTTTTTCTAAGATGACCGCCTCCATAACATTGCTGTGTTCAAGTACACTTTGAAGTTTTGTTCCTGCTTAAAGGTAACCGGAAGCTACACCATTATCTGAATCTCATCTGCGATCTGTTTCACACTACTGAAGTACTGATTATGGTTTTAAAAAAAGATTTGCAGATATGGTTATTTGCTTTTGTCAGCTTGGAACAGAAGCCATTTTAGCTTTGTAGCTCCAGTGCAAACTACAGAAGGAAAGAAAAAAAACAGTATTTATTTTTATTTTTTTTTATTTTTTTTATAATGATGGATTTTCAGGTAATGTAACGGGTTAGTCCTAAGGTAAGGGCTATGTGATTAAAGCGGAATTTGTTACGAATGATAATGCAGTGTCATGATCATCTTGTTGACTTGAATGCGATTCTGGAGTAGAGATCACCTCTGTGGACCTGTTCCTGATACTTTGCACGTTTGACTTTTACAAGTGTGTGAATTGTAATGTACAAATTGTTGTGTAAGTGTAATGTCTTAAAGTCAGCTTGGCCTTAAAATAGACCTGGGTTTAGGTCGATCTGCACCCAAGTGCACTGTGTAGGGACCAAAAGCCATACCCTTAAGTGTATTAATAAAATGTAAAGTGTGGAACAAACTGTGGACTCTGTGTCCAAAAAGAACTTTTATATTACTAGCTTTTTCTAAGTTACTATTTAAATATTCAAACTTTTTCAAAATTGTTGCGTTCCTGTATTTTTATGAATTGTGTTCAGTTTAAGCTTTAAATAAACTGCATTCCAGAATTACATTTTTCATTAAAAGAAAAAAAAAAATATTTTTAATTTAATGTTTATTGTTTCCTTCAATAAATCTGTTTTTTTTTATATTTATTATACATTTTTTTAAATGTTTCTTATTGTTTATTTTTTTTCTTTCATTTTTGAACAAATAATTTATTATAGCTATAAGTGTTTGTCAGTAAAACAAAGACAATTTCAAGCCTGAAATGATTAAAAGGGGAAAAAAAAGAATTGGTTTTTGGAGTTCAAATATTTGAGACGGGGTGAAGAAAATCCTATCACAAATTTTTCGTGTAGTGATTCATTCACAATGGCAGGCGGCAAAGGATAATAATTATTGTGAATAACACACCAGAGATATGTGCTGCCTGGTTAAAAAAAATAAAAAAATAAAAAATTGTTAAAGTACATATTTTACTTTTGCATTTTGTAGCCTGAAGCCTTTGGGTTATGCCTCAACTTTTTATTTATTTATTTATTTCCAAGATTTAAAGTTTTAAAATTATAACAAAAATTCTGAGAAAAAAGACATTTAATGTTAAATTGAGATCTTTATAAAAATGTGATGCTTACAGAATCTAAATACGAATTGAATTGGCATCTACAGTTGGTTTCATGATCATATTGTATCAGGAGATCCCTAGTGGTTCCCATCTCTATTCTATACGTATAATAATACTGTAAAGTGGGCGTGTCTGTACATTGAAGATATAAAAAATAATAATTTGGGGTAACGTAAGATGAGAAAACACATCAAGGTGGTTTTGGTAGTTTTTGTCTGTCTGTCTGTTTGTGTACACATCACGTAAAAACTACTTGGTGAACTAAGAACTACTGTATTTGGAATCGTGTGTTTGAATCATTAATTTATCTCAAAATTCTCAAACAAATGTTGCTTTAAATTTGAGTGTACAGTTCTACGTGAACGAAATCAGGGGGGAATATTGAGTATTTATGTAAATTGCCATTTTCATTCCAGTTTTAATAAAATAATATATATATATATATATATATATATATATATATATATATATATATTGCATTTGACTATTTACAAGATATTTTCAATTGTAAGACGGCATTTCTTTATGTTTCTTTTTGCATTGTTGCAGTTATAACAGTAATTCTGTTGTTTTTGTGTTCATTATATAAACATTTTCTGTTTTGTCCACCATGCATTAAGGTCCCAGTTCCAGCAGGAAATTACACATCACTGTTCGATAGTTGCTTTGGTGCCTTATTTCATTTGTAACAACAACAAAAAAAGATTAAAGAATTCCACAGTGTACCTGGGTCATTGTGTTAATATAGCTTTAAAAAGTGATTTAAAAAAAACTTAATCTCAACCCTGGTCCTGGAAGGCCCCCAGCCCAGCACATTTCAGTGGTGTTCCTGTTTTACCTCCACCAGGTTTATTCTGAAAAGTCTGTTTACTAGCTAATTAGATAAATCAGGTCTGCTTGGTGCTGAGGAAAGCTTGAAGTATACAAGGGATGGTACAGGGTCCGGGCTGGGACCCGCTGATTTAAGAAACCAAAGTAAGCAGCATTCTGCAGTGTCGGTGTTTAATAAATCAAAAATGAAGCATGTTTAAAAAACAAACAAACAGAAACTACCCACAGGGTGTGTGTGCATGGAGTTTGCATGCAAGTTTTCAGTACAGTTTTGTATCTGTACATTGGCCAGAACTCGCTCTTTCAGTGATATCTTCACGTTTCATACCTCAGAAGACCAGAAACCAGTCTCAGAATTTTCTTCAACTTGAAATTCCTTAATAATATCACTCATTACGTTACAGCCGATCAGATTTAACATTTAAACCCTTTTTACAAACTAATGGAATAAGAAGAACTCCGTTAGAGAACTGGTCGCAGAAGCCTCGTCACGTGTTCACCCTCGCGCGGTCTCGCAGCGCGGGCGCGGCGATGTGCGCATGCGCGGCGAGCTAATTACCAGTATATGGGCAGGTGAGTTGAGCAGCGCGCGCTTCCTGAGGCGAGCTGAAGTGAAGCCGTTAACATGCGTGGAGGCCGTTTATTCTACACACTCTGCGTCTTATTAATGATCCACACCGGCGCTGCGGTGAAAAGCCCCAAGGTGAAGTCTGCCCTGGAGTTTATAGCAGTGGCTTTCATTCAGGGTTTATTTGATCAGATCTCTAACAACTGTGTCTGTTTTTATTGAACAGATGAACGAACATGATGTCCACATGTCTACAGGTAAACGTTATTGATGTGATGTACATCACTGCACCATGTCAACTGGTTTACGGTTTAAATGGATTGGGATTAAACCATATTGTGGTATTATAAAGCGGTTAAGTTGTACAAGAAGTACTTGCTTTTTTCTTTTGAAACTGAAATACAAAAATGAACTGGCAAAAAAGTCTACCCCTGAACTAAACCTCTACTGCACCCCACTGAGACTGTTGTTGTATTAGAGTCTTCTAATGTAGACTTTGTAAACCTAAAGTGCATGAGAAAAATCTTTGAAAATGTCCAAAAATGCTTACAGTTTAGTGCAAATGTCTATTCCCCATATATTAAAAAAAAAAAAAAAAAAAGAAAAGAAACCCAAAAGCCCCTTTTATTTGCTCGGTATATATGTTGTTTATATAATTCATTTTAGTTATTTACTTGTACACTCAACCAAAATACTCTATAGGTGCTAAAAAAAACAAACAAAAAACACATATAATACAGAAAATGTGTGCGCCAACTTCAGCTGTTTTGGAGAGATGATTTAATGAGCCCATTTCAAACAGCAATCATTTAAAATGCAAATTATTCATTTTTCTTTGATGCTAAAATTAGTGTAAGCTTCTAAAAGTGTATTATATGTAAAATGTTGTTGATTTTAAATACATCTATATTTTTTGGTAGAAGCTTAAAAAGCAAAAAAAAAAAAAAAAATCTGTAGTGTCCGTAACCATGTAAAATTCATGTTGCAATATCTTAAACCTTTTGCATTTTAGGATAATACACTTTCAGGTTTGTCTTTTCATGTGAAATCGAAAAAGGCCAAGTTTCATCTGAATGAAAATTTAGATCATTGAAAGATTTAAATGTAAAAAACATAAAAAAAAAATTTGACACTACAGACATAAAAGAGCAAATGCAAAAAAAAATGTTTTTTTGAAAATGTTTCTTTTTATCAGTTAAAATTATAAATGTGTATGCATGTTTTACATAAATTCAAGGCTAAATATAGAACCTTACAACTGAGAAGCTGTTCAAAGGACTTTAAAGGGGGAAAAAAAAAACAATACTGTTTAATGATCGGGAGATGCAAACCTTTTTACTTTTATCAATTCAACTTTTTTCCCCCATTACATGCGAATCCACTACTTAATTTTCTGGCTTCATCTATGATTACGGCTCACTACGTGGTTCCCAGTTCATGTCTGGAAATGATTGCTCATGCTCTCATTCAGCACGTTCAGGTGGTCAGCTGACTGCACTTTATTGCCACATAACGTTGCGGAGTCTCGACCTGAGCGACTGAAGCAACCACAGATCATAACCCCGCCTCCAGAGGCTTGTACAGTGGACACTATGCATGATTGGTTCATTGCTTCGTGAGCTTTCCTTCTTACTCTGATGCTCCCATCGCTCCGGAAGAGGCTCAGTCAGTGTTCATAAGAACATGCGATTTCCCTTTTCTCCAAAGTCCAACCTTCATGCTTCCAATCTTTTTGTCGTTAGTTTTGCTAACAGTTTTGACTTTCTTATCGATACAGCTGTTTTGTTCCAGTATTATAAATTAAATTCATTTTTCTGTACTATTTGAGGGTGTACAAACATGGAGAAAGTGAAGTTATTTAAAAGTTTAACCAGTCTTTCTCTTGTAAATTCTTGTTCCCCCTGACATCTCTGTGAAAGGATCTCACCAGCAAAACGCTTTCTATGCTTTGCGAAGCTGCCACCAGATCCTTTACGGCGACAGTGGCGAATTCTTTTCGCCCGACTACCTATGCTCAAACCCCGCACTCTGGTGCAACTGGACCATCCAGGTGCAGCCTGGGAAACATGTACAGCTCTACCTAGAGGACCTGACGCCCGAGCACATGTGCCACCTGAAGACTGATCAGATCCACCTGGATGAGGCTCCAGTTTCTGGTGGCGGGAGACGCATCTTGGAACGCTGCTGGAGGAGGAGCATGTACACGTCCGCCTCGAGCACAGTGCACGTGGTGCAGCTAATCCGCCAAAACCCGAACCCACCACACCGGGGGTTTTATGGGGCGTACCAGGCCTTTGGCATTCCAAAAACTCCAGGTAACTCGAAAGGTATTGTTTGGATGCAACTTTAATGCTGTTGGTTATAGACAGTGTTGTGATCTGTCAGGTGCATTTTGTGAACTGCAGGGTGGGAATCCTTAATGACTGTGATGATGAGCTGTTGTTGCACACTGCATGCCAATATCATGAAAGATTTTTTACTTTAACTTTGAAATCCTGAGAAAAGTTTGATTTGTGATGATAAATTATAATTGATAATAATAAAAATTATAATGTAAGTTCACTTTAGACTGGGGATAAATGGACAAGGTGTTTTTTTTCTGACTGAAGGAACTAATGACTGTTAGATCCAAATTGAATGTCCAGAATACTTACTTGTACTTCTGTTTTTATTCTTGGAGATCAATTTGAGATGATGTCAGAGAAAGAACCAGTCCCGTTGAAAGAAACTGAAGACAAAGATGCAGTGACTGAGACCCCTATACATGAAAACATTTCAAATGATCTAGATAAGAATGCAGAAGATGTTCATACTGAGTATGTGGAAGCCAACCACAGCATCATCCCTCAGGTAAATGAGATACTCGCCGTCGATGCAGGATCTTTCAGAGAGAGCCGGAAGATCAGAGGCCAAGAAGCGAAAAACCAAGATGTACCCTTTCATGGTGAGTTAGCTCAGGAAGAGGAGGATGATGAGGAGTTGGTCTCATTACCAACAGGAATTCCAAACTGGATAACTATGGAGCAGTACACCCCTGTGTGGTTTGACGGACCTGATAGTCCACACAACCCGGCTCCCACCTACACCGCGCACACCATCTTAACGTCCGCTGGTACCGCACTGACACAGTCCACCAAAAAGAGAGTGCGTAAAAGAAAGCCGGGTCTCGGACAGTCGTTTCCCACGAAAGCTACCATGAAGAAAAATGAGGTCGCGCACTTCAGCCAAGTGGCTTCAAGTTCTGAAGATCCGACTGAGTCCACGATGACGGAGCCGACAGTTCCCATGGATATATTAAAGTCTGATGATGACACAACTTTGCAAGAGCATGTTGGTCTTGCTGAAAACATCAAAGGTACTGTATGTCTTTATTTGATTGGTGAAGTGGTTACATTTTCTTGAAGTGGAAGACTTTTTAGTGTCTGGATCTTTGACCATTTTTGACTGTTTTCCTTATTTGATGATGGTGACTATGGAGATTTTGTAAGGTAAGTAAAGTTCAGTAATTCTTAACACATCGTTCTCTCCCTCTCTGTGGAACTGTAATTTGCCATGGAGACTGAAAGGAAAATGAGCTTTGATGGCTTATTGGTAGGTTTCTTGCCTACCATGAGGAAGGCCCGGGTTCGAATCCCAGCCAATGCCCAAACCCCAAATACTGTACATTCAGTTTCGACAAACGTAGGTCATGGCAAGCAATGTGAAGGTTTAAGTGGACAGATCAGGGTATTTACAACCTACAGAACCATTTCTGTTGTTAAATCCATTAGTGTCTATAAGTATTTGGACAGTGACACAAATTTCATAAAATTGTCTCCATGCACCACCACAATGAATTTTGAAATTAATCCATGAAGATGTGACTAAAAGTGTAGACTCTTAAGGAGGAGAAGTTAAGTAGGCCATCATAAGAAGAATGTTATAAAAAGAATGTAGGGGTGAACTCTGCAACACTTGGAAGGCCAAAGGGGACAACGTTGCTGGTCCAGGAATTATTTTAATGCATTTAGGCATATATCAATGTTTATCAAACATCTGCTCAGTTTTGGAAAGAGATTACAAGGACCACTCACACTAAGGTTAACCTGTAGCCAGAATAATGTAAGAGAAGAATATGGAGAAAGAAAAGAGGGACTCGTGTTCTAAAACATGTACATCTGGTAAACATGGTAAAAGCAGTCTTATGGCATGGATATGTATGGTACAGTATGTGTAGCTGCCTATGGAACTGGCAGCACTGGGGTTTATTGACGATGCTCTAAATTTTGATCAGATTCAGTCAAATGGTATAGATCAGGGGTCTTCAACTCCAGTGCTGGAGCGCAAGTGTCCAACACAGTTTGGTGATTCTTCTTCTAAAACACAGCTGATTCAACTAATCTATTAATTATTAGTTTCCGTGGGTGTGTTTTGGTGATGTTGAAATACAAACTGTGCTGATCACTTGTCCTCCAGGACTGGAGTTGAAGACCCCTGGTATGGATGGATAATGATCTAAACATGCCACAAAAAGCTGTGATTTGGTACATAGTTGATATAAGATATATTGTTAGATGACGGTGATTTATTAAAAAGTATAGGACTGGAGAAATTCATGAAAAATCCGTGTCCATCGCAGACAACTTGTTTCCCATGCAAAAACCACAAGCTCTAAATGTTTCTTTTATACAAGGGATTAAAAAAAATTTTTTTATTTGTATTTTTTTTTTTTTTTTTTACCAGTTTCTGGTACTGTGTGTAACCTTTTGTTTTCCGGCACAGAGAAATCTCTTCCAGTCCAAACCTTCCGACTTGTAACTGAATCTCCACATTTAACAGATGGTGAGTATTGCATCAAACACCTTTTTTTTGTTTGTTTTTTTGGTCCAACTTATTGTAGAGCATGTGTAGATTCAGTCGTTTCCTTTTCTATGTGAAAGAGTCACTACGAGTTCCCCAGATGTGCTCTTGGAAGTAAAGATACCAAACCCAATCTTTTATTGGGCTTAAGGAAAAAGTAAAAATGATGCAGACATAAAAAATAAATAAATAGGTAAAAAAAAAAAAAACTTTTGTTTGTGTGTTTTGAAATGGGCATGACTTGTGGCACAAAAGAGACACGATTAATTTTACACAAATTTATATAATGTGTCTTTTAAGAAAAACACGTGCCTCCAATTCTAACCCCAGTGCTTCTTGCCAATGACGGTGGGATTTGTATCCTGGACTCGGGATGGACTTCAAGTGTTTAAGTGATCCACTTTCAGGATTTTTATTTTCTTCACCTGATCACGTTTCTTCCACTAGGTTTACAATTTGGTGCAATCCTTTCAGGTTTGACATTTTTGGCATTTTGGCAGATGCCCTTATCCAGAGTGACTTGCGTTTTCTAATTTTTTACATCTGAGCAATTGACGGTTAAGGGTCCAACAGTGAGAACTTGGTGGACCTGGGTTTGAACGTTGGACCTTCCAATCAGTAGGCCAACACCTTAACCCCTAAGTTTCCCCTTGTCCCTTTGGGATTTTAACATGTTTGACCGTTCTCAACAGAAATGCAGTAATTCTAGCACTCTTCAGCAGACTTTTCTTTATTGATTTCAGTGTACTGAAATTACATGCTATATTAAACAAGTCTCTTTTTTTTTTTTTTGTTCCCGGGGTCTAGACTGCAGGAGGACTTCAGCCCCCACAATCGTTTATGCTGTGTGTTTCCTGCTCTGCTTCCTTATTGCACTGCTGTTGGTAGCGTTGGGGGTGATGTACCGTCGGTACCACCATGGGGCATTCCTGCCTCGCTGCCGGCCCACGGGCAGCGACTTCACGGGCAACGACGTCAACGACAATCCTACTTCAGGATGTGGCGATGCTGGCAGATCCCACCCTCCTCCTCCACCACCACCACCACTTCGTATGGCTGGTGGAGCCCATGACCTTCCTCTGCTACGGTTTAGTCCTCTGACTCCCCCTGGAGGATTTGAGGGCAAACTGCGAAAGGAAAATGGCGCACATTGAACTACACTGAAATTGTTTGCCAGCTTCAATTTAAGTTTATTTTTTATACTTCCTTTATATAATTATTTATTTTTTTCAATTATTTAAGCAGTAGAAATGAGAATTTAATTTGCGCTACAGTATTGGTTGTTTGCACATAATTGATTTTTTACTTTTTTATAATTTATGTATTTAAGTTGTTGACAAAAATTACTATAACTGCCTTTGTTGTACCAAGAGTTTGTTACTTTATAAAGTACATTGGGTGTTCAAATCTAACTGGTACTTTTGATTGTATAGAACAACAGAACACAGTTCTGAGTAAAAACTCCCTTTATTTCTCTACCCTTTATTATTCCCTGCTACACTAATACGCTTATCCCAGTGTTTCACTACTGCTTGCACACCATCAAGGTAGAAAGTTTTCTCATAACTCCGGAGCCATGATCGGACTGCCTGTCTGTTTCACGTCTGGAACTCTAGCCTCCCAGGAACTCCTTTTAACGGCCCAAATATGTGCTGTTTTATAGTGAGGTCAGGACTCCATGGATGGATGAATGTGCTGATAAGTGGTGTTGGTAAATAATTGTGTGCGGTTTCCACAGACAGATGCGTCTCTCTCTTTTTCTCAAGTTCGAGATAAATTATCCATCGGTTTTCAAGGATCCACTCTCTGAATGTTCATGGGAGTTTACCTGCCAAGTTAATTTCCTGTTGAAATGAAGAAATGTTTCTTCTTGGTACTCCGGGTTTCACATACAGTCAAATGTCATGCAGGTTAGGGTAATGGGCATTCCCATATTGCCTGTAGTGTGTGAATGAGCATGTGGGTGTGTGTGCCCTGCAGTGGATTGGCACCCCATCCAGGGTGTACTCCACTTTGTGTCCTAAGTCTCCTGTGAGGGGCTCCAGGCCCCCTGTGACCCTGTATACAGGATGAAGCAGTATAGATGAGCGTTTGTTTTGTTACTTTTATTTTATTTATTATAAAAAAAATTATTTAAAAAAAGGATTTCTACAATGCATTTTCCATTTGCACATCCATCTCATAATTTTATGCATAAATTCAAATGTAAAAACTCTTGTAAAAAGGAAAAATATTTGAGAAATCAAACTTGAGGATTGTTGTGGAAAATTTTTACTTTTGCGCAAATATAACAGAATATTTAAAGTACATTTTTTTTTTTTTTTCTAAAGTACGTCTCAAATTTCATGGCATTTTTAATCTCCTCCTTCTGGTAAAGTTTTTTGATGCCACATTAGCTAGCATTTCTTCCCACATGAATTTGCACCATTAGCTAACCGCTAAAATCGAATTCTGTTTCTTAACAGCCAAACAAAAATATTTGTAAAAAAAAAAAAAATTGCAGAAGAAGAAGAAAGGGCTGGGATTTCCAGCACTTTAAGCAGATTTAACCAATTTTAGAAACAATGTTCGGAACTTTTTTTCCACTGAAGTAAAACCTCAGGATTATGGCGCCAGAACTGCACTTCACATGAAGACACGTAATGTAGTAATGACTTCCACTGAAGCCAAGGGGGCAGCAAAAACCCACAATCACAGATGACTGATGCTGTATTCAGTGTGACGAGTGGCATCAATAATTATGATCATGTTAATCTGTTAACACCTTAATGACTAAAGTTTTCTGAGATTAGCCATAAATTGAGCTAGCTGACTGATTAACTATCCACATTGTTTTGTTTATTTTCAGTATACAGTAAGTAAACCTGTTAAAGTTCTGCATTATATTCGAGATGTTTAACAAGTAAAGCTCAAAATGATCAGTAAGTGTCTATAACCATCTAGTTAGCTAGCTATCTAACATACCGTATAATGTTGATGTTAGCGTTGTTAATGTGATACTTCTGGTCAATTAACCATAGCAAGCTCAGTATGTTGAAGTAAATATTCAACAAAAGAAGACGTTTATAAAAGTGGAGTGCTCTCTGGATTTGAAGTTTGTACCATTTGGGAGCCCACACTATTGAGTAGGTTCCTCCTGTGCCAGCGTTGCAGCTCTGGTCCCTTGTGGCATGGTTCTGCAAGACCTCTGGGGATGTGCTGTGGTGTCTGGCACTAGAACATTAACGGGTGCAGTGGGTTGCTGAATGGGGCCGCCATGGATGGGACGTATTTGTCCTGCGCATCCCATGGGTAAGTTTGGAGGACAGGTCAGCCTCTTGGACTCTGTGCGCGTATGGCTCGCTGTGGTGCACTGGATGTTTGTGGACAACTTTTTTTCCCCCAGCTATTTGTGCTGTATTGGCTTTTGTGTGAGATCGGCCTGAAATGGGCATGGATGAGCTTTGGGAGCCTATGATGCTGTCACGAGTTTACTGGTATATGATTGATAATTAAGTAATGTCACACAACAGGGAGCGCTGTTGCGAGGAATATCAGTACAACTGTGATGCACTTATCGGCACAAGGGCACCATGCGAGTACTGAAGATGTCACAGTCATGCTGATATCCGGCACAGCAGCATGACCTTGGGTGTTGTATTGTTTTTATACAACAGTCCCACAAACACCATTTATTATAAACAAATTATGACTTGTTTTTTTCTTTAACCAGTTACTTTGCTCCACCGATTGTTGTAGCCATAATCATAGAAGCCATTCGGAACAACTTAGAAGAAACTTAAGCTGACACGCTAGCAGTTGTGTTTTCTTGCTGAAAGTGCTTCTGCGACTGGTTTTGAATGATAATACCAACCTACTTTCACCCATGCTGGTGACCGATCGTTAGTGTAATTAACAATTGTTAGAACGGTGAGGGAGTAATAGTTCAGCACCTCAATGATGTTACCACCTATTATCACCTCTTGTGCCAATTTCTCTCCTCCAATCAGATTGCTCGGTCAGAACCAACTGTTGTATAGTTGGTATTAATGTTTTGATGTTTTGTGGTGCGATGGCTGATCAGTGTGTGTGTGTGTGTGTGTGTGTGTGTGTGTGTGTGTGTGTGTGTGTATGTATACTGTACATATCCATCCATCTACGAACCTCTGTAGTCCAACTAGAGACTGCGGAGGCCGATTGTGACCACTGTATTTATTCTCATTTCAACATTCACACATGCATATACTGTATGACCATGGGTGAACGTACTTTAAAATTCTTATCGGTACTTTTGTAGGGTAATAAATGTCTAAAATGTTAAATCTAGGTTCCAACCAAAGTGTATACTGTAAACTGAAACATTGGGTTTTATTTACATTTTGAGGTAAAGATTATGACATTCTAAGGACATCAAGTCTGGTAGCCCAGGTGTCTTTTGTCTTCATGTACTTCCTGACCACTGGGTACCGTCCCAAGGTGAATGTGAATGCTAATCTCAAGGCCAGGCTGTGCCTTTGTCTATATGATAATGTGAAGGTCTGGGCGATACTGTCAGGCTGATTAGATTAGCACCTATGCATTTGAAAGGCAGTGTTATGCTGATGAGATCAGGGCTGGGGAACTTCCGGTACCAGGCTGATTCCTGTACTACACTATGCTTTGTTGAGATTGTCTCCACCTCTTTGTATCCCTATCCCTGGTAAAGTATAAACTCTCCAGAGCTGAGTTTTATTAAAGACTTGGATGACTACAGCGACACACGGCGAGTTCTCAATAAAGAGTAACTTCTGCTGGAAAGATATCCCAACGTCTCCTGGTCTCTGATTCAACAAAGGGGAAAAGGTTCACAACACTATGTAGCCCACAACTGAGGAGAATAAACCTGGTGCACAGTTTTGTGGCACTTTTATTTAACTAGTGCTTAAATCCACTTTTTAGCTGTTTACTACTGGTTACACCAGAGGGGCATTGGAGGCTCAGTTAAAGGTTTTTCAGCTGCCATGCAGAAGGACTAGGTTCAATTCCCAGCAACTGGATACAATGTCAGTCCCAATTCCCACCCAAAGCCCAAACCCCAACTCGATGCAAGTCCCAATGGTGATCAAATGGAAGGGTTGCATCAGGAAGGACATCTGGCATAAAACCTGTGCCAAGTTGCCGTGCAGGTCAGATGGTCTGCCGTGGCGTCCCCATGATGGGAGCAGCTGTAAATAACCTTTATTTCTTTGTTCCTTAAATTAAAACTCAACAGGTTCTCCACTGATTAAAAATAATGACCTGCCTTAAGGTTTCTAGTCCAGTTAAGATTCGATAGCTTGGCGTCAGCGTCATATTATTAAGAATAAATGTGATGTATGCTGTTGAATGAGCTCCGTTCTAAACAATGCTATTAAACTTAATCTGAGGTTATATTTTAATAATTTTAGAGTTTGGCTATGGTAGATTATTAGCTTGTTTAACTAAACAGTCTGAGAATGAAATCCAGGCCAAGAGGAATGTTTGCTTCTGTATCTACTCAAGAAATTTATTAATTTGTTTAGTCAAAGAAATACATCCTTTTCCCAGTGAAATGAATATATACATATTAAATCTGTTAAACATATATAAATCTTTGGTACTATAACAGGAGTGTTCATTAAAATATATATTACTATTAATTTCTTTTTTTTGTTGTTAAGGCATGCAATAAAACTATAAAAATAGAAATCACTTTTCAGTTCTGGACATGTCTCACTACCTTCAACATTCTTGCTTCAGAGCTTATGCTAAATGGGTTGACTTGTTGATATTGCATCTGAACAATCATCCAACAAATAATTCATGCAAATCCGACAAGCCACATTCTCATGTTCACTAAAGGCCATATACAATCATTCGCCAGTCTCACTACAGTCGTACAATTTGTAACTGGATTCCTTTTTGTTCAAAGAAGATCAAAGAAGCCCAGGATAGCTTAATTACTGGAAAAGAAGAAAGTCGAGCGTCTGATCAGGTGCTGCATGAACCGGCGTAGTGCTCATTGACCAACACATTCAGAAAGATACTGAGTGGAATTCAGATTGGGATACGCCTGCATGAACATGCTGGTCCTGCAACATGGGAAATAAAGATCAGTACAGACAGAAGAATGACTGTTGGGTTTCTCAAACACAAGAAGGTTATGAGCGATCAGTATGGCCCAATAATGTAACAAGAAACCTAAAATCACTCTGCTTTTGCAGTTTTGCTTTATATCATCATGGAATACGACATTATTCAATAATATTGAATGTGCTATGAAAATCGTTTAAAATAAGCCAACCTGCTTTTAAAATGTTTAATAGTAACAGATCACAGGGACATGAAAGGAAGAAAATCGAAGAGCAACTCAACCATTATGGGAAACCGTTTGCACTTTGCAGTTTATTGACAAAATGACAAGTTCAGGGCAGGTGAGGTGAAGGCAGACCTGTTTACAGCTGCTATAATGCAGATGAATTGGTATGGTGTGTTACTTAATAATAACAAAGTGATTGTGTTGGAGGAATTGATGTGATTTTTAAGAAAACTGAAACACCATGATGCTATAGAAAGTGAAGAGAGCTTCATCTTGAATTACCTCACATTCACTTACTCACTCATCATCTATACCGCCTTATCCTGCATTCAGGCTAGCGGGGGGCCTGGAGCCTATCCCATGAAACTTAGGGCACGAGATGCTAATCCATCACAGGGCACACGCTAGGGATAATTTGGGAATGCCATTTAGCCTGATCTGCATGTCTCTGGACTGTACCCAGATGAAACCCCCCCATGCACATGCAAAGAACATGCAAACACCACGCACACAGACCAGAGGCGGAAATCGAACTCAGAATCTGGAATTGCAAGGCAACAGCGCTAACCGCTAGTCGACTGTGCCGCCTGCCATCTTGAATGAACTCATTATTAATTACACCTCCAGTGATTATGGCTAATTTTACTATAACACCACACTGTAAAAATGAACGGCTTCCCGTCACAGCTTGCAATTTGCTACTTTTTGCTAGCTGGCAGATAATCACTATTGTATAATCAAGCTGCCCAGGATCTCCTCCTTCAATCTTATTGGCAGAGTGTCATCAGATATTATAGTTAGATATAACAGAATGGGCTGCTCTTTTCAATCGAGGACCAAAGCAACAAATAAACTTCTTTCATTACAAAATACATTTCTATTATTACAGATTAATTAAGGTCTCTGGATTTTGCATGTTTATAGTGAGGTTCTCCAGGTCAGGCCAAGTGGAATGATTGCTACAGGTATATGTGATATGTTTATATATATATATATATATAGCTATCGATGCTATAATTTGCCATAAAGAATAACGCAATGGAAAATGAGTTAGCTTAGTTATCTAGGCTTTTCGTTGCTTACCTAGTTCACATTGTAACCAAGCCTAAATCTTAAAACAATAGACACTGGATTATATTCCTAAAAAGGTTTGCGGAGCTTTACGTGTTTTTTGTACTTACAGTTGATCAATGGTATCAGAAACACCTTGCTGCTCTGATGTGGAATTGTTGGTGGAACTAAAATTAAGAGAGAGAAAAAAAAAACTTTATTATACACTATAAATAAAATACCTAAAATTACTATTGGACTTGGTCCAATAGTGTAATTTACTGGATTTTTACTCACTGGTTGTTAAAGATGGTCAACATGCACTTGGTGGCATCAGTGATGTCATCATTAAGTAGCTCTTTAAAGTAAAAGAGATTAAAAAGAAAGTTTGTCTCACAACTGGCTAAACCTCATGTGTAATTTAAAAAGTAGTCAAGTTGTAATAGAACATTTATAAACTGTTTATAAACAGCATTTAATATTGCGTTTAGTGCTCACGGTCGCAGTTCATGCTGCAGATGTTGCTGGAGGTTACATTGGGTGAGGTGCAGGCGACAACATCAGGAATCAGGAACACTCCGTAGAGCGTCCACATTTGAGAGACGTTGGAGGGAGGAGGCATTTGGTCATCAGAGGAGGAATCGTTGGATTCCTGGCGGACTGGTGGAGCAGTCTGGTTGATCACGGCCAGGTGAGTCATATTTATCCTTGGGGGTGTGGATTGTGGGATTGTTGTGTTTTTTGGAGCGGAGGGTTTAGTGGTGGGTTTGGTGGTGGGTTTGGTGGTGGGTTTAGTGGTGGGTTTAGTGGTACGTTTAGTGGTGGGTTTAGTAGTGGGTTTAGTGGTGGGTTTAGTGGTGGGTTTAGTGGTGGGTTTAGTGGTGGCATTTATAGCAGTCTGGGAATTTTGCACGACACTTCTGGTGTCACGGGTTTTCCCCTCATCGATTGGTGAATTGACCTTCGTGGTGAAACTGGTGTTAAAATTAGCAACCAGTTCTGCCTGATAGACCACTGTAAAAAAAAAAAAGAAGAAGGAAATATTAAGGTCTTTAGAGTGTTTTTTTTTTAAATAGCAAAACTCAAACTATGTTTTTTAATGTGTTTTTAATTTAGAAATGACTTAAATGTTAAGAAACACAAAGTTTAGACATAAGGTTTTATGAAACTGAAGGCTTTCTGTGTGTTAGGTGTTTTACTATGGGTCAAATCAACTGCAACATTTACTGTATGTGGGGAAAAGTCACTTTAAGCTTAGACGTTCATCTTAAATTTTTACACATGAAATAAAGTGTTAAAAGCTTGTACAAATAAAAATAAATTAGCATTTATTTGAGTAATTGAAGTTAGTTAGTTTACTTGAGGACTATTATGCAACATTTGTACTTTTCTGCAAGTATTACAGAATATTTAAAGTTATTATTATTATTATTACCTTAACATACTTTTCAAACACCGTTACATTTCTCTTTTATTCCTTTTGGAAAGTTTGCTAGGGTTAGCAAAAATATCAAAACAGTTACTTTGTTAGTTAGTTAGTTAGTCTGATCAGCCTAATGTAAGTGGCTGATATGAAGAAAATATCATCTCACAATTCCCAGGCAGTTCTGCAGTATACAATGTGGTATAAATCACAAACATGTAGCGGTACAAACATGTTACATTACAATTCTGTGGTTTATTAATGAATTTCTTATTAAGAAAAAAGAAAGCATTAGTACATCGCTGATGTTATATTTTGTGATATCTATCAAATCAAAAATAAAACATGTGGTCATATAATTTATCATCAAACTGTATTAGATTTTATTTTTTTTTTTTACTTGGAATAAAACTTTTTTCATTTCTTGCCATCATTATGTAGGCTAGAATTCTATTGCCCCTAATTTTTCCTATATGTGATTCTGTCTGTGCCAACCCTGCTAAAGTCTTTTCTTTTTTGTTTTTTGGATTGACTGTTTTCCATAAAAAAATCATTGTAGATCTCATCTTGTCAATCGTAACAAAATTTACTTTCGTAATTTTTTCACTGACGGAATCACATACAGTATATCATTCATAGCAAAGCATGATAGCCTGCAAACACAAGTCAGAATGAAGAAGACAGATAATTGAGAAGTAACTCAAGAAGCGATCTAGTGTGGAGGCTTTTTATTACAATATAATCTAGAGTAAGCAGAACATTTCCATTTCCTCTGTTAAAAAATACATAAATTGTTTGTACTTGTATCTTTGAATTGTATCCCCTACACTATTCAGTAGGCAGTATTACTATACCAAGCTAAATTATCATTGTATTAATATTGGTATTAATACAGGTTCAATATAGATTTACAAAATGTATAAAGTTTTCAACTCACCCTTTGCAATAAAGCTTGCACGTCTCGGCATGTTTGCAGGTACAGTGGCATTTAGGTCCTTCACCAGCTGGCACTTTGTCATCACCACGCCATCAATCACAGCGGGGCTCAGCAGCAGCAGAACCACCAACATCTCCAATTCGACACGGATCCCCATGTTGCACTCTGTGTTTGCACTGTGTCAGAAGCCTTGCAGGTGGTTTGTGTTACCTGCTATTTATTGCGTCCTGAGCCACTGGGCGTGACAAAGCCTTCCAGGTCATATGAAATGCAAAAGGGTCTAAAACAATGATCTCATGGCTACTTTGCACAAGCAAACTCTCCCTCTTAAAAAAGAAGAAGAAAAGAAAAGAAAAGAATAGTAAAGAAAATAAAGTCCAATTATTTTGAATGGAATTCTTTGTGACCTAGCTCTGCAAACAAATTGGTTTTCTTTGAATCATTTAAAATTATGAATTAAATGTAAAAATTAAAGGTCATCCCTTTTGCTATTGGAATTAAAACAAGTGCTTTTTTTTTTTTGTTGAGGGCAAAACCCCAATGACGTTCATTAATGAACTTGTGGCCTAGTCTCACTGAAAGGCCTTGGACGTTTAACTTGTCCACTATATACACTACATCTACATCTAGGCATTTTGCAGACGCCCTTATCCAGGGCGACTTACATTTTTTATTATTTTTTTTTATCATTACATCTGAGCAATTGAGGGTTAAGGGCTTTGCTCAAGGGCCCAACCGTGGCAACTTGGTGGTTGTGAGGTTTGAACCTGGGATTTTCTGAACCGTAGTCCAATGCCTTACCCACTGAGCTACCCCTGCCCTACACTACACTGTATAACCAAAGGTATGTGGACCCCTGACCACTTACAACCATATGTGTTAATGAAAGGTCATAGTCCGGCCTTAGTGCCAACCACAAGTCCGAAATTCAGTGGAACATCTGCAATAAACAAGCTTTTGCATAACCCTAACCCTAGCTCTATACTGTACCCTAATCCTAATGCTAACCCCTAGGTCTAACCGCTAAACTATTCTAACCCTAGCCCCAGTCCTAACCCTAACCCTAACCCCTGACGCTAAACCTTAACCCATATTCTGAACCTAACCCTTATATATATTGTTCATTAGCTGGTCTCTTGCATTTATAAGAAGCTCTATTTTCTGGAAAGGCTTTCCGTTAAGATTTCGAAATTAAATCTGTCGTGATGTTAATAATGTTGGTGAGGAGGTCTGGGGTACAGCCGGTGTTCCAGAAGGCTCTTTTTTTTTTTTTTAGTTGTGACCATTTCATCTTATTACTTTTTCTTTCCAGACTACAAGACTAGAGAAACGAGATAATTTGTAAAAGTGTAATAGAGGAGGGAAATTTCCTGTTCACTAAGAATAATTTTTGAGACTATACTTATATCAAGGCTGATTGTTATTTTCTATTATTGTCTTTTTAGGGAACTGTCTATTTCGGGTCATGTTCAGATGTAGACTTCTGACTAGAATCACATTTGAGTTTGTGAATATAAATGTTGTTGTCGTTATTATTATTTATTAATTTACTCATTTGGCACAAACGTAAAACAAAATTATTGGACGTGAAATCCTACTTGCCGATTCTGCTTCTTCTTTATCCTCCTATAGAATAGTCCAATGTACACAAAGCGCACACCGAGGGAGAGTCTGTGATGCAAAGTGATTGCAAATGTTTGAACAATGTGCAAATGTTCAAAGCAGGGTGTCGTGTCGCGTTTCATAAACAAGGCCGGGGCACGGCATCGGAGCATGGGCTGAGCGGAGTGGAGAAATGCAAATGAAAAATGCAAAACTAGTGGGTTTTAAGTCTTGTGTCTTCATTTGCTGTAGATTAAAAAAAATTGGAGGAATCATTAAACTAAAACATTTGCAAGTTTAATATTGAGATCTACATGAATTAGTAGGTATATACAGTATATACACGAACAGCTGAGTTCACAAGTGTTCGGACAGTGAAGGTTAATTTGAATGATTCCGTCAATGTGACTGCAGCCCTCGAGCAAGTGTTTTACCGAAAGCTTTTTCGATAGTCAATAATGAATTATAGGCACAAATTCATTGCCATAACACCACCATGTCATGGGCTTTGAAACATGAGCCCTTCATTTTCCTCTCCATCGGTTCTATCTAATCTTTCTATTCTTGAGTGTTACCAGTGATTTGCATCTTTGTGTAAACCATCTGGTATTGGAAAAAAATTTAGATTTCATCGTGATAAACCTCCATAGTGTTGTTCTCTGCCAGCAACCTCCAGCACCAGACATTCTGAAGTTACTGCGTGGACAAGAAGTACTGAAGGAACTCCAAAGCAGTTGGGCCTGAATCTCAATCTGGCTTTTTCAGGGAATAATGCCCCCATCATGTTATGAAAATGTTGCATGGTGAGCTGGGCTTTGCTGGTTAGCAGCAGCATACAGAAGCTACCCATGATGAACTGAGCCAGCTGCTCATCATGGTTCCACATTCAAAGAAATGGATGAAGGTCTTTGGGCCATGTTGCTAATCCATTTTCATGAGGGATGAATGTTTGAGAGTTTTCAGCTGGTGCATAGTTTACCCCATGTTGAGCCTCAGTCCCTTAGTTCCCTGCAAATTGGGAGCACAGCTGAAGTCTTGCTGTATCAGGGAAGCTTCTGAGCCAACCATACTGGGCCACAACTATTTACTTCCTCATGTTGAATAATTTTATTGCACATAATTGACTCGGTGAATAAAATAACCAAGTAGATGTTTCCAGACTTTTGACTGCTATGGTACGATGGGTAATAGATGCTTTGTGTTTCTTCCTTTTCAGTTTCATAGCAGAACATGGAGACAAAAGCTTATTTGATTATATACAGTCAGGTGGTTGTGTGACAAAGGACAGCACTGGACAAACTAATGGCATATGATGTGCCATATGTACTTTAGGCGCTCATGATATGAAGCTCGACAGGGAAGGGAACAATACCAGTTACAAACACCACATGAGGCAATTATAAGGTCATAGCATGAAAGGTACTGTAAAATGTTCTGATACTACAATATGTGGTGCTATATGCTCTCATCCAAGTTATGGTCCTGGTTGTGATCTCATTATGTACCTTCTTCTCCGGATCCACTAGACCTTTAGAACCTGCCTTTGATTTCTGTGAAAGCAATCTAGGTCATGTCTTGAATTACTGGCTTCATTATGAGCACTGTTTGCTTGTTGTTGACATTTGTTAAAGGATTTACCATTCAGAGCTTTCAGTGTCTACCTGACTAAAGTACATTCGAACAATAGTGTGAGTAACCACTGAAACCACCCAAAAGACTGGGCACGGAATTAAAACAGGATGGTGACAGTCATTGTTATCATCATCATCATCATCATCATCATCATCATCATCACGACTCAAAGTTTTTAAAGACTCAAAGTCCTACACACTCCAAGAAACCTAACAAACTTAAAACACTCTAACCGCATTTATTAGTTTGTGTCTTATGGCTAGAAAGCTGAAACATAAAGTGTTACTCCAAAAATAAAGCATGTTACTTTAATTTATTTTAAAATATATGCATATCCAGGTCACGAAGCTCCCGTTCCACCACAGTCTTCAACTGTCCAATTTTGGTGAGCTCGTGGAAATTGTAGCCTCTTTTTCCTATTTGTAGTGGAGACGAGTGGTACCCGGTGGGGTCTTCTGCAGTCGTAGCCCATCCGCCTCAAAGTTGTGCGTGTTGTTGCTTCACAAATGCTTTGCTGCAGACCTCGGTTGTAACGAGTGGTTATTTCAGTCAAAGTTGCTTTTCTATCAGCTTGAATCAGTCGGTCCGTTCTCCTCTGACCTCTAGCATCAACAAAGCGTTTTCGCCCACAGGCCTGCCGCATACTGGATGTTTTTCCCTTTTCACACCATTCTTTGTAAACCCTAGAAATGGTTGTGCGTGAAAATGCCAGTAACTGAGCAGTGAAATACTCAGACCGGCCCGTCTGGCACCAACAACCATGCCACGCTCAGAATTGCTTAAATCACCTTTCTTTCCCATTCTGACATTCAGTTTGGAGTTCAGGAGATTGTCTTGACCAGGACCACACCCCTAAATGCACTGGAGCAACTGCCATGTGATTGGTTGATTAGATAATTGCATTAATGAGAAATTGAACAGGTGTTGCTAATAATCCTTTAGGTGAGTGTATAAGATGAGCAGTGAAGTAAAAATAAAACAAAACCTTTTAAGATGACATTTAATTCAACCAACATTTATTTTTTTAGACAATACATCACCTTAAATTATTTCATAATGGAAACAAACTTTTTTGAGACTGAACCATTAAATTAGCAAATAAGTAATTAATTAATTACTTGGTTAATAAAGAAATTTAAACATATACTTTTTTCCAAAAAAACAAACAAAAAAAAGCCATGATGGTTTAAACCTTCGTGAAATACAGTATGAAAAGAATATAAAGAATAAAACAGTACTTGGCAAATGAGGTAAATCACAACCAGCTCAGCATTGATTACACGTTAATTAGTAATTTAATTATTAATTATTATGATAAAATTAAGTATATGATTTAATTATAATAATATATTTATTATTCATAATCTTTTCAAAACACATTATTCTATACAGTATCTCCAGTAAAACCTTTACCTTACTTTTTCCCCTTTAACTGGTGAGAACTGATTGTTTAACAAGCTTTTTTTTTTCTCTCTTTCTTTTTTTCTTTTAATATACCTTGGGTAAACATTGCATTTGTAATAACCAAAATGTGTATAATGCAATTGTTTCTTAAACCATGAAGCAGAATTTTTAGAAGATCTTTTAGTCTAAATATCATTTTTAGGGAGTGGAGCTCATTGTTCCAAGCAGGGTATTATATTTCAGCCATGGAGAGAACACAATATCTGCCTCCTTTTTTTAAAACGTATGAAGTTTCATGCGATGAAGTTCACAGCACAATAATTACATAGGAAATGAGAAAATGTGAAATAATTGTAAAGTATATCAGCTTAGAGTTGGTCTTATTGTTGTTAGGGACGGAGGTAGAGAAGGGCGAGACTGTGTGAAGCATTGGCTTTGGGGTTGTCAATTATGTTTGTAAACACAAAAATATGTTTACAAACATAAATAAATGTACAGAAAAATAAATGATAGCAACTGCTAAAGTCCCTGACTTCGTGTCACTTGCTGATTTTCGAATAAAATTCTATTGGGTTGTAAATTCTTAATGAAATTCTATTGGCTTCAAAATTTCTAATCATATTCTATTCTAATGCACTACCAACTTCAAACAAGAATTTACAATCCAATAGGAAATCCAACAATTGAACATTCTGTTCAATCTTGAACCTGGAGGTCTGACCCAACCTGACCCAGGAGGCCTAGGGCACGAGGAGGGTACACCCTGGACGGGGTGCCGATCCATCACAGGGCACACACATATACACACACACTCATTCACACACTACAAGTAACTTGGGAACGCCAACTAGCCCAACCCGCAGGTCTTTGGATGGTGGGAGGAAACCAGAATACCCAGAGGAAACCACCAACCACGGGGAGAATATGCACACTCCATGCACACAGAGTACAGAAGATTGCTACTGCCTTCTTCACCAAGTCTGGAGGTGACCCAGGCCAAGCCTCTTTAAGCTGAAAACTGTTCTCATTTAGCCAGTTTGTCACTAGGTTTACAGTTAACGTTAGCCAGCTAGGATAGAACTACAGTACAAAACCAGTTCCAAAAAGTTGAGACACTTTGCAGAATCTACATACAGTAAGATCAGAATGCAACGATTTGCAAATCTTGTAACCCCATATTTTATTCACAATAGAAAATAGAAATGTTTTCTTTCTTTTTCTACACATTCCGAGGCATCTGAATTGTGCCAGCTCCAGTAGACAGAGACCAACCCTGCGAGGATCCTGAAGCATCCAGAGAACTCCATCTCCAACTCCAGCTGGATTCTGCTTTATGATGGTGTGGAGCTACACAGGCTGCTCCCGAGAACTCCCAGGTAGTTTTTCCCTTTCTACTGTCGCCCTTTGCTTGCTCATCAGGGACAGTCAGATCACTATGCTATATATACTGTAGTTATAGCAGCTATGCTATGCAAATTTTTCCTTTTTCCTGCGCTTTTCCATAAAGTTCTTCGTTTAATTTTGTGAAGCTGCTTTGAGACAATGACCATTATTGAAAGCGCTATATAAATAACTTGAAAACTGAAACTTAGAAAATGTACTATTTTAAGGGGGGGGGGGGGATTTATTGGACCAATTTTGAAATGGATGGCAATGACATTTGTTACATAAATAAAAAAAGAGGCAAAAGACTGGAAAAGAAAGTTAATTGGCAACAGGTCAGTAACATGACTGGGCATAAAAAAGTCTCTCAGGAGTAAAGACCTTCACCTGAGAAAAGCTCCAAATTTCAGAATAACGCTCCTCTATGGAAAATTGCAAAGACGTTGTACAGAACATAATCTACAGTACATGATATCAAAAGATTCTGGAAATCTCGGTGCGTAGAGAAGGACAAGGCTGGAAAGTAATATTCGATCGGGAGTCCGTGATGGTGTCTCTGCATGGGCTCAGGAATACTAACAAAAATCACTATCTGTGAACACAGTTCAGCGTGCCATCCAAAAATGCAAGTTACAGCTCTATCATATAAAGATGAAGTCATAAATGAACATGATCCAGAAACACAGTCATCTTTTCTGGGCCAAAGCTCATTTAACATGTGACATGTGGTCTGTGGCAAAGTGGAAAACTGTTCTGTGGTTAGACAAATTGAAATGTGACACTCTTTTTGGAGCGCTCGGTTGAAAAGCATGTGTGAGCATTACGTACGTTGGCCGAGAAGTGCAAAACAAAATAACAAAACCAAAATCAAAATAACAAATTAAAAAACAAAATAACAAAACCTAAACCAAAATTCAGAATAAAAAAAATAAAATAACAAAACCTAAACCAAAATACCGAATAAAAAAAAATAAAATAACAAAACCTAAACCAAAATACCGAATAAAAAAAAATAAAATAACAAAACCTAAACCAAAATAACAAATTCCAAAACAATATAACAAAATAAAAAAAAGGGGCTGTACAATCCTAAAATACTAAAAAATAATCCCTAAAAGAAAATGCATCTAAATGTCCGTGAGACTGCAGTACTTCCTGTATATTTTGAGTGACAGATGTGTCGTCCAATCAGTGGTAAGAATCAACACGCTTACGTTGGGTTGCGAATTAAATCCTACCGTTAATATTGAGTGGCAGATGTCTCGTCCAATCAGTGGTAAGAACGTAATTCGCAAGCCACACCTACCCTTTTTTCAGCTTGTTTATTCTTACCGCTGATTGGACGAGACATCTGTTACTCAAAATATACAGGAAGTACCGCAGCATCACGGACATTTAGATGTAATTTCTTTTAAGGATTCATGTCAGTATTTTAGGATTTTACATCACTTTGGTCAACTAAGTTGTGTTAAATGTGCTTTTAAAATAAGTTTGACTTCACTTGACAGTACTTCTTGTATGTTTTGAGTGACGGATGTCTCTTCCAATCAGCGCTAAGAATTTAATTCGCGAACTATACCTAGCTTTTCCGGTTTGACTGAATTGTCGTTGTGTTTTCTCATTTGGTTTATTGTTTTCAGTTTTGTTATTTTGTTTTGGGTTTTGTTCTTTTGTTTTTGAATGTTATTTTGTTTTTTGTTTTGTTATTTCATTTTGCACTTCACGGTCACCGTAATTATGGCCTATGGAATGGGCAGCTTGCACATTAAAAAAGGTAGAGGAGTCTGGGTTCTAAACTAGCCTGCCTGCATCTTGAAACAAAAAATCTGCTTGCCTTTGGGAGGAAACCGAACAACCCAGAGAAACCCACCAAGCACAGGGAGAACATGAGAACATGCAGACTTCATGCCCACAGACCCAAAGCAGGAATCGAACCAGGGACATGGAGGTGCGAGTCCACAGTTCTAACCACTAAACCCATGGTTTAGGACAAACATTGTTTAAGATTTAATGATCTATCATCACTTTCCTAGCATTGATATTTTAGCACAAAATGAAATGTTCCAGAAAAAAGTTCGTATTCCAGTAAAAGAAAGCAGCATCCATGTATTATGTAAGAGACGAACAAAATGAAAACTGCTGGGTTTTGCATTCTGAAATTTGGTGTTGTGAACTGCTGCTTAAAATAGTCTCGGGTAGAATTTTCTTAAGAAATTAGCTCCTAAGATTTACTGAGCATCCTGAACCAGCCACAGTTCTCTGGGTATTCCCACAGTCCAAAGACATGCTACAGTCATTGCCGTTCCCAAATCGCCCTGTAGTGTGTGTGGGTGTGTGTGTGTGTGTGTGTGTGTGTTTGCCAGCCCCTTTGATGGATTGGCACCCCATCCAGGGTGTACCCAGCTTTGTCTCCTGGGATATGCTCCAGCCCCCCCATGACCCTGTATACAGGATAAGCAGTATAGAGGAAGAATTAATGAACGTCTTTAAGAGATCAAAACCTACAGGACATTAAACTTTATTTGGTATGCATCTGTTGGACTGCAGCACTGAAGACTAAAGAAGGTCCGTTCTTCATCATCGTCATATTTTGCACAGGGTTCAATGACGTAAAGCCACATTACAGTCATGGTACAGAATTTTCAGTACAAATTACAGTACAGAAATTTGCTATGTATTATAGTCCTCCATGCATACAAACCAGGTGATTTCACTAATTAGTTCTGGCTAATAAAAAAAAAAAAAAGGCATTCAGTTTCTGGAGTCATCTCCTGACCTAAACCCAATACAAAACTTTTGGACAATGGTGAAGAATGCAGGAACAGTCAAGGAACCATCTGCTGTACATGATCCTCAAGGAGCGATCAAGCAGGCATGGATTCAGCAAGAGTGACACCAGAGTACTGAGGAAGAGTAACTCAGCTGTTGAAGCAGTGGATTACTAATTGGATGGTCCCGGGTTCAAACCCCACCACCGCCACCAAGATTCACCAAGTTCGGACTTGATTGATTGTCAGATAGCAGTTTCCTTACATGAAATAGATCAATTTATTCTTCGATTGTTGTTATTTATAAAAAAAATTAAAAAAATTTTTAATGTCAGTGAAACATTGACGCAGTATTTTTGGACACCACTGTAGGCTCAGGGACATGTATCCTGGGACAGGTGCTGGCTGTAACAGGCAGTCCTTGTCTCTCCAGCCACTTCGGGGCAGGCATTCTGGTCTTATCCTCAGCCTTGTGCCTACTGGGCGATGACTTAAAACCAACAAGGAGCTTCTAGGCGTGACACTGAAGGCTTGTTTAGCTATATTTGGTGGGTCAGGTGAAACTTTAGGTTTAAATTTAAACCAACGTGATGTCATTGTGTTCACATACCTCCTGGTCCGTAGGAGAATTTTCTTAGCATGGAAATCCGCCACTCCTCCTTCTGCTCCTGCTGTCTGGCTCGAGGATGTTGTGTGTTTTTTTTATTTCTTTCTAAAACTAATGTCCACAGAATACAGTATAAGCTTTGATTTGCATAAGTGGAAATTTTCAGCGTGCTTGGAAATTATGTCAAACGTCAAGCAGTTCAGAAGAGCATAAGTACCAAAACACAACATTTATTACAAATACTTATAAAATTAACATTCAAATCTCTGTGGATGATAGTTCACTAGGAGAGTTACATTTGTTTTAAATTAAGCTTGGTGTTTTATTATTATTATTATTATTATTATTATTATTATTATACAGTAAAATTTGACAATTACACCTAATGCACAAACACAGAGGTATTATCTGGTGTTCATGAACACAGCCTTAGATTAAAAAATCTTTAAAAACATGGTTAAGCATGCTATTCTATATTTGATTTTTTATTGTTTCCATAGACATTATTTATTTATTTTTCTTCTTTCCTCAGAACCCAAAAACCATATCAGCATGTCCTGCTCAGGCGGCCGCTGCTTTGTTTAGAGAGCGTTCCACTGTTTACGTTTAATAAGTGCGACTCTCAGGTTACACGTAATGCCCGCTCGATTTGAGTTCAGGACACAGTTTGGCCTCGAGATCTTCCATCTTTATTGATTCCACATCTTTGCCGCTGGTGAGACTGGCAGCGCGGGTTATCTTGGTCAGGGTTTCTTCATAGGGTGGCGGAAGATAGACCATGAGGAACACGCCTTCGGACGTGTCAGAGCTGGTGCTGTTCAGACGCTCAGCATTGGCTGTGAGGGAAGCAAGAACCTCAGCGCTACTGTCTGCATCCTGAAGGCCCAGAGCGATGATGTTAGCCAAACTAAGCTTCTTGCGTGAGCATCTGTGGTAGATCAGGAAGGCTGTCAGGCAGAAGATGAAGAGCAGCACCAATGGAAGGATAACGTACAAGACAATCTCGGTCTTCGCATTCTCGTCAGTCAAAAGCTCATTCCAGTGGTAACCCTGCAGGCATGAATACAAAGAGCTTTAATTAATTTGAGTGCAAGCTTCACAACAAAAGGCACAACAACTCGGCGCATGTTTTACTCCAGATGGCCTTCCTGACACGACCCTGCCATTTTTTTTGGGCTTGAGACCGGCACTCCAACCAGTGGCTGGGGTTTGAGCATTGGGAGGGGATTGAACCGGGGCCGTCCGCATGGCAGGTGAGAAACCTACCACTGAACCACCAATGCCCGTACAATAAATGATTCTACAATCTACTGCTACTGTTGCGAAGTGGTGACTCAACAGTTAAGGCTTTGGGTTACTGACTGGACCAGTAATGGCAATGGTAATGGTTAGTACTGTAAATATTATGCCAAAAAAACCTTTAAAGGAACCAATAAAGTATTTATCTATCTATACATCTAGAGTAGACATTTATCATCCCTCCATCCAACCATCAATCCATTAGCTATATTGTTAATCCTGTGTAGAGTCATGGACAGCTTGAGCTCATCTCAGGGAACTCAGATCACTGTTATTCCAGTATATAATTAACTATAATATTTCATTTGGCCACTTTTGTTAGTTATTTAATTGTCTACCTTTAATAAACCCGATAAAACGTCCACGTGCATTGCATATCTAATACTTTTAAAGACATAAACATGCAAAATCCTATAATCAAGTAATATTTAATTGAACAATTCCTCTTTCGCCATCAATCAGGTTGTATCTCATTCTGCATTGATTTTAATCAGATAATGCTGCATTTCGACTAGATTTGACTTTAATCCTTTGAAATCTCTGTAGATGACCTACAATGAGAAATACATCATTACAGTTATGGATCTGACTACAGTGACACTCTGGCACAACCTTATGGCCAGTAGAGCGAAAATACAACTGAGCTAGTTTCTTCACAAGTTGGTCATAGAAAATGTATAATGTCACAGTGCCATATACCATTCATTATGGGTAATTCTGACTATATGTGAGGTAACCTGAATTTTTAAAAATAAAACGAAACCTTTGGCACCAACACTGTCATCTTATCATCTATCATCTTAGTAGATTAAATATTCTTAAATCTAAATCTAAAAGCCCACATAGAAGATTAAGACTATTCAGCATAAGTTTGCTTCTTACAAGAAATAAATTCCTAAAAGCTACCGAGAGAAATTTTTTTGCTTGCACTTTTGACTACAAATAAGCTTGATGAACTAATTTTAATTAAATATAGGTATGAATGGCCCCCTGTGACCCTACACAGGTTAAACAGGATAAACAACGGGTGGGTGTTGAGTGTGTAGACGTTCCAGAAATTTCATTTGTAAGAAGATCTACAATTTTTATCTGGCGTGATGGAGTAGTGGGTGATGAGGCACTGTCCACGGTGCTGAACTCTGAACTCTCTGAATGCTCGAGTCAAGTCAAGTAGGCTTTTATTGTTATTTCCCTCAAACATGGAGTTGTGAGGTGACACAACTCTTATCCAGTAACAGTAAATGCTTAACCTGACAATGTTACATAAATAATGGAACTGATACTTTCCTTATCAGACTAGTTGCAAGCATGCAGCCCTCTGATGACTGCAGTTTGGGTTCAATTCCCATTCAGGGATATCTGCAGACCGTGGTGACCCCCAAAATAGGGAACAACTCTATATAATAGGGAATACTCTGTATACAGGACTTAATAGAAGGAATGAAGAAAATTTTAACTTAACTAGGAATACAGAACAAAAATATCTGTAGTGGCTTAAGATTTTGAAACACATTTTGAAAAACATGGA
The DNA here is from genome assembly GCA_013621035.1 of Clarias magur. NCBI lineage: Eukaryota > Metazoa > Chordata > Actinopteri > Siluriformes > Clariidae > Clarias > Clarias magur. The sequence goes on from QNUK01000355.1 coordinate 137,105, forward strand.
AACGTTTACAGTTTTAAGAAAGCCTACTCTATACCTCCATCCACACGCAGCTAGTGAAGCAAAAGGTCCTGTTCTAATTTTAATGCTAAAAACTGCTAAAACTGTTAGCACTATCGTATTGCACCTCCAGGGGACAGGTTTGATTCCCAACTCAGGGTCTGTGTGCATGGGATTTGCATGTCCTGTGGGTTTCGTCCCACAGCCTAAAGACATGCAGAGGAGTGTGTGAATGAATTTGTGAATGTGGACCTGAGGTCCTACCACGGTCATACAAAATGGGAATAAATACAGTGGTAGTCATCATTGGTCTCCACAGTCCCTAGTTCAGGGGTAGACACGTTCGGTCCTAGAGAGTTCAGCTCCAACCCCATCAAACACACCTGAACAAGATAATCAAGGTCTTCAGGATTATCAAAGCAACAGGCAGGTAAGGTTTTTTTTTTCAGTGTTGGAGCTGAAATCTCCAGGACTGCGCCTCTCTAGGACCGAACTTGCCTACCACTGACCTAGTTGGACTACAGAGGTTCCTAAATGGATGGATTGTTGCTTGGGAACAAATATAGTAACGCAATAATGATCAAAATGAAACGACAATTATATTTATTTGAATTCTATTTTAAAAGAAAAAAGTAAATTAAAGATTTGGATTGGTATGTGCCATTGTTTTAAGTAAGCTGATGTCAGTACGGTTTACCTGCAGCTGTTTTTCCTCAGCAGGTGGTGATGGCGATCCTGTCATCCAGTCATAAGAGCCTCTCCCGGCAGGACCGAATTTTATCCAGCTGCTCTCTGGAAGCTTTCGCATTCTCTTGCTGAATAAATCAGAACCAAATAAAGAACGATAACACCACGACTTTAACACGTTTAAAAGATACCAGACGCAGAGCCCCTGAAAACCAAGCAGGCGGTAAAGAGCGAGGGCTGATGGGTTGTACCTCAAATTTGAAAAGAGACGGGAAAGAAAATGAGGGAAGAGTGAAGCAGTTAAGCCTGTATGCACGTAATCACTCTCTAATGTTCTAACACGTGCAGATCAACAGTTTCCAGGCCACCAGTCAGCCAAAGCTGTCGCGTGAAAAAAAAAAACAGACAAACTCATCTGTCTGGGATTTGCGGCTGGCCTACTTTTAGGGGGGAGGTAAAGTTGAGAGTGAGGTCTTAGCTGTCCTATCTGTCAATCAACAGTGACCGTGAGCGCTGAGATGATAAACAAGAACATGTGGCGCCACCTGGCTGAGGTGCTAATCACCTGCTCATGTGTGTGTGTGTGTGTGTGTGTACAGTATATCTCTCTAGGAATTGTATGGCCATAACAAACAGATGTTGGAGGAGCTTTGCGAGAGCAGATTACTGGACTTAGGAACAGGGTAAATATTTATGATGAAAAAAAAGATGAAGAGTCATTGAGCTAAATAGCACATCTGTCCTTCAGTTATACCAGAGGTCGCAGTTTTATTTATAAAGGGACGGCGTAGATGCAGGATTTAATTTCAAACCAATTAGTTAATCTGGTCTACATAGATAATATTGCTATTGTTTTTGTTGTTCCAGATTTTTTTTCCCATAGTGTGTCGGGTCTGGCGACACAGTGGCTTAGTGGTTAGCACTAAGTGTGATTTTTTTGGGTTTCCTCCCACAATCCTAAGACATGCTGACTAGGCTAACTGGCCCATAGTATGTGAATGAGCGTATGTGTGTGTGTGCCCTGTGATGGATTGGCACCCTGTCCAGGGTGTACCCCGCCTCATGTCCGAAGTCCTCTGGGATAGGCTCCAGGCCTCAGCATCCTTGTATACAAGTAAAGACGAAGACTCAAAATGAGTGAGTGTGTTAAGGCAGCATGATATTTGACATGCATTGATTTTTTTAGTACTCACTATTACATATACCAATTCTGAAATGTCTAACCTCCAGTGTCTGGGTTTGATTCCCACCTCATCCCACCTAACCATATACTGTAGCTTAGTGTGTCCATGAATAAAATATTTTTTGTTAAAAACGTTTACAATTTTGATGAATGGTGCTCAACCTTTCCCGGAAATATGGGTTTAAATCCTGCCTTCATAACGGCTCTAATCTGAGATGCTGTTTGAGGTTAATTGGTGATTTCTACGGCTGGTGACTCTAAATGATCTTCTCCTCTGCAGCAGAGGTCAGTTTTGGTCTTGCTTCACTGGGAAGGTCTTCATGAGAGACAGCCTGCCAGTTAGAAATGTAGAAAATAAATTCAAACGTATGACCTGATGGATACTTCCCACCCTGGAGATATAGCCATAGTTTCTGTGGATGGTACTTACGGGGGTTGGGTTGCCAGCTTGACGGCCTTTGCTCAAGGATCCAACAGTGACAGCAGGGAGGTGACAGGGCCTTAAACCGGGGACTATAGACATTCACTCACTCAGCGTCTTTTCCCATATCTTTGGACTTTGGGAGCAAACCAGACTACCTGAAGGAAACCTAACAAGCACGGGGAGAACATGCATGAACTCCATGCACACAGAGGCGGGAATCGAACCTGGCTGGGAATCGAACCCAGACCCTGGAGGTGCAAGGGAACACTGCTAATCACTACATGACACTACAAAACTTGAAAAATATCAGTCTGTGTGGGATGAGTCTATATAATATATGAGTAAAATCAACTTTTCCATCATATTCCAATTTATGAAGATACACCTGTATGTACAGTATAGTCATGGTTTGCTGCTGTAACTTAATTTACGTCACGTTGTTCAGGATCCCACACTGCTTTCAACCCAATAATACACAGTGTACAATGTTTGGAAACACTATTCAACCTACAGTACACCGCATGTCAGAGGCATGCAACAGGCTTTGATGCACTCTCGGCAACATCCAGCATCAGTCAATATTGATGTATTGCATGAACAAATAGAAACAAAGTCTTTTATTTATTAGAATACAAGGCTATTCTTTATTTGAAAGAACAAAGACACACAGCCAGACCGAGACCAACCGTGGAAAAGCGGCAATAAGTGAAGAGCGCCGACATAAAAAGGGCTTCAACGAGCCTGGAGAACTATTCCTTGTTGACTCTCTGCACTTATTCTCGGTTGTCCCCGGTTGGTCTCGGCTGTGTGTTCGGCTGTGTGTCTTTGTTCTTTAAGCCACCCCACCTTATATGTGAATGTTCTCCTCGTGCTTGGTGGGTTTCCTCCCATGATCTAAAGACATGCAGATTAGGCTAATTGGCATTCCCAAATTACTTGTCGTGTGTGTGAGAGTGTGTATGTGTGTGTGTCCTGGGTGTGTACCCCACCTCATGCCCTAAGTCTCCTGGGATAGGCTCCAGGCCCTCAAAGCGGTATAGACGATAAGTGAGTAAGTGAGTGATGATGAAATGATGGGGTTACCCAAGACTTTTCCCCAGTACTGTATACCATACTCTATGCTTTATTTAAGTTCCAAAGTAAATTTTGTGTCTCGGGGTGTGCATACTTATAGTTCAGAAGGTCCAGCATTAAACAAATACATCCTCATTTACATCCCAATTGTTTGGATTTCAAGCAATAAGGGGGAAAAAAAACTGTCCCCATTAGCGTCATACAGTACACACACAGTTAATTAATTACACATTCAGAGGTCAGATCCAGACTCGTGTCTCCTCACATCTGTCCCAATAACAGACAGCTGCTGTAATCTTTTATGAAGCTTAATCTCTCTCTCGCTCTCTCTCTCTTAGCCAATCATTCCCTTCTAAATCAACTGAAAAAAAAAGAATCTATTTCAATAATAATTAGAATTTTATTTTGGGTTACTGTGTTTTTATAAACATTTGAAATATACTGTATATTTTGATCAAAATGTTTACAAGCATAAATAATCACGCCCTGGGTTTAACCTTACAGAAAATATGGGTTCTGAGTAAGAGGAAATATTTTGGTGTTTCATTATACAATATTACTGATGGGGGCATGGTGGCACAGCGGGTAGCTTTGTTGACTCATCAATCCAGTGTCCCTGATTTGATCCTGAATTCGGATTACTGAGATTCTGTACTCGTTTTCCTCATGTCTGCGACCCCGACCAGGATATAATACTCATGGAAATGGGTGAGAGAACTTTACACCACAGAACAACAGGAAATATTTTATCCATGGAATTTTTTAGTGTCACTAAGAAATTACGGTCTTACTGTGGCTTGGCACTTAGCTCTGTTGCTTTAGGGGTAGGGGTTCGAATCTCAGCTGTATGTGAACAACACATACTGTAGGAGCCAACCGATCAGACTCGCCTACATTCCTCACTACCCTGCAGATACTGTACACTACTGCTCATATGCTGCACAGCTCTTTCTTCAAATTCAAGAGGACTACCCTGAACCTTAAAACATGGAAACAAAGGAAGCAATAACACTGCTTATTATCTATTCTTACAAGCCTTGGAATCTGTCGAACACTGTGGCAATGGTTTAATTCCTACCTAGAAGATATGAGGTGACATGCAGGGGATCCACATCTGCCCAACCCAGATTCTCTACTGGTGTCCCACAGGGTTCAGTACTCGGTCCTCTTCTGTTCTCCCTCTATACCTGGTCTCTTGGTAAGGTCATATCATTGCATGGCTTTTCATGCCATTGTTATGCACATGACACGCCACTTATTCTCTCCTTTCCTCCCTCAGACACTCAGGTTTCCACCTGGATCTAAGCATGTCTGGCAGATCATCAGCTGAATCTCAATCTGAGTAAAACCGAACTGCTCTTCATCCCTGGCAAAGATCCCTGTGATCTCCATGGACAACATCCTCTGCAGCTGATCCCGAATGCAGCTGATTGTCGCATTTTCAACCTTCCCACTGCTCCCTGCACTGGCTTCTTGTAGCTGCCCGCATCAAATTCAAAACACTGATGCTTGCCTACAAAGCTAAAAATGGCCCAGCACCCAATTACCCCCCAGCTCTAATCACACCACACACCAGACCACATTCCCACCAATCCTCCAGCACTGCTCGCCTCGTCCCACCATCTCTCAGGGATCGAGGAAGACATTCATTGAGACTCTTTTCTGTTCTGCCACCTAGGTGGTGGAATGACCTTCCAATAGATGTCCGTACAGATGAGTCTCTGACTATCTTTAAACGACGACTCAAAACGTATCTGTTTCTTCAATACTTGGACTAATTCCAGCCTCCCCCCACAAACACATAATTAAAATCCCCCTCCCAACTGTGTTTGACTGGTGGCACTTATTTAGTAATTTAGTAACCCAGTGTAAATATCTATCCAATGATGGAAACTTCAAAAGCACTTTTTGTAAGTCACTCTGGATAAGAGCATCTGCCAAATGCTTAAATGTAAATGTAAATTGCTTAGTGAGGTCAGCTTAATGGAGCTTTACTTGAAACTGCAGTTAACAATATTTTCATTAAAAGGTTTACATTCTCTGTGTAGTCGACATTGGTTTCCTCTGTGTTTCTTCAGTTTCTTTCCACCTCCAAAATTTATGCCCAACTGCCCCTGGTTTTTGTGTGCGCAGCCTGCTATCCTATGCAGGGTGTTATTACCACCTGACTCCTGGTGATAAAGTCAAGTCAAGTGAAACAGGCTTTTATTGTCATGTCAAACATAAACATAGTGAAACGAAACAACATTCCTCCAATACCAAGGAGGTGTTGTATACACGTGTTGTATACCTGTTATATAGATGTATAGGTACATCTATATAAATAAAAGAAAGGTTTAACATTTTATACCTCGAAGGAAGCGAAAGCAGTCTCTGAAAAAAATCTGTCTGTATTTATGGCTGTGAAGCCAGATTTTTTCCAGACATCTCACAAAACTGGCTGAACAGGATTTAATGGAACTTTTGCAGGACTTCGATATCTGCCTGACGTTTAACCTGCACCATGAATAAAATAAAAGAATTAAGTAAAAGCGAACAGTTATGTGCCCGATTTAATAATAAGCTACTAAGGCTCTACTTGCTCACTGTAATCAAATACCTGCACCAATAGATATTTATTAGAAAAGCTAAACTGAATATTTTTCACTGGGATTAGTTCATATTTTTAACGTTGAAGTAACAGCGCTGGACAAAACTTAATCTTTATCCGATCTACTTTTTTGATTTCTCATCTGTGTTTCACTCTCGGATTACTGAACAGGGAGTGTATTTGGCTGATGACAAAAGAAGTACAATTTTGGCTCAACCTTACAGAATGTGATTTCTGTGTATTAATAAGTTAGACAGAGAGTTCTGCCGCACAGACACACAGAGATGTAGGTGGGCTTCAACCTGAAATAATAATAATATTACTGAGTACATTAAAGATCAGCAGATTATTTTTAACTTTAAACTTTTAACTATTTCTACAAAGTCTTTAACCGTGAATGATGAGTATTAACTCTAGTAGGGGATAAAGGAACAAAACTGGCTAAGAACTATACAAAAGGCAAAAAAAGACAACATAATGTGCATAAATTGATTCCTTTATACATGTGCATCTCAATAAATTTGAATATCATCAAAAAGTCGATTTATTTAATTAATCAATTCAAAAAGTGCAACCTGTATATTATAGTATGTAGATTCATTACACACACACACACACACACTGATATATCTCAAATGTTTATTTCTTGTAATATAGATGATTATAGCTTACGACCAATGAAAACCCAAAATTCTGAAAATCTCTGTATCTCTGAAAATTATAATACTGTGAAAAAGTTCAATATTGGTGACTAAGGGTGTAACACTCTTATTTAACTCAAAACACCTGCAGAGGTTTCCTGAACCTTTCAATGGTCTCTCAGTCTGGTTCAGTAGTCTACACAATTACTAAAGAAGCTGGCTGTTACCTATTCAAGAATTTGGGGGAGATTCACAAGGAGCGGACTGCAGCTGGAGTCAGTGCTTCAAGAGCCACCACTCTCAGATGTAACTCTGAATATAACAAGTGTATATACACTTGTTATATTCAGGGGTTGGACAGTGGCAATTGTCAATGCCACCTGTCAATGGCACGAAACCGAAAACGTCTCGGTTTCAGTGGTGCCAGCAGTGAAAATCTTGGGCTGTGGACAATGTGAAACATGTATTGTTCTCTGATGGGTCCACCTTTACTGTCTTTCCCACATCCAGGAGAGTTACGGTGTGGAGAAGCCCCAAAGAGCGCACCACCCAGACTGTTGCATGCCCAGAGTGAAGCATGGGGATTCATAGCATTCCCTAGACCCAATATTGAGCTAGATGGGTGGGTCACTGTCAAGAACTACTGAACCATTCTGGAGGACCACGTGCACCCAACGGTTCAAACATTGTATCCTGAAGGCGGTGCCGTGTTTCAGGATGATAATGCACGAACACACACAGCACGACTAGTGATGGAGTGGTTTGATGAACATGAAAGTGAAGTTGAACATCTCCCATGGCCTGCACAGTCACCAGATCTAAATATTAATGATCCACTTTGGGGTGTTTTGGAGGAGCGAGACAGGAAACGTTTTCCTCCACCAGCATCACATAGTGACCTGGACACTATTCTGTAAGAAGAACAACTCAAAATCCCTCTGGCCACTGGGCAGGACTTGTATCTGTCATTCCCAAGACGTATTGGCCGCAACAGGACGCCCAACACCATACTAATGAATTATGGTGGGCTAAAACCGGAAGTTTCAATTTCATTGTCCAACCCCCGTATATATATCTATTATTAGGAACACCTGTTCAATTTCTCATTAATGCAATTATCTAATCAACCAATCACATGGCAGTTGCTTCAATGCATTTAGGGGTGTGGTCCTGGTCAAGACAATCTCCTGAACTCCAAACTGAATGTCAGAATGGGAACGAAAGGTGATTTTGAACGCGGCATGGTTGTTGGTGCCAGACGGGCCGGTCTGAGTATTTTACAATCTGCTCAGTTACTGGGATTTTCACGCACAACCATTTCTAGGGTTTACAAAGAATGGTGTGAAAAGGGAAAAACATCCAGTATGCGGCAGTCCTGTGGGTCAAAATGCCTTGTTGATGCTGGAGGTCAGAGGAGAATGGGCCGACTGATTCAAGCTGATAGAAGAGCAACTTTGACTGAAATAACCACTCGGTACAACCGAGGTCTGCAGCAAAGCATTTGTGAAGCCACAACACGCACAAACTTGAGGCGGATGGGCTACGACTGCAGAAGACCCCACCGGGTACCACTCATCTCCACTACAAATAGGAAAAAGAAGATACAATTTGCACGAGCTCACCAAAATTGGACAGTTGAAGACTGAAAAAATGTTGCCTGGTCTGATGAGTCTCGATTTCTGTTGAGACATTCGAATGGTAGAGTCAGAATGTGGCGTAAACAGAATGAGAACATGGATCCATCATGAAAGGGGGTCAAACACCGTATTAGTATGGTGTTCTTAATAATCCTTTAGGTGAGTGTATACCCACACACAAGTATATAGTCAGGCAAATATATATATATATATATATATATATATATATATATATATATATATATACACTTCAGGAAAGAATAACTTGTATAAATATTTTTATACTGATTGTTTTTGCCATACATACTGTATATGATAATACTATTAATATATTAATATACATTAAAATATTTTCCTGACGCGCGTGTGTGTGTGGGTGTGTGTGTGTGTGTGAGAGAGAGAGAGAGAGAGAGAGAGAGAGAGAGAATCACCAAAAACATATGACTTACACACACAGGTATGAATAAGAGCGCGCATGCGCACAGGTGAGCCATTTACGTTGCCTGTTTGATTGAAGTAACATCAAAGACAGTTTAAACAGAACCGAAGCGCACTTTTCGCAGAATCAAAGCGCTTTTAGAACGCACTGAAAACGTTGCAATACTTGCATCTTGAACTCGCCTTACACACACACACACACACACACACTCGGCTCGGAGTTTACAGCCCCGCGGTGCTGTGATGGACGCGGAAGTCCGGAGACGTGACGCGCTTACAGTAGGGAGTGAGGTCTAATCAGGGGAGAGACAGGAGTGCTGAATCTACACACACACACACACACACACACACAGAGGCACATGGATGGAGTTATTCCCGGATGTTCGCGTGTTTAGAATATTATTATTATTATTATTCGTATTATTTTGATGATCATGATTCCTGGATGTTTGACTGAGTATCTGTGATCATCAGCTTGGCGCCATGCGCGCTCACGTGCGCCGGATCCTGGACACACTCACGTTCCTGACTGTCCTGACTGCTGCACTGAGCAGGGTTACACACTCAGGTGAGTATCACAAGCTACTGTACAAGTTACACACTCATCATTCCATAGGACCTCAGACAAGTAATTAAATCATATATATATATATATACACACACACACAGAATAAAGCTGGGAAAAAAAAAGTGATAGTCATATGAGTATATTCAGCATTCAGGATATTAAGATAGGTACCAGACCTTATTGGACCGTATTAGACTTTACCCACGGAGCTTTGGGATTTACTGGGATCACATTCACACTATGGTACAGGGGGGTCTGTACTGTACACACATACCATATTGGATACCTGCCAAGCTCCGGTAGTCACTGTGGTATTTAAGTTATGTCACATACTAAGCCTGTAATCACAGTATTTACACTTTACTTACCGTATATACACACAGTATTATATACTTTGGCACACTGGTACATGTGTTATAGCAGGTAATGGTGCATAATGGTACATACAGGTATATGCATGGTACTATAGAACACGCACCAGGATACTGCATGTTAAACTTGGGTAGGTACCATAACGATAATATTCATGTAGTGTGGGACAGTTGTATGTACAACAATAATTACATACCATAGTATCAATGTCTTTAACCAGGAAAAAGGTTGGCAAAAAGGCTTACAGTCTCTATATGAGGATAGTACAAGAATATGAAGTTTGTCATGTACGATGTCATATAAGGACTTAAGAGGAGATTACAACTCTTTAGTACTTCCTGTACTATGCCATACCATACCAGTACTGTGTACTAACATATCTAATATACTATACAAACATACCAGACGAAGAATTTGTTCACCTATGGTACATGCCTGTCCTTATATACACCTTGGTACAACTGTGCACGGTTTACTACGGTACTGTGGAAAAAATGCACTGTCAAAAATAATATATGTTATACATGTTCATGTACCATAATGATAATATTTATACGGTATGGTACTGTATAAGTCTGATGCACTTGTATATATCATTATTTAAATACTATAGTGTTTGCTGGACCATAAAATGATATGGTTCTACCTGTACTATACAATACCATCCTACAGTATGTACAGTACTAACATATATAATATAGTACAGTGTATCCCACGGTCCAAAGACATGCAGAATAGCTTAACTGGCATTCCCAGATTGCCACATAGCATGTGCGATGGATTGTCACCTCGTTCAGGGTGTACCCCATCCTCATGTTCCCTTAGTCTCCTGGGATGGGTTCCAGGCCCCCTGAGTTACTGTATACAGGATAAAGCTGTGTTAGAAGTGATACCACGGTGACTTCCTTGGTAATGTCTGAAGTATCCAAGTAATACTATAGTATATTATGGTATGCACTATAGTTTACCATAGTACAATCTCCCTGATGATGATATTTAATAGATAGATAGATGGATAGACAGATATATCTCAGATGGAAATTCAAATTCAATGATCTCAGGAGCAATCCAAAAAAAGCATCGTGGGCAAAATTTCAACATAATTTCTGAATTAAATTAATTAAATTATGGCAAATTATACCAGGTGTCCTGAAAGTCTCTGAACATGCCTATTCTTTCTAACGACATTTAAAAAAGAAGCAGGATTAGCACCACAATAAACACTTTATTAGAGTTCTGACATTTTTTTGAATTCTTATTTAAAAAAAAAAAAAAAAAAATCCGAATTCAGAGATTCAATTTAGAAGCCATTAGAACATGTGACTATCACAACATGTTGCGTCTGGTTTCGTTTCCTACGAAACGTAACACATACAGCACCTGTACTTTTGCACGTCTGTGTGCCTAGTGAGACCCAGTCAAGGTCACGTGTACGGTAGATCGGTTTGAGTTGAGTATTCTCATCATTGTACAACCATAGTACAATGTTCAAAGTTCAGTTTGGAAATGTGTTCCCGAGAGTGTAGCGGCAGCTTCAGGCTACATGTACCGACAGGCCTTAAGACTGAAGTTGAGAAGACAATGTCGCGTACAAAAGAAGTAAATAAATAAAAGGTTGCGAATGCTCCCAGGTACTTTTTTTTTTTCAGCAGAACCAAAACAAACATTAATGCGTCTACAGGAAGTCTTCCATTGATGGTTTCATGTTCCACGTGACATGCCCTTGACACTCGGATCGAGCCGTTCGGCTGTTTTTATACCGTAGGTGAAAAAACGTGTATAAATCTGAATTAAAATAAAGAACAAAGTGCAAGATTTGAATTATGAATTACATACGTTAACTAATGTAAATCTATAGGCTGTATTTTTTCCTTATCAGTTTAATTGCATGCTGTTAAGCTTGATTTTTTTTATTTATTTATTTTTATCTCTCGCTGAGGTCAACCTTTGATCAACACCAGTTGGCAGGATTAGCTCTTATCATTGATTTATGGCAAATATAACACTCCTATATATGGATTGCAAAATGGATGAATTGTTTATTATTATCATTATAATTATTTTGTAAGACCCTAATCTTAATTCGTAGTCCTGGTGCTGGGACAGTCAGGTGCATGTCTGTTCATTGTCCTGTAATGTCTTTTCATTGACGTGGCACCATCAATAAACAGATTATGGTTGTGATATCTCGGTCTTATATTTTGTATGATACTAGCTGACTTCAGCCCAAGAGTTTGTCTAACAGGTGAAATGGGAAGGAAACTTTTTACTGAAATAAAAAGCAGTAACAGCCAAGACGTAAGATTAGCATGGTATCTCGAATGCAGTTGGACTGAAATGTCCAAAGTCTACATAGATTGGATTATATATTGACCCAAAATCCGATCTGGCAGTGGTGACACAATGGCTTGGTGGATCATCACTGTCGCCTTGCAACACATCGCCGCGTGCTTGCTGGGTTCCCTCTGGGTTCTCCTGTTTCCCCCCACAGTCCAAAGACATTCAGATTGACCTAATTGGTGTACCCAGATTGCCTGTGGTGTGTGTGAATGAGTGTGTGCGTGCCCTGTGATGGATGCATGGATGGATTGGCACCTCCGTTCAGGGTGTACCCCGCCTCGTGCTCCAGACCCCCCAAGACCCTGTATACAGGATAAAGCAGTATAGACAACGAGTGAGTAATTAATCCGGCAGCATTCGGATGAGCTTATGACTTCTTGTTGGTAATTAAAATTACATAAATAGAGTGACCTAAAGAGTTCAGTGCAAAAAAATGATACACAGATGGAAGGAACAATTAAACACTGAAGATGTATATAAATTGAACCACAGCCAGGTTGTTGTCTTCCAAGTTGTCGCCATAGCAGACCATTCGATCTTCGCACGGGTTTTACGCTGGACGCCCTTCCTGGAACAACGCTCCCATTTCATCCGGGCTTGGGCGCTAGCTGAACCACAACCAAGTGTTCATGTAATACAGTTGATGCAGATTGTCATTGTGTTGGGATTTTGTTCCTTCAATACATGACGTCAAATGAAAGATACCGTATGAGTAAGAAGGATCGTTATCCTGCACGGCTCCATTAATACATTTAAGACAAAGTGAAAAAAGTAAAAAAAAAAAAAAAAAAACGGTGTAGCTTGTTCTGCCTCGAACCTTTCACTTAACACCTTGTAGAACTGGAATGCTAACTATAGCAGCGTTGATCCTTGATGAGCCTGATGAAAGTCGCCACTGGCATGTTGCAAGGCTTCCCAGAAGAGTGGAGTGCAGCGGTAAACCAGTACAGACGGAGGCAATGAATTCATTATATAAACTCTAATAGTAGTAGATTGAGATGTTCAGCAATTTGAAATGAGTGTAATGGTCAGATGTCCACATACTTTTGGTCGTATCTTACATACTTACATAGAGTCGTCTTCTGATTATATTTAAATGTCCCCATCTAATCCAGAAATCGTACTGATGATGATAAAATATGATGATGTTTCTCTTTTAGTCGTGGGCAGATTTGGATTTAGGCTACCCACATGTAGACTTTTGTAGACTTTTTCCAAAGCCCTGAGTGATGGTGGACAAACTTCTGTCGGTTACATTACGCTGACTGTGCAGTACTGTATATTTAACACTCTAACCGGCTGTTTAGTTGGTACCTTTGGGAGAACCATTAATGAACTCTCTAACCGTGGATTAAGAAATGGTTCCAGGCAGCACACAATCAGGAAGACATCTTGAACGTGCCAAGCCAACTTGATGTATGCCTCTCTGTTTACGGGTTTTACAGTGGTGGCCAAAAGTATTGGGACAAAAGTGAAATTAAATAATAATGAAATGAATAATTTGTCTTTTTTTTTCACAATGAAATTGCTATACAACAATCAATATTTAGTATGTTTATTCTTCAAACCCTGGTGGTAGGTTCCATGCAGAAGGTTCGATTCCCACACAGCGCCACCCAAACCCCAGCCACTGGATGCACTGCCGGTCCCAAGCTTAGATAAAACCTGCTCCAAACTTTTTTTGTTTTCTGTTTTTTTCATGATCGGCCAGGGCGACGCCTTCATAGGGGCAGCTGAAAGACTGCAGCAACAATTCTTCAAAACCTGCTGGGTTCGGCTAGACATACCGTAAAGTCTAAAAAATGTGAAAAATCTTCCATGGCTGCTCGAGTGCTTCCTGAAAGTCATGTACAGAAGTTCACAAGAATTCACTTGAAAATGAAGTTTAGCCAAGTTTTAGCGGTCTAACCTGCCACATATTTGTTCCGTCCATCAACTACAACAGTTAATTAGCCTAATTAGTCTAATGATTACAACTCATCAGCCAGATAGGCGAGAACTAATCAACCACCTGTTTGGTGCGCAGGAAAAAAATAATGCAAGGCGTATAGTATATTGTCTTAATACTTCTGGCCTCCGTGGTGTGTGTCGACGGTTCGAGGACCTGATCCTTCAGGTTGCAGCTGAGCAAGACCCCTTAACCCTGTCTGCTCCAGGGGCTCCTGCAATGTCCGACCCCAGCCTCCTAAAAGCTAGGATAAAGAATTTCACTGCACAATATGTGACGAATATATAGGCAGAACTTCTTGTTCTAAAAACGGGGCCCGGCGACCCCTAGGGGTCATGAATCTGAGCCGTGTGGAGCTGTAACTGTTGTTGGTGGTATTACTGTAAATCACATATACACATTTAATTATAATTATTCTTGGTAGTGTTGGCAAGTCATGTGTCTCATAAGCAAATTATATTTAAAGATGTGCACAGGTCAGGTGCTAAAAACAACAGCATGGGTGTGTTGGTCTATTCACTATTCACTATGCAGCTTCCTGCTGAGTTTTTTTTTTTTTTTTTTTTTTAAACCACACCCGACATCTACAAGGAGGGGCCTGTAAAAATCCTGCCGTGGATTTATTCTTCTTAAGTGTCCATATAATTAGAGTCATATATTACGATGCTATTGACAGATTCAATATGTTGAGCGTGTGCTTTGATGTGCTGAAAATAGCCTGGAGTTACAGGAGCGAAACTCCCCTGCTGAATGGTTTATTCCGCCTTTACTCACAGGGTAATCGTTTCACAAGAAAATCAAGGCTTCTGAGAATGAAAGCAGGAAACGCCAAAAAAGGAGACGCTCCTTTCTCTGTTTTGTCACGCTCGCACCAAAACACGTACGTGCATTGCAGGATTGAATCAAACTCGGATAAACAGTGTGTTTTGTGATGACGATGTTAGAACAAGGAGGTTAAATGATATGCAAAGCCGACGTTACCGTCAGACATAAAAGGCAGATAACATCAGCGAACAGTCCTGAGTCGGAACTTTTACTGTATCGCCCATGTAACAAGGACACACTAACGTGTTTATCTGTAAAATCAATAAAAACCAAAAAAGAATTATGGCAGCACAGTGACTTCGTGGTTAGTTCTGTCGCCTCGCACCTGCAGGGTCTGGGTTCAGTTCCCGCCGCGGGGTTTCCTCCGGGTTATCCGGTTTCCTCCCACAGTCCAAAGTTAAACTGCCTGTAGTATATGAATGAGTGTGTGTATATGTGTGCCATGTGATGGATCTGCACCCCATTCAGGGTGTACCCCTAAGCCTCATGCCCTAAGTCTCCTGGGATAGACTGAGTCAGCCACCACAATTACACTTTTGCCAGTGTACAATAAAGTGTTTCACTCTACAGTGTAGTAATTCTGGCATTGTGCCATGCACGGTAAACCATGGTAGCTGACAAACACATATGAGGAAGTGTAGAGTTTCCTAAGGTCGTCAGGAGTCATTGCTGTGCTTACGAAACCCAAGACAAACAAACTTGTCATACTTTTGCCAACTTGACATGACAAGTTGGCAAAAATATACCCTGGCATCAGAGCTTCAGTAAGACGAAGCGGTCATTCCTGCTTATCCATACATAATCAACAATATATATATACACTAATATATACAGTGCAGACCAAAAGTTTGGACACACCTTCTCATTCAAAGAGGTTGAATTTGTATTATGGCAAGAAAAAAGCAGCTAAGTAAAGAAAAACGAGCGGCCATCATTACTTTAAGAAATGAAGGTCAGTCAGTCCGAAAAATTGGGAAAACTTGGAAAGTGTCCCCAAGTGCAGTCACAAAAACCATCAAGCGCTACAAAAAAACTGGCTGACATGCGGACCGGCCCAGGAAAGGAAGACCAAGTGTCACCTCTGCGTGTGTGATGTTGTGACAAAATCTAGCTGGACAGACATACAGACACACAGACACACACTTTTCTGAGGCCTCCAGTGAATGAACGTAAAGATATCATTGAAAGAGCGAGTTCTGACCAATGTACAGACAACACCTTTCTTTTATTTGTATTTGGATTTACCGAAGGAGTCTTCAGTGCAACAGTCAGAAGATGAAGATGTTCATTTATGATGTTAAGCTAGTGGTTTCTCATCAACCAGCATAATCAGTTGACACCAGGTTATACAGTACCAGACACCATAAACGTATACACGTTCGTCAATAGCATCGTATAAGAGCAATAAAATATGTTGTAAAATATGAGTTGTGCGTTGATGAGAAAACAATCCACTTCAGGATTGACATGATTCACACTTCTCATTGTATTCTCTACTCGTCTAACTGGACACTTTACTCTTGTTGCTTCCTGTCTTTCAGTTCCCGCTCCCTCTAATGTGTCCGTGACGTGTGATAGTTATGGAGTCGTGGTGGAGTGGACGGCTACTAATCTCAGTGAAAAAGCGGACTTCCTGTTAGAGGTCAAGCCAGACATTGGGTGAGTATAAGACACTACTGGATCCATTATAAGGTGCTCAGGAATGTCCAAACTCTGGTGACTTGTCAGATGTTTTGAGCCACGTACTGTATAACCCATTCCATTCAATTGTATTTTAATTGTATAGAGCTTGGTTATTGGTTCACCTCAGGTGTAGTTCCATGGAGTTCTTGTCCTCCCCGTGCTTGATGGTTTTCCTCCGGGAACTCCAGTCTCCTCCTAAAGTCCAAAAGCATGCAGTTTAGGCTAATTGGTGTTCCGAAATTGCCCATAGTGTGTGTGTGTGTGCATGTGTGCGCCCTGCGGTGGATTGGCACCCCATGCCGTGGTGTACCCGACCTCATGCCCTAAGTCTCCTGGGAGAGGCTCCAGGCCCCACGCGACCCTGTAGACAGGATAAAGCCATATAGGCGACGCGTGAGTGAGATCGCTGAAGAGAAAGCCTTAACATTGTCAAGGGTGACAATGTTAAGGAAAAATCTCCAGGAGGAAACCTTAATACTGTAGAAACCAGACTTAACAGGGACGCCATTCTCATATAGTAATTTCTGTGATATCAGATACTATAGACATAAATCAATGGCTGCTATGTGTGTTCAATCATATATATACTTTCACTGATGGAGACGCACGTACAAATCTGTTCATGGGAATTTCAGTCCTACAGTATGATGTTAAGGCAGTCACAGACTGTCACAGCACAAGTTCAAGGCAGTCTTCATAGTCGTTGAGTGGAACCGTCTTCAGGCAACACACACATTGGCAAGCAGATCATACAGTGCCGTTCTCATGAGTGAGCTCCATGTGACGAGAACTCCAGCCAGAAGTGAAATCACCAGGATGAGTCAGGCTCCGTCTAAGTGATTATCACTGCAGTTGGCTTTGTCCACAGATGTTGGCTAGGGTGTGATACTTGATGTGGTTGCTGGGCTAAAAGAGAAAGCATTCTAAGATGCTTTATGAAACATCGTCAGACATCTGGAGGGTGGTAATGACGAAAAAAATGTGAAATTGTGTGTCTTTCCTCATTGTGCCTTTATTGTGTCATTCTGGTGTATATAATATAATATACATAATATACATACATAATATAATATACATAAGGCAGTTCCCCGTATCAGCACTTCGGTTATACGAGTGATGCTGACAATTTCCTCACTTATATTAATTGATCATGGATATAGTGGACAGAAACACCTCAGCCTGACCTGATCCAACTCGATCAGAATTAACTTCCAATGAAAATAGGGGAGTGTAAACCTTTAATAATGCATTCCGTAGGTAAATATTAGCCATGTAAACACTTAATCCGATAATTTCTCTCTTGTTGAATAAATATATTCTTTAAGTCCAAAGACATGCAGATTAGGTCATTGGTGTTCCCAAATTGCCTGTAGTGTGTGAATGTTGACCCGAGCTCCTACCACAGTTGTGAAAATGAAAAAACAAACAACAACAACAACAACAACAAAAAAAAACAATGGTCATCATTGGCCTCCATGGTCCCTGGTGTGACTAAAGAGGTTCCTAGATGGATGAAATAGTTTTATAATTTCACAAGTGTATGAAATTATAAAACTATCATTTGCTAAAATGCCAGTTTTATAACTGGCGTATAAGACCCTGTATGAATATTACAACTGCGTAGGGGAAATGGCTAATCACAAACTTTGTGTTACTTCGTACAGCCTTTTTTACAAGACACCCATGCAAAACATCACAAAGTATCGCCGATTCAACATATCTGATCTGCTGCTGGATACAGCGTACAACCGCTACTTTGTGAAAGTCAAAGCCAGAGATGGCGGCCAGGAGTCTGATTTTGCAGAATCACAAATTTTCTCTTTCAATCATCTGCAAACAGCAACAATCGTCTGTAAGTTACACATTTTTTCCCACCTTGAGATCTTTCTTTTCAACACTAATGACTGGAGAACGATAAACCCTGCCCCTTTGTTCTGTTCCCAGGTAAGCTCGAGTTCCCCACAGTCACGCTGTTTCCTCGTGACGGGAATTTGTTTGTTAAATTCGTCAATCCTTTGCACGTGTACAGAGACACACCTGCTCTACGCGATCTCATGAGGACAGAGGAGCTCAAGTACACTCTCGTCAGCGGAAAGGCAAGGGCTAAAAAATCCCTCTTTCAGTGGTGTTCGGAGTGTGTGGGTCGTTTCTTTAAAGCAGGATGGATGATGAGGGTTGGGATCCAGCACAACAAATCAATTTTGAATCTCTGTTCTGAATTAAATTGGTCTGGTGAACTATAATTGAGCTATAATTCTTTAAAGTCCTTGTTAGTCAACATGGTGGCAACATGAAGCATTAAACTCAATCCAGCTACTGACACAATGGGGGAATGATAGTTGGGCAAAGCTTGCATCCAGGGCGCTAGGTCCAAGATCTCATTTAAATCAAGTTCAGTTCGACGTTATACAAAAACTTCATCATACACAAGCTACGTTCACTCAATTCCCCATAGATCTATAGATATTGTTTTCATGGATGTTTTTCAGATGACTTTCCTATCCGGTTCCTATGGTACCTCGGCATATGAATACCCTACCTCATGAATTTTCGACCTTAGCAATGGAAATTTTGCAAGAAAATTTTTTTGAGCATCTTGGCATATGAAGCATCTCGTGTTTCACAGTTTCGCCTTAAGCAATTGCTTCCAGAACGGATTTAATTCGTATCCCGAGGTACCGCTGTACTGTGGAAAAGACTTAGGCAAAAATATCTCCTGTAGAACAAGGATGTCGTCAAAAAAAAAAAAGTTCCAATTAAAAGAAAATAAAAATAAGAACACAAATAAAAAAAAAGCATGGAACAGCAATTAATGAAACACAGTCATTAATAGATGTAATGACCCTTTGTTTAAAATTCAGGTTTAGGTAAAAATTTGTGCAGTTTTATAAGGAGAGTAGCTGCTTAGTTTGACTCAACATCCTGCAGAACCAACCACATTTGTCGCACCTGCTTCTTTTTCCATGCATGCAAATCCCTTTCTATTTTTTTTTTAGGTTGGAAAAGTGGTATTTTACATAACATGCTGCTTTCTTTTCCTGACCTCAGCAAACAAGCCGTCTGTAAGAGCAAAATCCCAAGCGTATTTTTGCTATATTCATCCATTGTTTAAAATGAATGGCTGGTCGAGTATTCATGGTGGCCCACATTAGAGTCAAATAAAAGTCACGTGTACTTATGATTGTGAATTCCGATTTGAAAAAAAAAAAAAAAAATATATATATATATATATATATATATATATATATATATATATATATATTGCAATCTGAACAAAGCCTTACACGGGCCTTTTCCAGGGAACAAACCTTCCACAGAACTATTACTACTAAATTACCTGCTGTAGACCTGTTGGACAGGAAATAGGACCTATTAGTCAGTCCTTCGCTCTGCTTTATCCTGTTTCATACATGTCTTTTTGATTCCTCCCTTCAGCCAAATTTAAATGGAAAGTCTCATTTTATTTCTCATGTACGCAAACAAAGCCAAGACTGTCATTGATGTCAAAATAAAAACCTGAACAAGAAATAGATTTATACTAGAAATAATAATAAAAAGACCCCAATGAAAAATACAATAATGCTAAGGATCAAATTTGTAATAAATAAAATTTACATTCAAAATTAAATTACTATAGAAATGTAAATATAAGTGATTTTATTGCAAATTTCATCTATCGCATAATAGCATTAAAAAGAAGTTTTAGTGCAAACCTATTATAATCAGATACAGTAACAGTATAAAACAAATTTGCCAACCAAAAATATAAATTCTGAAAAATTTAAAGCTATGCAATTTTTTTTTTTTTTTTTTTTTTACGTAAACCTGCAAACTAAAATGAACTATTTCCTTAAGAATATACAGTACCACAGCAGCTTCTGCTGAATAAATACTCACATTTTGCAAGAGTCTTACTTTTTCTTTGGAGCTCATGGCTGGTTTGTGAGATTCCGCCACCTACTGGACTGGAGTGTGGCGCAGAACATTGGCAGGAGGAAACATTCTGGCTTTGTAAATGACATCACATGTAAATAGAAATAGAGCAGGATGTTGAGTTCTGTTAAATCAAATCGGGAATCGTAATGCCCAAAAGTTGAATTGAATTGAATCGAATTGACAGAAAGTATAAACATATAGTACTGGAAGACGAGAGCAGTATGATTATAGCCCAGAGGTGTCCATGGTTTGACATGCAAGAAGGCGGAGTGTAATTAATGGGTATTGCATTAAGAAGAGAAGTTACATTAACTGTGACTAACCCTTATTACTAAACATTTAAAATACAAAAATGATCCTTTTAAAATGCAAAGGCCCGACAACACCGACATCATAGTGTGGGATTCTGTGTCCTTGAATCTGAACATAGAGATTGCTGCTATAAATCTGCCTCGTCTCTGCACTAAAAGAATGAAAAACCCAGAACCCAACAGGTAACAGCTAATAGATCAGCAATCTTTTTTCCCTTCCCTTTCAGATAAGTAAAAACGCTACTTGCTCTTTTGAGAAGCGTGAGTGTGAGAGCAGTGTGTCGTTCCCTGAAGAGCAAGAGGAATATTGCGTCAACCTCTCGGGAAGGATCAGACAAACTCTTGTACAGGGAATAGAACTTTATTGCTACTCAGGAACCCTTAATCCTGGTAAGAACATGAACTGACTGAATTCTTACGGTCTCCTCCGTCTGTTACTGTACTGTACCTCATATCCAGTGTGATCTTCCTCAGGTCCACCTGTCATCGAAATCGTGATCCCTGTGCTGGTGGTTTCTTTGCTGTTTTTGCTCTTATCATTGGCCACTGCGTTTCTGGTGATCTGTTTGAGTAAGAAAATCAAGGAGAAAAACCTTTCCATGATCCCACGTTTTCTGGTAAGTTTGCGGTGCAATCATTTCACACTATTAGTGATTACATAGTTGAGTAAGTGAACTGAAGTAAGCACAAGTCAGCACAGTGAGTAAACACTAGAAACTTTATTACAGTGTAAGTACCTCCGCCTGTCTTGTGTAAACTCCAGACATGGAGGCGCACTAGTCAGTGCGTTCTCAACGCCTGTATAAAAAGGGGGGTGTTCCATCAAGTACGATGTCCTGTGTAAAATCTGTGCCAAATCAAATGACTCCTAATGGGAGAAAAAACTTTTTTCCAGTTACAGTGGAACCTTGGATTACGAGCATAATTCGTTCCGGAAGCGGGCTCGTATTCGTATTCCAAAACACTCGTAAAAAATAAAATCTTCAAAATAATTTGTTCCACAGCCCAAACAAATAAATGCAGAAAAAATATTAATACAATATATAAAGTAAAAATAAAACAAATTAAACACACAACGGAAAAACTGTTTTAATGGGAAAAAAATGTATCTCTCTAATGACACTCACGTTAACGCATACTAATGGAATCACTGCTGTAAAGTAAAAAAAAAACAAAAAAAACAAATGAACCAGCACCTTACCTTTGAAAAGAATCGCGACAGAGCAGATTTTCTGTGTAGAGCAGAGTGTGTGTGTGTGTGTGAAGCCGGGGAGGGGGGTGGGGGTGAGAGAGTATATGTTTGTCAGTGTGTGTGTGTCAAAAAACTCGGCACTTGTAAACGAAGACATGCTCGTTTTTCAAATCAAAATGTATGAAAAAATCTTTGCCTGTCTTGCTGAACACTCGTAAACCGAGTTACTCGCAATCCGAGGTTCCACTGTATTGGGAAATTTCAAGCTCAAAGCACAGTGAGGATGCAGGCAGCAGTGAACAAATGTGGAAAAAGATCCAATGCCTTTAAATGATCATGTATCAGATGAAAATCAAATGAATTTGTGTAAAGCAGTTTTCCTGGTCCTGCTCTAATACATCTCCCTTATTATTATTATTATTATTATTATTATTATTATTTGAACTGGATTATTTAATCCAGTTGGATTAAGTGATCATGGATTATGATTCCCAGCATGAAGAAACCACTTGCGTAAACAACTAGAGATCTCTTTTGAAAATTAGTTTCCTCACGTTTATCTGTAAAAATACTATTGTGTTATAATATAATGTTATAAATGACACATTATAGAAATCTGAAATATGTAAGTGTAAACACACACTAGCATCTTCTGCTATTTTTCTTGTACTGTATTATCGTTTCCTTGACCTCTTCCTCATTCCGTATTGTGACGGCATCTAGGTCTATTATAGGTCAGATCGCAACGGAAGGGGAAAAAAAGGGGGAAAAATGATAAATAGGAATTTCCTTTAAACAAATTCCAAAGTGAGGTTTTTGCCCTTTGAGTTAGCTTTAGGTACTTCACTCTGTGTTTATGATTATAAGTGCAACACACTAGCCTTACTCCCAAGCCTTACTCCGGCTGGAACCGGCATGCAGAATAGACTGGACCTAAAAATGAAGGAGCTCCATCCCACCTCCAGCAGACACAAAATATACACACTGATTATGTTCAATGAAGGAAGTAACACGTACTGTATATGGCAATGCTCCCCGTCATCTGTGACATAGTGGTACATGGGGTATGGGGGTCAATGATGGGAGCAGGTATTTACTTTGTGTTTACTCAGAGCATTAAGTCATGACATGGATACCGCTTTTGTTTCTCTGATGAACCAGAGAACCAACATAACAACGCTCCATTGCCCGCTCTAGTAAACAGTATGAAATAGTATTTTCCCTTGTAATGGTCAACAAACAGAAACGGAAGTGGTGGTAGATTCAATTAGGCTTGTATTTCCTCTTATTTTAAACATACTTTAGCTCTCTGGAAATCTATTAGATTTATCAAAAAGAGATCAGAATGAACTACAGGGAAGATTACGAGACGAACAATGGACGAAACTGGATTTCATAACAAACCTCAGTACAGTACTCATTGTTTAAATGTTACACAAACTGTGCGTGTGTGTGTGTGTGTGTGTATTTAATAATGAACTGGTCGTGCTGCATTCTTGGTGTGTCATCACATTGGTTTCTTATTTGTGCTTAATTCTTTTTTTTCTTCTGTCTGAACAGG
Source organism: Clarias magur (assembly GCA_013621035.1). Classification (NCBI taxonomy): domain Eukaryota; kingdom Metazoa; phylum Chordata; class Actinopteri; order Siluriformes; family Clariidae; genus Clarias; species Clarias magur. The sequence continues at coordinate 160,512 of QNUK01000355.1, forward strand.
AGGACAGACTGACACACACACCCCTGATCACGCCTAACTCAGAACCTGTGGCTGAAAACCCCAGAGTCGAACCGACCGAAATTCCCTCCAACAGTCCGTGTGATTTACAAGAAAGCACCACCCAGCTGGAAAGCTCCGCCAACAGCAATGACTCATCAGATCGCTCTAAGGATGAGGACATGTATAATGGCTCAGGAAGCACTGAAGTGACATCAGTAAGCCATTACAATGAGTACGGGTACAAAGACGAGCTGTCAAGCAGCTCCCAGTTCTCGGGTTACGACCGGGGTCACGGGCTCCTGGAGATGAGTCCTGGAGATACAGTGAATAATTATGGGAGTTGATAGTTGCATTCTGGGACAGTTTGAACTTCTTAACGATATGCATCTCAGGTCTTCAGATAAGAAAAAGACAGATGAGTGATGCTGGAGAATGTAAACACAGTGAAAAGCTACAGACAATAAGAGATGCGTGAGACATAAACGGGTACCCGTCGATTTTATGATCAAACTTATGCACCAACATTTTTCTGGTTTTGAGTAAGTAAAGTTTAATGGCTTTCCTTTAGCTTTTTTAAGAGCGACAATTTCCCCAAACGTACAGAACGCGAGACGGTTGCCGTGGACAGATCTTCGAAAAGAACAAAGACGTCATTCAGAAGTCCTGGGTCAACCAGATCGTGACTCTGTTAATGTTTTACATTTTTTATTTAAATTAAACTATGATTCTGTTAGCAGTAGAAAGGGAGGAATTCCAAGATTCCAAGCTAGTTGTAACTATCCACCTACTCTTACTGAAAATCAGACATTTCTTCAGACTTTTCACTTCTAGACAAGATTAAAGATGAAACTATTCCAATCTGAAATAAAAGAAATGAATAGTAATCTTCTTCTCAGTAGGAACAAATGTAGGCGTATACACTCTATGACAAAACTATGTCTTTGTTTAGTTTGTAGAAGTTTGTTTACATCAGTTGTTTTTTTTTCTTTCTATTGCTTTGTCTCAGCTACTGTAATATTTCCTCTAAAGCCAGTACAAAGCTCCAGACCAGCGGAAGTTCAGAACTTCTGTTGTCAACTTATCACCAGAAAACTGTCATTGATCAGAAAACGATAAATCGTTCAATGGCATGATACCACGAAGGGCCTAAAGTAAGTTTCATGAATAATACAGATTATAATATATGTATTATCGACTCAAACGTTACTCACTGGACATCAGAAATATCTTCACACCGTGGCAAATGGGATCATAGCAAGTGAAATATCCTTGAATCAAGCTAAATCTGTCTATAATTTCTTAAAATAAAGCTACACCAAACCAAATATAAGGTTATTAAGCTTATTTCTAGGCAAATGTTACTAAAATTGTAAGTGAAAGCTTTGTGTTCTACTGGCATTTTACTTCTTTTATAAATAAATTCCTAAAACCTAGCAAACTTATACTGAAGGTCCTGAAACTTGAATAGAATTTGGCTAAGTTAGCTAGCTAACATACCTTTCAAGGTACTGAATCCAAAAACAAAAAACAAAAAACAAAAAAAAAGTTAAATTAGCTGGCTTTCAAACCTTGCAAGGTACTGAAGCCTGAAAGGGATTTGGCTAGATTAGCTAGCTAACGAAAAAATCTTGTGAGGTATTGAAACCTGGAAAGGATTTGACTAAAATAGCTACCTAGCTAATATATTTTGCAAGGTACAGAATCCAAAATAATAATAATAATAATAATAAAAATAATAATAATTTTAATAAGCTAGCTTTCAAACCTTGCAAGGTACTGAAGCCTGAAAAGGATTTGGCTAAATTAGCTAGCTAGCTAACAAAGCTTGCTTGCAAGGTACTAAAACCTCTAAAACAGTTATTAAATTGTGTAGCTAGCTAGCTAACAAACCTTGCAAAGAACTAAAACATAAAACGGATTTGGATAAATTAGCTCCTAGCTTAGTCCATTTATGTAACTTATATTGGTGTTTATTCTTTAGATATAGAATATTTTCATGTTTTTGGGTAAAATGCTGATGGGTAGAAGAAAATAATTTGTAAAATCATCACTCAAGTAGTCTTACACAGCATAATCATTTACACTTACTCATTTTAGGTTAACTTAATAGTGGAGTGTTACTTTTACTTTGTGATTTTTTTTTTTTGCACCATTCTGTTATTGCTACTGAGCTAACAGTCAAATACGCTAGCTGCCCCTTGACCTCAAGCGCCGAATCTTTCTATGACAAACACGATGCAAGACGGAAGGCGCACTAGAAATTTAATGTGTTGTGTTTTTATGATGTGAACGGGTGAGGCTTTATGATGGAGATTAAAGCAGGGACAAAGTTCAAACAAATGAACTTGATATTTGGCACACAGATAGAGTTTGCTTTCCTTCAGTATGGAAAGCAAGACACTGTACACTTCATGTACTGTATGTGCCCAGACAAATGAAGAAAACACTTTTTTATTATTAGAATTTCCTATTTCTGTTCTATTCTATTACATGCTTTTACATTTTTAAGCTAAAGCTGACTCCAGTGCGCGTGTACTGGTACTGAAATGGAAAATCACCTCGTCACCACCTCAAAAACTGCATCTTGAACCCAACAACATTGTTTTACGGTTATAAAGTCTTCCGAGATGCAGATCATTTTCAAAATCAGTGAAATGTTTACAGATTGATGAATACCCAAATGTTCCATTATTTTCCGTCAGGACTTCTTACTGCATACACCATTCAAAGTAACATGTTCCACAAAGACATGTTTCGCACAGATCATTACCCACACCAGCATCAGCGCTTCATTCTAATTATCTGAACTATTATCATTCTAATTAATTAATAATATTCATATTGATGAAATATAGATTAATGAATAATTTAATAGCTTCTTGTGGAGGATGGAGGAGAACTCACCTGGTGCTGGTTGAAGATGGGTTCTAAACCTAACCCTTAACTTTTGAAACTTTTGTTTAAAATAAATAAATAAATAAAGTCCAGTGACACAAAATGCAAAAGGAACATACTGTTTTCAAATCATGTTTATAATTAAAAGTTGTCTTTATTCTTTCTACTAATGTACATATTTTGTATACCTCATATTTCATGTTCATCTTGTGATGCGACATTGAATAAAGATCTAATTTTCTCAACATCTGTGTGTACAGACATACTTTTGCCTGAGGTTTTTATTCCCTGTCTGATTTAAGAATGTAGACTTTAATATATGATATGATAAATGCACGTACTGCGAAATATACAACGTACAAAAACAAGGCAAGGTTTTTATTTCAATAATAAATCTTACATGAAGTCAACAAATTGTAATGTTAGGTAAGTTTGAAGCACTCTGTACACTCCGGGACCACTCCCTGAAAGTACAGGAATCATCCTCACTTGAAGGTTTGTTGACAAGTAGGTGCTGGTTCAAGGAGAATATAGTGATAACTCAGTTCCATCATATCAAGGTCTTGGGTATTAATGAAGTATTGCTCATGCCACACTCGAATGTCAGACGCAGAGTGATGAACTGTGTTCATCAATGCAGAGTGCAGGATATCCGTCAATCTCAGTCACTGTTTTAGTCTTTATCCGGATCACTAAAGAGAAACCCCGCCTCCGGTCGCAATCAGTCTCAGTGTGTTTCTGATGTCTAGTGGAGATCAGGACAGCTTCATGCCCTGTACGTTTGCCCTCAGGCTAATCATCTGCTTCTCTTGCTTCTGTTTCTCCTGCTTAAACGCCACCTTATTAGACTTCTTCTCCATCCGTCGCTCCTGTCGAGGAAACACAACACAAGTCAATTGTATTTATTTGGGCTTTGAAGCTGAACAATGATTTCTCAGAACAACAACAACAAAAAAAGCATAGCTAGGATTTTGGTAAAAAAAAATAAAACCTTGTCTTTCTAACATGATTCGCTCTTATTGGGAGCTTCTACTACATCCAGCCAGTCACAATCTTTGTCCACAGTCATAGTCATCTCTTTTATTAATCTAATAAAAGAAAATTTGATTCGGAAGCTAGGGTCTTTTCTTGGAGCAGTACACTATGGTATTGTACGGATGCTCCACCCATGAGAAACAGCACAGGCAATAGAAGCTTGTGCAGGTGAAGTCACTGTGATAATGCTTGTGCAAGTGAAACAGCACGTATAGCACCATGTTGCATGGTGGCCACAGATCTGCTCTGCAGTGAACTGCAAAGTGTTGATCACCCTGGCACGATAGGATCCTTAACCCTGTTGTGATCGTGGTAATACGTTTCAAACTCCTCTCATGCAAATGCTTTCACCAGCTTGGTCATAAGGGGTTAATAAGGAGCTCTTCGCATATAATCTGGGAAAGATCGGTGTACTTTGTACACAAGCGCTAAGGGAAAGTCCACAGGCTGTATAAAAACATGACAAGCCGTCATCTGAATCGCCCACGCTTCCTAATTACGCAATTCAGAATTTTATAGAAACTTATCTTAATAGAAACGGAAATCTTATGAATTTATTAAGCGTTAGGACACAAGTATTTGTTATTTGTATGTAGTAGACCACTTTTTGTGCTGGGAGGTGATGTCGGCCCGCTCCGCTGGTATATTTCACACCTGTGAGAAACGCTAAAGCACCTAAAAAAAAAGTACCTACTGTGTAGATAAATAAAAGTAAATAAATAAAAAAGTGAACTGCTGCAGTAAAGTAATTAAAATCTTCTGACACCTGAAGGGTTTTTTCCCCCCGCTGATTAGATGATTGTACAATACCACATCACATTTTTTTCCCCACATGATAAACCTGTATTTATAATGTATGAACGTTTGCACCATATGATTAACCAACAAAATATAAATTAAATCAAATCCAAATCAAATCAGGATCATGGGTAACTATGGCTAAAAACTGTGCGCGTGCCGGTGTTGATCACACCATCCACCAAGCACAGAACATGGTGATCTCTGCTCTCCTTCGGTTTCTTTGTCATGAACATCTAACCGAATTTAGGTATTAGCGGGGGCGGTGTGTATTATTAATATCGGTTAGGAGATTAAACCAGTTCAACAGGTTTCAGTACATCTAACGTCAGAATGAGCTGGAGATGAGCGTTGTTCTGCCATCTACTGGCCGAGTCTGACAGCGCAGGAGGAGATCGAGCAGCGCAGAGCAGATCCACTCTAGACCGGGTTATAAACCGCTGCATGGCTGGAGAAGATGAACCTTAGAGCCGGAAATAACGGCACGGCTGTGCAGGACCTTGAAACTGTGACGCAGCCATTAGACTACGGCCCGGTTGACCAAACAAGAGCACAGCAGTTAAACCAAAATGTAGTGCAACTGAAACACAGCCCAGAGCAAAACCGTCCTGAACTGAAGAATGAGACAAGCCCAAGTATTTCTCTGCAGGTTTCATGTAATAAGAATATTTTCATCAGAGAAATCTCCAAACACTAATGCTTCAAATCTTACAAAATAATAATACAAAATAAAAAACTTATGTTTATTTTCATGAATCATAATGACTTACTCTGATGTAAAATTGTACAGACGCTCACGTGTTTACCAGATATGGGGAAATAAAATTGATTCAGTTATGAATCGTGATTCTTTTCTGCAGTGATTCACGTATCGCCGCACTACTGTACTATTATTTTTTTACGTTTATAATAGAATTGTCTGGTTTTCTGTGACCCACCGATCAGCCTCAGATATAAACGATTCTGTACCGAGTGCAGAAGCTTCCGAGCGACGCAACAGTAACATATTTTTATGGCGTTATACGCTTGTTAAAAGCCTCCGATCTGCCTTTTTCTCCAAACTCGGATTTTAGTGAATTAGTATCAAACCCAATCCACACACACACACACACACACACACACACACACACACACACACACACACACACACACACACACACACACACACACACACACACACACACACACACACACACACACACACACACACACACACACACACACACACACACACACACACACCTCAAATAGCCAGCGGTGGAAATTAGTTGAAAATCAGGTTAGAAGCCGCTCACGCGTGCTCACCGCTAGGTTGCGTTTTGAGACTTTGAGGCGCTAAACCGTAGGCGTTTCTCTAAACTATTTCATCCCAAGTGGTAGGCGTAAATTATTTGTTTAGAAATAATAATTATGGAGGATGACATGCGCCGATATAAGCTGCTCAGTTAAATGTTAAACTCTTATATTTGAAGTTGGTTAACTGATTTAATTAATCATAAACCGTTTTTAAAATTGTTACAAAATCGGGAGAAAATGTAATATTGATTTGGGATATAAAAAAAAAAAAAATCGTGATCGTTACAGAATCGCAGTTTGCATCGAATCTGCACAGAGATAATTGCGATAATATTGTATCCCATCTCAGACCGGTGAATCACCTTCCTCTCCTCTTTGATGGCCTGTTTCCTGAGCTTGCGGTCGTCTTTGCTCTCCTCTCGGGACCGCGGCTGCGTGGAGGCTCGCGGCAGGTCCGAGTCGTTGATCCTCTCCATGCGCTCCACCTGCTTTGCCGTCAGACCTTTGTTGGGCAGCACGTCCAGAGGAATCCCTGTCTTACTGGACACGCGGATCTGCTTCTGCTGCAACACACACACACACACACACACACACACACACACACACACACACACACACACACACACACACACAATCAATCCGCCAGGCGAAGCACTGTCTGCTTATTAAATCAATGCCTCCTTCCTGCAGGCATGCTCGGTGACCTGATGTTACCTTGGGTGGGTCTTCGATCAGCTTCGGGCGATTGTACAGGTTCGAGTACGTGCCTGTGAGACAAGTGTTGAGAGAGTTCACACACACTACATATTGTAATGCACACTTATAGACGTTTTAAGATGTGTGTGTGTGTGTGTGTGTGTGTGTTGCACAGGCATGTTTACTCACTGATGACGGTCTCGCAGTCCCACTTTTCCTCAGGAGCCTCCTCAATGACTAGCGTCTCCATTTCCTGTTCTTCATCCTCCTCTTCGTCTTCCTCCTTCAGAGAAGGCAGTTCAGGGGGACCGAGCTGATCCGGCTTCTGGATCCTGGGAAAAAATTAACAAATAAATCAAAAGGGGACAAGGGCTTAGAGAGAGCGAGAGAGAGAATATTAACACACCTCCACTGAGATCATCAGACACAAAATCCCCAATTTTTCCAAATTAACATATGGTAAGGCCGCATCACTACTGTCGCTGCAAAATGTGTGTGTCAGAGTGTCAGAGCCTGAGAGACAGTGAGACACAGCGTACGCACACCCTGAATATCACCAACTAACTACAGTTTAACATCACTACTGTTCAGATAGTTGTTATTGTTGTTAATATTGATGTTACATATTTTCCCCCCCAAAAGATTTATTGTTGAGTACCTACTACGATATTGTTTCTATTATTCTTATATTAGAAACAATATCATAGTAGGTACTCAACTAATATATATATATATATATATATATATATATATATATATATATATATATATATATATAATGTTTTATAATTGCTTTGCCAACAATTTAATATATTTAACATTCATGCCAATAAATCTCTTCTGAACTGAGTGAGAGAGAGAGAGAGAGAGAGAGAGAGAGAGAGTCAGAGAAAGTGAGACAGTGCGAGAGTGTGAGAAAGAGAAAATGAAAGTGAGAGAAAGAGTGAGAGAATGTGAAATAGTGAGGGAGAGGTTGAGAAAGAGAAAAATAGTGAGAAAGAGTGAGAGCAAGAGAGAGAGTGAGAGACATGAAGAGACAGAGCAAGAGTGAGAGAGAGTGAGTGAAAGAGAGAGACACTGAGACAGAGAGAGAGACAGAGAGAGAAAGAGTAAGAGACAGGAAGAGACACCTAGAGAGAGAGAGAGAGAGAAAGAGTCAGAGAAAGTGAGACAGTGCGAGAGTGTGAGAAAGAGAAAATGAAAGTGAGAGAAAGAGTGAGAGAATGTGAAATAGTGAGGGAGAGGTTGAGAAAGAGAAAAATAGTGAGAAAGAGTGAGAGCAAGAGAGAGAGTGAGAGACATGAAGAGACAGAGCAAGAGTGAGAGAGAGTGAGTGAAAGAGAGAGACACTGAGACAGAGAGAGACAGAGAGAGAAAGAGTAAGAGACAGGAAGAGACACCTAGAGAGAGAGAGAGAGAGACAGAGAGAGAGAGAGAGCAAGAGTGAGAGAGAGGGAATGAGTGAAAGAGATGTGTTCACTCACTCCTTCGCCTTCTGTTTGAAGTAATCGTGGATGACCTCCTCTAGCCGTGTACTTGACGGGTTGATGAATCCTTCCAGCTCTGCGTTATCGAGAGCGCCGATTTCATCATCGTCAAACTGCTCGTAGAACTACACACACACACACACACACACACACACTATTAAATCACGTGGCTTCCCTCTGAAAAAGCAGAGAAATATAACGTTAACGTGAGTGAAGTCACCTTTTCAAAGCGGTCGTCCAGCAGTGTGAGCTGCTCGTTCCTCCTCATCACAGACGACGTGAGCGAGTAATCTGTGAACCGACTCCTCGTCTCACAGTCCATGAACATGAACCGCGCCCTGTCCCCTTCGCCGTCCTCATCCGACACGCCACCCGCCGAGTCATAGCTCTGATCCTCGTCGTCGCGTCCTTCTTCTCCGCCTTCACCCTCGTCCGTGGACTCCCACTCTTCATCATCACCTTCACTGTAGGGTTTAACAGATCATTCAGAACCAGAACGTCTACACTGTCGTTATAAGACTCGTTCAGTCTGTCCTCCCGGTTGGTGTGTGACACTTATTATATCAGGCAGCCTGCGTGCGGCGCACTCACCCCATGATGGCGTCAACTGACACCACGTCGTTGGCTTTAATGACGAAGTCGTCGTCCAGGACGTTCTCAGGGTCGTCGAAGTCAAAGTCTTCATCCAGAGCAGCCACGATGTCCGGGTCCATGTCCAGCCTCGGGCCTGAGACAGGAAGAGAGAGGGCGTTCGTTATGGAATAAAAAAAAAAAAAAAAAAAAAAACTTTACATACAACAATGAACTTCTGGAATCAAACACTTCGTCTCATCAGAAAATAGAGAACAAGTAATACACCCACTCTAAAAAGTAAGTACACCCCTCTAATTTCAGCAAATATTTCAGTACATCTTCTCAAAGGACAATACTACAGAAATGAAACTTGGATCAATGTGCAGCTTGTGTAATAGTACAGATTTACATAATACATTATATATATATATATATTTATATATAAAATACATTATATATAGGATACTGTCCTATATAATAAAGTTGTTGCTGAAATGCGAAATACTGTACATACAGCATATTTAAAAAACATACAACACTTTGGATAAAAAATTAATTTAAATAGAGGATGAAGGGAATGTGATCTGCTCACCCGATATGGGAGCAGCTTTGTTCAACAACCCCACTTCTTCCTCAAACTCTGAGGCGAACACAGACGACGGGAGTTTGATGGAGGCCGACTGCTGAACACAGAGACAGAGACGAGCATGAAGACACACAGACAGACAGACACGGTCAATATCTTATTTATATCATTTATAGACAAGCGAATACTGTACATAGAAAACAAAAGTATAACAACTACAGAAATGCCAGATGTTCTGTAAGAATCTGTTTTATACACTATCAGTCAAAAGTAGGGCTGCAACCATCGATTATTTTGATAATCGATCAGTTGGGCGATTATTTTTTCAATTAGTCGGATAAAAACTAAACGCTTCTTTAATTTGATGTTTTGTTTACAACTATATAAAATCATAAATCAGGGTATTTAATTATGTATAAAACTAAACTTTAAAAAATGCAAAAGCCACATATAGAGTTTAATGATCTTTAATTTTGACATTTTAAACCTTAAATTAAGAGACAAAAGTTTGTTTTTGAACAGTAAAACTCCTCTAAATATCCAAAATATAAATACATTAATAAAAAAGCTAAACAATTGTTGTACTCTTATTATATTGGATGGCATCTGTTATAGTGGCTGCTTGTTGTGGAGTGCATGGGGGATTTCTTTTTTTAATTAATTCACTTATGCTGACTTGTCTCTTTCTAAAAAAATTAATTAAATAAAAATAAATAAACAACAGCATTTGAATATGCAAAATACAGCATTTTAACAATAATTGCAGATATTGCCAGCTGATAGAAAAGGAACAGCCAATCAGAAGTAGTGTGTGGAAGTCTGTCATTGGCTGGTTTTGTGGCAGTTTTGTAACACTGGACAAAATTGAGCGAGCGTACAGGTAGAGTCGAGTTTGCACAGAAAATAAATGTTGCTTGAGCGTGAAGGCAGAGTCGCGCGTGCACGGAATAGAGTGCACGCGCATAGAGTGCTTTGTCTGCTCTCAAAATGTCATACCGCGCACTTGTGCAATTGTGGCAGGAATATAACGCCATAGGCGCGCGCTTTTTCCTGCAGACGCTTCTGTAACCTTTTAACCATTGCACGAGCGGCTGTGTATCTGTGTGTATTTGTGCATCTTGTGGCCGCGCTCCTCAGTAACGTGAGCAGTCCAACTAATCGATAACGGCATTCGTTGACAACGAATTTCATTATCGATAATTATCGATTTATCGATTAGTTGTTGCAGCCCTAGTCAAAAGTAACTAATTATAATTAACACATTAATTAATTGATCGTTTGTGATTTTTATTTCTAAAGGTGTATAAAAATTTAGAAATAAAAAAACGCACCCACCCTTCATAATGTCACCTGAAGGTTTTCTGAAGAGCGGTTTTGAAGCTCACATTTGCAAAGTCTGGTTGTCATTACTCTGCAGTTGATTGCGCTCCGTCATCCGATCCCTTCACATTGCCTCATGTCAACTCCTACATTTCCAGTTAGCAGTTTTACAGACAGCAAGCGGTTTGATACCCGCAATGTAGGGTAGCGGGTACTCCAGTCGGTCACCCCCATAATTATATGTCATGATATAATTATAATTGATGAGTTACATAAAAATTCAAGCTGTACTGGCGTCATGAACGGGAAATCTAGCTATTGAGACCAAAATGTTTTTTCAATACCAGACTGAAAATGTTTATTCTTCCAGTAAAGTTGGACATCTTAACATGCAAGTTGCTTTTAAAGTCTGCCCCTAGTGCTCATTTAAGGAACTGCATGTTTCGGACTCCTTTTTCAGAACAAATTCTTGGGACTGAAACTGCTTTTTTTTTTTTTTTTTTTTGGTCCGGCCCACTACTACTGTTTGTTTATACTGCTGTTGCCGTAACATCATAATTTTCCCTCATGGGATAAAGTTTATCTATCTATCTATCCATCTACAATGTTTTTCTTAAATATTTATTCAGGGCGTCTTTCCAATCATAACACTTTGCCTACTCAAACATCCTGAAATCCTCTCATCATACAGAGAATTCTAAAAAAAAAAAAATAAAAAAAATAAAAAACCTGAAACGCACCACACTTGTGTATATATATATATATCCTCTAATTAATGCCTTACAGGAATCTCCATGACGTCCTCGCCCTTCTCATCCTCCTCTACCTCCGCTGCTCCTTCTTCTTCTTCTCCTCCTCCAAACCCCAGAGGTCGAGAGTCTCTGTACGGTCGTGACGCGGAGACAAGCTCTGCGGGCTGAGACGCCTCTCTGAGGTGCTGCAGGTAATCGTAATCGTCGTCGAAAAACACGCCGTACTTCCTCTGCTCCTCTCTTCTTTTCTCTGTCTCAACCTGAAAACACACACCAGCCACAATTGAGGAAATTTCTCCTCAAGTACGTTCCATAAAATAAAAAAATTAAAAAGATTTAAAAGAGTATTTTGTCTAACCTTAGCAGCAGCGGGTATGAGGACATGCTGAGGTGCTTTCTCGTCGGCCGCAAGCGGGTCTTTCTGACTCCTGTGCACCAGGTGGAACGACACGGCATTTTTCTTACTGATGAACGACTTCTTCTTCCTGTGAGGCTTTAGAGAAGAAGAAAAAACAAACAAACGAGATCACAGGTAATGCATTTAATTTTACTAGCTCTCGGTTAAGCATATCATTACTGTTAATAAACTGACTTCAATATTTCCGATGTCATATTGGGTGGTATAAAAAGTTTCAAGATTTGGTCGCTTAAGTGGCGCATCCTCACTCAGACACCTTAAAACCTGGAAGCAGAATTCGCTATTGATGGTCTCAATGAATGTCCTGGGCATGCTCCTGGGGAGCTCAGCAGCAACACGGTGCATGTTCCAATCACACGTGAGGCAACGTCAGCGATGTTGTGGATTGTTCTCCGACGATCATCACACACAAATTGCTTAACGGTTTTGACATTTTCGAGGGTTGAGTTCGTCGAAGGTCTTCCTGATCGCTCATCGTCTTATACTGACGCTCTTGAAGCGTGCGTGCCACTCAGAACACCTCAAACGACTTGTTGCAACATCACCATAAACACGCCGAATCATGACAAAACGTCTCTCTGGCAGATTTGCCCAGTTTCACACAGAATTTCACGTTCGTAACTTGCTCTTTTGGCACGCTGACTTATGAAGGTCGGTGCTCTCTGTGACTGTGTGAAGCTTTGTGCTGCCATCTGGTGGCCTGTTAAGGAACTTTTTAAAACCAGCTCGTATATTATGTATACAACAACTCAAATTAATTTAAATTACTGTACTATATACTTATTTATGAGATATTACAACACTTGATAAATACATTTATAGATGAATGATGAAGTTTATGGACATTTAGGTTGGTGGACTAATAATGACGCTTACACACACACACACACACCATGTGTCATTGTCAGTGCTGGAATAATATAATAAATAATAATATATAATAATACAATATGACGTAAACATATCGTTAACTTTGTTCTTTCTTTGTGACAATAATTAAGTGTCTAATGAAATTGAATATCAGCTTGTCTAGAACATTCTTTATTAACGCTAAGCAGAAACACACATGCTAACATGCTAACCTTCTAAATCCTCATAAACATACTCACCATTGTGCTGAAATGACTCGTTTAAACTGCGAATCTTCAATTTTCACTTTATTTTTTAACCTTTACCTCGGCACGAACAACAATAACCGAGACCCCTAAACTTTACTAACACTACAGTTAGCCGCTAGTTAAAGCTCCATGAGAAACTGTAAATGCCGCACACGCGCTCTCGACCATTTGTGGACTGAACCATCAGAGCAGCGCGTTTGGGGGGGGGGGACTGTAACAGTATAACACCGCTTTATAAACGGATTTATCGTACTTTGTATAAGAATCGATAAAACTATATATTATTAGAATTGTTAAAATCAATACGAAGATTTTAAAGTGTAGTTATTTCCATGAAATTTACTAGAATAAACATTGTTTAACCCCTATACGAACTTTGGTTTAGTCGATTCTGAGTCGTCAGTACACGTAAAGGCGCTTAGGGCGACATCTAGCGGTGAAGGTCGGAAGGTCCCAAATGGTATAATAATAATAATAATAATATAATAATAATAATAATAATAATAACATTGTGAATTATAATAATAACAACAACAATAATATAATAATATAACAATAATAAATAATAATTATTAGTATCAAAACAACGACTTTTATGCCATGTATGATTTAATATTTGTTCTGTATTTCAGGATTAATCTATTAACACATTTTAGAATTCAGACATTAATATATAACATTTAAGAAATAAAAAGAAACCTATAAAAGGCTAAATAGAGTATTTCCATTTATTCAATTAATAGTCATGTATATACTATATATCTATATCTACAGGACATAGTCATATACTGTATATAGTGATTTAGAGTGCGGATTTAATGACCCAAGGTCATACATTATTTTCAGAGCTTTAATAACTCAAATAAATCTTTGTTTGTTTTCTTTTTTATTGTGTTAATGCTCTGGCAAAATAACATTAGGAAACCAATATTTGGAGGTATAACCCCAATTTGCAATTACAGCCTTCATGAGTTTTGGCATGCTCTTCACCAGTTTTTCACTTTGTTATTGGCTAACATTATACCACCTTTTTGCAAAAAAAGTAAAAAGCTCAGCTTTGCTTGATGTTTGTAACCATCAATCTTTACAATCTACACAGTATATAGTATATAGTTTGTCCTGCTGGTTTTTGCACAGGTAGTTCCATCACAGACGATCCTCACTGGATGTAACAGTACGCAGCATCATCATCAGCTTTCATTCATGTCATCCTGTTAGCGTGTCGCAGTAGGCAGCACCATCTATGGACTGTCCGAGCTACAGCGACAGTGCATACGACAGTGAGAAGTAAGGGCTGCTGAAACATTAGAGCAATATGAGGAGTGGCAGGCAGTTTACCCACACACTCTATTTGCAGGTAATGGTAGCGCACAAGCATCAGGAGCTGCACTCGGGTGGAGCTGTGGGTAACCTCTAGTTTGATATGAAATCAATATAAATTAGGTACGTTTTATTCATTTTGGGTAGATTTCTGAGTTATTTACCATCGTACAACAATTAGCTCCAACCAAGTAATCTGATTGGACATTCACATCCCAGTCACAGAAGCACTTTCGCAAAAACCCATAAATTTGAGAAATTTAGTATTTATACTGGAATAGAAGCACTTACGGTATCTATTACTTCACATTTATCCTGAGCTCATGATTCAGATGTGCACAAGTCGTTCAGCTCATTCTGCTTGATTTGAAGTCAAATCCAGCTTTATTATGTTTACCCTTGAGGAATCATTTACACGGATTTGACGAAATTTATTTGTGTAAATTTATTTATTTTTCAGCACAAGTCTCCTAAAAATCTGGGGGGGGAAATGATTCACAGTCGGCCAAATGAAAGTAAAGCAAACATGTAAGGACCATAACATGTGCAGGATCAGATTAAGAATCCAACTTCTGGTCAAGAAGGTCTTCGACTCAACGTTCTTCAACTTGTATAATACAGAATCATTCTTTAAGCAACACATGGGCCAGGGTCACTTCCTCAGGTTTCATTTTATCCATTCATTCATTCATTAATGTTTCTCCTCTTCACACATTCATGGACAGCAACAAAAACTGCAGGAAGATTAAAATATGGTGTTAAACAGAGAAAATCTGATCATTTTTAAAACATTTTATTATAAAAAAAAAAAAAAAAAAGAATAAAAAAACATGTTTTAGTTCATTCATAAAAACGAGATAAGCACGTACCTGTTGAAAGTTCAAGGTCACCTCCCCTCTGTTTTTTGTGTCCAGGGCTTGGAAAACTCCTACAATATATAAAAAACAAATAAAATAACACACATACTTAGACGTTGCCAGCTTTAATACATCTGATTCAAGCTGATCATCAATTGAGTATCAGTGAATAAACAATATTAGATTCAGAAATGTTATTTATTGATGTACATGTCGACTCTTTTCAGTGAATCATTGAACTCAGCTCAGCAAAAGTATCGACTATTTGAGCTTCTTTCAATGCTTCTTTTAAAAATGGGGGAAAACGGATTATACACTGCCCCGCTGAATAAATAAATAAATAAATAAATAAATAATATGAGTCAAATTATTGGCCTGTATCAGGTACTGGCAACAGTTAAGGATGTTCGAAATTTGAGAAATTTGAAAATTGAGTTAAGAATTGTCTGATACGTACATTATAAAAGTACAATTGAAAGTCACTTAAACACAGTAGAAATAAGGGCTCTGTTTAATAGTGAAAGTAAGAACCATACATTTCCATACACGCACAATGTGATGAGAACTCACGGAATTGAGACTAAACAGCTGTGCGTCCATAAGAAACTAAGAAATGAGTGACTAAACAGAAAAAAAAGGCTTCAGTCTGCCAGAGAGCATAAAGATTTTACTTTGAAGCTTTACTTTCCAGAGTAATGGGCGTGTCAGGGTAAGAAAGATCCACTGTACAAGCCTCTGGAGACAGTGTTATGATCTGGTGTCGCTTCAGTCGCTCAGGTCGAGACTCAGCAACGTTAATGTACAATAAGATGAAGTCAGCTGACCACCTGAGTGTACTGAATGATTTTAAGGTTATCACATCTATGGAGTTTTTTCCTCCACACTGTGCATCATAATCAAAGCTAAAAGCGGTCAATGGAATCTTACAGTGTGCAACTTTCATTTGTTTATTTATTTATTTATTTATTTATTTTTAGTCAGGCAGCGTATATGCGAGTCGCCTCTCCATGTTCAACTCAAAGAATCAACTCAGTATCAAACGACACGCTACTTCTGTGGTATCCAATAAATGTTACATTCGCTAAATAAAAGTAAATGATTTTTTTTTTCAGATTTAGAAGTTTTATATAATTTTAACATAATCTGTGAAATTTCTTTCCAGTAAAACTTCACCTGTGTTATGGCTAGTTCGTATGCTAGCATTAACCGAAACACCAGCTTATGGTCATGAGAGCACTGTTGCTAGGGTTTAATTCAAAATTTAAGCTATATTGACACTGGAAATCAGACAAAACTTTTAATAATTAACATTTTCCTCAGACAGGTTGGGAAAATGATGAATAAAGACTCCCCATGACAAAAAAAAAAACAAACAAACAAAACAAACAAAAAAACAAAACCCTGCAATTGCATTTAGCATCAAGTGCTAACTGAACTTCACTTGGTAAACACTGTGTAACTGTGAAGCCACAGTTAACAATTTCATCCATTTTTATTTTTACTCTACAAGACAGTAAGTTGTTCAGGTGATATCTAGGGAGGAGTGTGTAAAATACATATAACATTTTAATTACTGTAACCATTTTCATACGTTCTTCATTTGTCAGGGTTTGAAACTTCAGCTTAGCCACATTTACTTACATTTGTACCAAACTGACTTTGCCAATGAATTCCTGCTGTTTAAAAAGATACCAGATATCACTAATCTCACTATTGAGGTACTTTAAACCTGACCTGCTAACAATGTGTGATGCGTGCTTTTGATACAATATGTTGGCAAAGCAGGTACAGTTTCATTTTAGCGTACAGGTAACTAATTCATCATTAATTCAAGTTTCAGGTCACTCACGAAACATGCTCTCCAGGCGGACGATGCAGGTGAGGTACTGGTCGAAGTCGATTTCGCAATTCTCATCTCCGAATCTCAACGCCATCAGCTGAAGGAGTTTATTATTCAGTTGCATCCCTTTAAAAAAAAGACAAGAAATAATAATAATTAAAAAAAACTAGAATATCCTGTTTAATCACCGCTCATAAAAAAAATAAATAAAAATAAAACTGAAAAATATAATTTGGCACCTATATTGTGCTTTAAAAGCCAAGCGTGGTTATGGGGTTTGATCATTAAAAACCAGTACAAAGAGGTCTAACCAGGTTGCCACATCAAAGATCCTGAAGCTTGTGTCTGTCCAAAACTTTCTCAGATTTGAGAAGTTGCCTATGATGTCTTGAGTAGCACGGTGGCTTAGTGGTTAGCACTATCACCTTGAACCGGCAATGCCTGGGTCTATTTACGTAGAATTTGCATGTTCTCCCTGGGCTTGGTGGGTTTAGCGTTATCGGGTGTCAAGCTGGCAACCTGGCCTTAAGTAACTGGCATAGAAATGACAGATATATTTCAAAGTTGGGGAGTATTTTTCACCAGGTGGCATGTGGACCGACCAAAATACCAAAAAAAAAAAAAAATGTTTGGTTTATTTTACTATTACAATATGACAATATTGGGCTGGAGTGAAAATTCTCAGGCATACATTAATACCATTTTTTTTATTTTTTATTTTTTTAACTGTAGTTAACATTCTGACTTCTCATAAGACATTTGACTATGGTATGCACTGTTGTTTACTATGGTAAACTATAGTGCGTTGGTACTTCAGACATGTGGTACTTCAGATATTAGCACAGGTGTCTAATATAGGTGGACAAGAAGGCCTGGCTCGCAATTTCCGTTCCACTTCATGCCAAAGGTGCTCGATGGGGTTGAGGTCAGGGCTCTGTGTGCGGGCTGGTCAAGTTCTCCCACACCGTACTCATCAAACCATGTCTTAATAGTCCTTGCTTTGTGTACTGGCGCACAGTCATGTTGGAATAGAAAAGTGCCTTCCCCAAACTGTTGCTACTAAGTTAGAAGCATAGCATTGTCCAAGATGTCTTGGTATGCTGAAGGATTAAGTTTGTTCTTCACTGGGGATAAGAGGCCTGATTGACTGAAACATCTGAATTCAATAATGAACAGAGCTACTTTTGTCCATATAGTCTATAAGTTTGCACATCAATATAAGTAAAATTCATAATAAATCTATTTTTAAAAAAAGGTTTTATCATTGTACACAAAACACAGCGAACCATAACTTTAAAACTTAGGTATGTACCAAACCGTGACTATTGCGTAGTCTTACACCCCTCTAGGTAACCGTCACACACTTATTTTATGTCAATACTGGCTAAAGCAGTGAAGAGTGCATTATTTGCATTCAACAATATAGTAGCAGTAACCAACTAAGGTGGTTCTCATTCTTCTGCTTCTTCTTCTTATTATTATTATTATCATTATTATCAGTGTAGCATATTTTTCGAAGAATCTCTCAACAGACTGTGTGCTCACCTACTGATTTGAGAGCAGACCGAAGCTCATAAGAGGACATGCATCCACTCCGGTCTGTATCGAATGACAGGAACAACATCTGTAATAGAGGTGGCAGGAATTTGAAAGGTTTGAGTATTTATTTAAAGTTTTAATTTTTTTTTTTTTACAATTAGCTACTTAGAATTCTATTAAATGAAGATGTATGAAACCATCAAAACAGTGTAAGCCAAATAAAATGTCAAGGTGTTTTATGAATACTCGGTGCTCCACACCCTCACCCAGCCAATTA
This sequence comes from Clarias magur, assembly GCA_013621035.1. Taxonomy (NCBI): domain Eukaryota; kingdom Metazoa; phylum Chordata; class Actinopteri; order Siluriformes; family Clariidae; genus Clarias; species Clarias magur. Next base: position 179,319 of record QNUK01000355.1, read on the forward strand.
CCTTACTTAGCCTGATTAAGAAAATTAAATAATAGAATTTAACACCTGTATATCTCAACTTTCAGATATCAGCATGGTGTTAATTTGCCAATCAGCCAAATGATTGAGGGTAAAAATAAGCCTTATAACAGTTACTGACTTCGAATCCAACAATGAGCTTCAAGTAAGCACTGTACAGATTGCTTGTACAGTTTGTAGGATTGATTGTCCATACTGCTATTTGAAAGTGATCAGGTCGGATTTGGCTCTGTTCAGACTGGCAGCCCAAATCCGACATATCGTCGACCTCTCTGCATTGTATGGTGCTATGGTAACAACGGTGGAGGCGTGGGTGCACTGTAGAACGTGTTGTGTGATGTCAAATGCTGGTGACTTAGACCAACAGACAGATAACAAGAAGACAGTTAAGAGTGGAGATCATACTGTATCCCCCTCAAAGTGCTATCGGACATTTCACTTTTGTAAATGAAATGAACTTTTGTCTCTACTCTGTGCAGAGACTATTGTTCTTCATTTCTGTCCATGTTTCTCCGTCATCCTCCAGCTCCTTTTCAACAGTGACTCCTCCATGTCCCACACCATGTGATCATCTGGACTCAAGATTGTGAGTGACATATTGGACAGTTTGATATGCAATTTGAGTAAGTAGAGGGTCCAGGTTGAGCCACATATTTAGGCATTCGATTTTAATCTGACTTCAAACCATCTCTGGATGTGGTTTAGATCAGATTTGCAAAAATCTGATTCAATGTGTTTTTTTTTTGTTTTGTTCAGACTAAATAAAAGTAACCTGATTCCAAGATGATTCCATTCTGGATCGGATAAACATCGGAAACGTCTGGCAGTCTGAACAAGGCCTTAGTAGCTATATATTGTGTTGCTTGTAGCACAGTGTAATGTAAGTTGGCTTTGTACATAAGTCATTTCGATATAACCTTTAGACATAACCTTTATCCTCCTTTAAATATAACATTTATCCTCCTTTAGACAAAACACTTATCTTCTGTTAGACATAACACATTTTGTAGACATAACATTAATCTTCTGTTAGACATAACACATTTTGTAGACATAACATTTATCCTCCTTGAGACATAACATTAATCTTCCGTTAGACATAACACTTATTCTTTAGACACAACAACGACTTAATGTAAAGTATATAATTTGGAAATTTCTGGAAAGTAAATTAGCTTCTCCGTGAATCCTCGAATCTCCTTGAATCATTTCAGATTCTTACCATCCATTTCTTCATCTTTTCCCAGAAGACCTTAAACTCCTGAAACTCAATCATTCCAGAGCCATCCACCTTTCCTCCTGGTTAAGGAATATCTGACAGAATCTCAACATCTTTCACATCAGATAATTAACACACAACAACATTCTGATTGTAATGAACAGAAACCGAGGTGTAAGCAAGGAAATAACCAGCATCATCTAACTTCTAGCGTCATGATATGAATCATACTGTAGCATTCCCATAAATGAATAACAGTATCAGCATTGTGCATTTGCACTTTATGGAACCAGCGTTAGAGGATACATCCATCAGGTTGATGATACTGTGGCATGTGCTCAGACTGACACCGTCAAATTTGATCTCTCTCCCTGTTATAAATAATAACAAACAAAGCTTAGGGAAAAAATGCAGAATAAATCTTGCCAGGTTGTGTTGTGCATTAGTGTGAATAATAACAAACTCACTCCTGCTCAGTACTCCGTTTAGGAGACTCTGCAGCTCCCGGGCGCTGATGGCCTGATCCTACATGCACACAGTGAGAACTTCAATCAAACATTGTGTTACACAATGTTATCGTCAGGTAAACATTGGTATGTAGCCGCAGCATTAGCGTTATTGTCACAGCAGTTAAGACTAAAGTAATGGCACCCCATGAAAGGAGAAAAAGTTAGTGTTGGTCTATGGGAGCAGATGAGCTGCAGTGGTTGAGCTGCATTATGGGACGATTTATCTCACATCACGCTTTCACTGTTTAAACTTTTTTTTTGTTATTTTTATTACTGTCAAGTTTCTATTGGTCAAGTTTCATTCGTGTCACTAAATCTGCTACTGCACTTTTGCACTTGGATGATTGCTTTTGTTAGGTTTGGCCTGATAAAAAAACCATCAACACACAGTGGCCTTACTAAACTGTCAATAGGTCAATAGGAGATTTCACATTAATAGGAGATTTCACTTTAAAGCTTGCTTAACATTACACAGGATTTAGACCTAAAGTAAAAAAGAAAACATCTTTTTTTTATTTTTCCCCGATTTTCTCCCCTAATTTAGTCGTGTCCAATTCCTCCCCGTCACTAGGGGGCTCCCACATTAAGGCTACTACTACCACTCAGCCGGGAGGGCCGAAGACTATCACGTGTTTCCTCCGAACCACGTGACGCCAGCCGACCGCGTCTTTTCGAACTGCTCGCTCGCGCACCGTTGGGGGCGGCGTAACACACTCGGAGGACGGCGCTATCCGCTCCCTCCGCTGCGCGAGCTCACAGACGCCCCTGACTGGCTGTAGAGCCCTGATTAATGTCAGAGCACTATGTACCTCTCATCCCTCCCCTCTGAGAGAGCTCGGCCAATCAGCTCTCTCTAGACCTCCGGCTGCGAGAGGTTAGCGAACTAGCGATCTCCGGATGATAGGGCGAGCGCTTTAACCACTGCGCCACTCGGAAACTCTGTCGCCACTCGAAAACTCTGTCGTCTTACCGAGCCAGCGATCTGTTCAAACAGCTTCCTCAGGCCTTTTTCCTCCTTTGTCTCCTCTTCGGGCTTGGACGGCTCCGGTGGCTGCAAATTCAAAATGGCAAGTTTGTTTAAATTCACCACATTTAATGTGACATGTAAGAATGACCTTATTACAAGGACAGTGAAAAATGTGTATAAATAAATCATAAAACTAACCCTGATTTTGCAGAGTATCTTTTGTTTAGTTTAATACTGAATCTATCCCACCCTCTAGATTACCTTCGTAGTGTGATCAAGTATATAGTGTAGATTTTTTTTTTAAAAACTAAGAAAAATTCAGAAAAGGGTTAAAGTTAAAAAAAGGTCACTCACATCAGGTAGGTCAGCATGGACAGTGTTGCCCATCTCCCTGTTCACAGACAGAGCATTTAATCCATATGCCATATGTAACACAGATATATATGCTAGTAGCTTTAGTGCAAAATTCCCATATGACTTGATTTCTTCTGTTTGATCCCTCGACATTCTATTATAGTACAGTATACCATTTTATACAGAGTGTTCAAGTCAAGTTCCGGTGAATGGAGGCGTTAAAAAGCGATTGACATTTACAGAAGACTTCAAGCGCAGTATGGTGATGACACTCACCGCAGTAAAACATTTAAATGGTGCAAACATTCTAAACATCTGTGAATCGCGATCCTGGCCAAAGTGGCTTGGAGCGCACTACAGGCATTCCCGTGCACACTTAGCGAGTGAGAAATCGACAGATACCTGTAATTGACGGATTGTCATCAGATTGCATAAGAGACGCATCTGTCTGTGGAAACTGTACACACAATCATTCAACAATCAGGAACTCAACTGGGAGTTATTGCCACATCCCCCATACAGTCCTGACCTTGCTCCAAGCCTTTTCTACATGTTTGGGTCATTAAAGGAGTTTCACGGCATGAAGCAGGCAGTTTGATCATGGCTCTCGCATACTGAGAAAACTTTCTACCTTGATGGTATCCAAGCACTAATGAAACACTGGTACTGTATACAGTAGGTGTATTAGTGTAGCAGGGGATTATATAGAGAAATAAAGGGAGTTTTTACTCTCATAACTGAGTTCTCAAAAGTCCCGGTTTGACTTGAATGCTCCTCATAGTATTAATTTTACTTGTATACTGGCCGAATGCACTGGCTTTTTTATGCAAGTAGATTTAATTACACAGAGTGACAGTGTACGTACAGTGCTCCAGCTTTGGTCTCGGAGAAGATCCGCACTAGAAAGTCAGCCTCATTGTTGGGCTGGAAGATGGTGGGCACCACCAGGTAGTTGCCTGGAGGGAGGAAAAACCGCTCGGACACTTCACGTGTGTTGATGTAGGTGCGGCTCCGTGCTTTCGAAGCGTTAAAGCGGAAGAAATCTTTGTCCGCATGGTCCTCGTTATCAGGGCACTGGAGAAAAAACAGAGTTTAAAACTCACTCCCAAACTCTACAGTTGTTTATCCCGAGCACACCGTTCATCCAGACTCTCACACCCTCTGACCTGGTAGACAGCGAAACCGATGGTCTCCATGTCAAGTCCTTCCTTGCGCAGTTTGCGCCGGTTCTTCTGCATGAGGGCCACGATGACGCCACACTGATTTGTGTGGTTCACATCTTCTAGCTTTATCTTGTACTGAGGGTTCGTCCAGAAGGTGTCTGCGGAGACAACAGACATGTGATGTCAATCAGGTGTTCAACAAAAGAGGCTGTGGGCTCACTAACACTTAATCAGAAATGCTCATCCAAATGCTGTGGCTCCTCTACATCAGACGTCACAAAGTTGAAACTAGCACACATTTCTGGTCACCACACGCAACAAAAAAAACAAACAAACAAAAAAAACAATAAAAGGTAGAAAAGGCGACACCAGGACTGTGGTAAATAAATATAATTATCAGGAATAAATACACCATGATTAGATTGACTTTACTTCACAGTATCTATGAGAGGGGACCAAGACTTCTGCACATTACTGAATCTGTGAAGAATCCAGAACCAGGAAACTAAAAGCATTATTCTTTCATTAATCTATCCGTCTTTTTTGTGGCATTTACTTATGGCTTCAGGATGCCAGCTCAGCTCCTAATAGTCATTCACACACTACGAGTCATTTGAAAATGCCAATTGGCATAACCTGAATATCTTTGGACTATGGGAGGAAACCAGAGTACCTTGGGAGAACACGCAAACTCCGCCAACGCAGCCCTGAGGCGGGAAATCGAACTCCGTCCCTGTAGGTGCAAGTCCATAGTGCTAACCACTACACCACCATGACACCCTTTGCTGGCTACCTATACACTTTCTAAAGAAGAAATAACAGAGGCAGACGTCTGGAAGATGGTGGAGCTTCAAAAACTACAGGTATGAAGGAAATAGATGGACAGGAAATGGTGATGGAGGCCAATGCTGCTGTCTATACAATCCCTGATGATCCCTGCGTCTCCCCAAGAGAGATGTTGGACTACCCGTACAAGAAGGAACAATTTACTGACCCAGGGGGTTATAAACCTCAGCCTGGTCTCTGAGGTCCTTCAAGGACCCTTTGTAAGATTAATAGTTTTACTGTTCTAAACCAAAGAACCCTTCTTCTAGGTTAAATATTAATATGAATATTTTTTTTCTGAGACTGCGTAAACAATCAACAATTGCAGAGACGATTTCAGAGACGAATCTGTGAATGATTTCCTGGGTTTAGAAACTCCGGCTTGAAAGTTGTTTTGGGGGTCATTATGGGTAAAACTGCTGTATGTCCAGTAACCACGTGTCTGTTGTGTTACCCCTTACATTAGGCACTGCTTTAATGTGCGGCATCTTTCCATAATCTGCAGTTCTTAGGCCTGGCTGACTTTGTGCTTACCAATGAAGTTCCTGCAGCCTCCGGCAGTGGAGCCCCGAATCCAGCTACCTTCAAGAACGTTCACGTTCCACTTCTTCTTGGTGTCGTCTGACAGGGAGTCTGGAGTCAGGTTACACAGCTCCACCCTGTCATAGTTCGACTTGAAATCCTCAAACTCCATCCTGCAACACAACAACCGGTATAGGCAATACTGTGGCCCACAACAAGAAACTCTAGCCAGAATGGTTTCTGTGCTTCATTTATATATTGTTGATGCTTTTATGCAATGTGAGTTATATACAATTATTTGAGATAACTGAGAGGTTGCAAATTGAGTTGCAAATATTAATAAAAACATTAATTAAATGCCATAGTGTAGGTTGAAACATTACAGAAAGATGGTACTGCCAGTAGTGTGTAACTTTTATAATATGGTACAGTATGTGCTACACAACCATACCATATTAGATACCTGCTGAACTTTGGTAGCCACTGTGGTAACCAGTAACCAGTAAGTACCATTGTATTCAACAAAGTATTGTGGTACCTTTCATATTACTACCACAGTACAAATGGAAGTGCTCTAGTATATATCCGGATACTCTATAAAGTCCTATGGTGCCTACCATGGCCATGTCTGTCTGAAGTACTATATATGTAACATAGTAACATTTCTGATGGGTTTAAAGTCACAATCCACAAATCAGCAGCCCAAAGTTTTTAGTTTTTTTTTTTTATTTAGTCGTGTCCAATTCCTCCCCGTCACTAGGGGGCTCCCACATTAAGGCTACTACTACCACTCAGCCGGGAGGGCCGAAGACTATCACGTGTTTCCTCCAAACAACGTGACACCAGCCGACCGCATCTTTCCGAACTGCTCGCTCACGTACCGTTGGGGGCGGAGTAACGCACTCGGAGGACAGCGCAAGCTCACAGACGCCCCTGACTGGCACTATGTACCTCTCATCCCTCCCCTGTGAGAGAGCTCGGCCAATCAGCTCTCTCTAGACCTCCGGCTGCGAGAGGTTACAGCACCACCCGGGATTCGAACTGGCGATCTCCGGATGATAGGGCGAGCGCTTTACCACTGCGCCACTCGGAGGCCCAGCAGCAAAAGCAAAGTTTTACCCACTGAGTCACTGCTAGAATGGATGAACACTTAAGAAAGGCTGAGAACCATAAGTTAGACAAAACAAATTGTTTAGGTCCCTGTTGGAATGACTAAGTTCGATTTTTGACGCAGAATCAAAGCAAAGCTCATACTGTACCAGAACTCGCCATCATCTGTGGAATTTTCAAGCAGTCTGACTTTATCTGCTTTATCCACAACGCTCCACTCTCTGGAACTGCAAAGTAACAAAAGCACACTTAACATGTAATATTGATTTAGAAATCAATTCCATTTATATGTACTGTACATAAATGTAAACTTAGAACAGATACTAAAACCGCCTGATCAGTCAAGATGTGTTTAACGTCAACAACAAAGTCAACAATGAAGTCAACTGGAACGATACAGTATTATCTTCTATATAATCTTTATTATAGTGATATAATTCCACCTTCAAACAATGCAAGGCCAGGTCTAAGAGGTGGAAAGATACCAAACTGCCCTGATGAATAAACATATTGTGGTTGGGCAACATGGCCGCATCCATAGTGTTACATTATACATCTATTCTGTTTACTGTTTCTGTTCATTTATTCTGTTCACAAAGTCGCCTTGCACTTCCAGGGTCCAGGTTCGTTTTCGGCCTCGGGGTCTGTGTGGAGTTTGCTTGTTCTCCCTGTGCTTGGTGGGTTTCCTACAGGTCCTGGTTTCCACCCAAAGACATGCAGATTACGCTAATCGGTGTTCCCAAATTGCCCCTACCCTGTGTGAATGTTGACCGGAGGTCCTACTACGGTTGTAAATGAGAATAAATACAATGGTCACCATTGGCCTTCACGGCCCCTAGTTGGACTACACAGGTTCCTAAATGGATGGATTGAGTCTATGCTTTATGCTGAAGTCATGATTAGCAGGATCGTACTTATCGCTCCAGGGACCGTTCCACTCCACCTGACCCCACGGGTTTCTGATTCGGATCAGTCGCACTTTTGACCCTCTGTAGTTCACCTGCAGAGGATCAGACACACACAGATGGGTTAAGAATCAGATTCAGAGATGAAGCCCGAAATACATTTTCTTGTGAACAGTTTGTCAGCTTTTACGTGAAGGATGTGAACTATTAACATATTAACATATTCAGACGATTCGAAGGAGAGCTGATGGATTACCTCTGCCAGGCCGGTGATGGAGTATGCATGACCTTTGACCAGGCCTGTGGTTGTCTGAGCTTCTGATTCAGCTGAGCTTGTGATCTAGAGGGAAAGAAATATGCATGAAAAATGAATAAAGAATTGCTTACAGGAACAAGTGCTTCTTGTTCATTGCCTGAAAGAAGTATTTCTTTACTAAGTAGAACCACATTAAGAAGTGAAAATCCTGATCTGTCCAATGAGTATATATACAGTACAGAGCAAAAGTTTGGACACCCCTTCTCATTCAGCGAGTTTTCTTTACTGTGTTCTTTATTGTGTTCTTTAGCCCAAACGCGTCTCTTCTGCTTGTTGCCTGTCCTTAGCAGTGGTTTCCTAGCAGATATTCTAGCATGAAGGCCTGATTCACACAGTCTCCTCTTAACAGTTGTTCTAGAGATGTGTCTGCTGCTAGAACTCTGTGTGGCATTGACCTGCTCTCTGATCTGAGCTGCTGTTAACCTGCCATTTCTGAGGCTGGTGACTCGGATGAACTTCTCCTCCGCAGCAGAGGTGACTCTCGGTCTTCCTTTCCTGGGCCGGTCCGCATGTGAGCCAGTTTCTTTGTAGCGCTTGATGGTTTTTCTGACTGCACTTGGGGACACTTTCAAAGTTTTCCCAATTTTTCCGACTGACTGACCGTCATTTCTTAAAGTAATGATGGTCACTCGTTTTTCTTTACTTAGCTGCTTTTTTCTTGCCATAATACAAATTCAACCTCTTTGAATGAGAAGGTGTGTCCAAACTTTTGGTCTGTACTGTATATACACACACACACACACACACACACACACACACACACACACACACACACAAAGGAAAAATTTGAACACAATGTAAAACAGTGCTGAATGCACCGGACAACTGTTCCAGAACAGCTGACCTTTGTGTCTTAATATAACAATTAATGATCGTTATTGTTACTGTTATTTAATAACCTAATTGCATACGTGTTATTTCATAGTTTCTAAATCTCGAGTATTGTTCTGGAATTTAGAAAATAAATGACAAAACAAAAAGCATTGGATTAGAAGGTGTGTCCAAACTTTTGACTGGTACTTTGTATAACACTGTTATGCTCTATATCACTACTTGTGGAAAGCTTGTCGTCCAATCCGATTACTCAGACGGAACTAACTGTTGTAATTACTGCAGCTGCAATTACACTGTGATTTTCACTATGAACACTGACCAGAATAAGGTCAAGATAAACTGGTGTAAGTACCAGTCACAATACAGATGAAAAACAGATAGGGGTTGGGGGGGGTTATGGGAAAACCTTAATTTTTGAAAGATTTCCCTTATTCTTACATCTATGGAGCAGCCCATCATGGAGCCTCTGTCCAGCGCCTTCTTCAGGATGACATAAAGGTCTGCGGGAGCGCTCTTGGTTTCAAACACTTCTCCGACTCCGCCACTGAAGTCCTCCATGGCCTCCAGGGTGCTGCCTCCCTTCAGAGCCTCGTAGCTGCCGTTCAGTCTGACACACAGACACAGACACAATGTAGAACAAAGTAGAATATTAAATACCTTGCAGGACAGTGAAATTATTTCATATATTATATGTTGATTTACATTTACGTTTATACATTTAGGCATTAGGCAGAAGCTCTTATCCAGAGCGACTTACAAAAAGTGCTTTAAAGTTTACATCACTGGATAGATACTTACACTAGGTTAACTAGGTCAATAATAAGTGCCATTAGTCAAACACAACTGGAAAGAGGTTGTTTTTTTGGCTAGCAACTAGCAGAAACAAGCCTCATGAAAGAATGCGAATCTGAGGGTCACCCTATAGTGAAAGAAGTTAACGTACTGAAAGAAAGTGCTAAATTAGTGGGGGTTGGAAAAGCTTATTCTGTGTGTGAAAGCTACTGTAAGTAGTGATTAAAAAAAGAAAAGTCATACTTGGCATAGGCCTTCTCTAAGAGTGCGCTCCAGAACTCGTTGTTTTCGGCGGAATGGAGATACACCAGTTTGTTCCTCACACACGGCAGTCTGTCGTCTATAACCACGTCCAGCCATCGGTTATGCTGCCAGAACTATAACACCAGGTTATTCAGTCATTCATGTATTAAGGGGTTAAATGAAACATAATTCCAAACCTCCGAGCTATTGAGAGTCACCTGGAAGTGAAAGATGCCGGCGTAGCCGAGATCAAAACTCTGGTCAGGTGGTACGACCCTCGACAGGATGTCTTTGTGAAGTGTCAGTGAGGCGATGGCTGCTAACAACCAGCAGTCTCCTACACACACACACACACAGTAGGATCAATATCTTCCTCCTGGAATCACAGGACTGTTTCTATACTGCTTTTTAAACAGATACGCAGCCACCGGGTGTCCAGGTGTCAATCTCTCAACTGAAGGCTACAAAAAAGCTTTAAGGTATATATGTCTTTTAAGAAATGTCTTCTATAATCATTGTGTCTCTGAGATAGTGAGAATGTTCAAAGAACAGAATAACACCCAGGATCAATATTATGCTTTAATAATCAAATGAAAACTGAAACTGAAAATCCAACATGAGAAGAAACAAAGAGGCAAAAGGAGAACTCTTAACATGATTCTACCGCCACCATGCTTCACTTTATGGATGGTGTTCTCAGTGTTGGGATTCCATCAAATCGTGGGGTTTCTGACAAGGTCAAAAAAGGTTTCCAAATTGAAGACATCTGAGTAGTGCAATAGGAATGAGGGAGCAGTTGGGCCGTGCTCTTACATGGTGAAAGATTTAGCATATTTGTATTCCTATGTCAACAATAGTAACACTAGACTATCGTAGGTGTTTTTGAGCTCAGACAAGTGGAAGAGGGTGGATAGCGCTTTTCTCCAATTGTGTTACGCTGCCTCCTAATGGATGCATCCAATGGCCTCAGATCAGAGGAAGCAAGTGTTAGCCTTCTGCCTTGTGCCTGTGGGATTTGGGGATGTCCAAACAAGTCCGGTGGGAACTGGACATATTTACATTTAGGCATTTGGCAGACGACTTAGCAAAGTGCTTGGAAGTTTCTGCTGTTGCATAGATCCTTAAACCGGGTAACTAGGTTAGGCTACTAACTAAGTACCATCAGTCAAAAAGATCCAAAAGAATCAAAAGCTTGGCAGAGACTCAGGTGTAGGGAAGCTGTACATCTAGAGGAAGTAAACCACATTAGAAAGTAACTCAGGGTAACATTTGGTCATATTAGACCAGAGACGTTTTTGCCACATGTTTGCCGAGTCCCCAAACCACCGTTGGCAAATTCCAAAAAAGGTTTCCTTTCTAGTTCCTAAAGAGTTACCTTTAGCACCTTATTTACGTCTCCAGCAAAAGTTGGAAATGTTTGAGTGTGTGAATATTTACTGTATGCATTGCATATATGACAAATTAAAGAAAAAATTAAGTGTAGCGTACAACACTGTTCCTCATAAACATAAAAAAAAACTTAACATAAATTTCAACTTTACCTGTAAACATTGACACAGAACACTGCAATTAAATATTTATTCATCCAATGCTCACCTAGCTGTCCTTGACATATGTCTGTCCGGTCTGCTCCTCCAACAATGAACTTGGGATCTTTGCAGATGTCCTACATTACAGAGAGAGAGAGAGAGAGAGAGAGAGAGAGAGAGAGAGATGGGCTATATTAATAAATAAATAAATATGCATGGTGTTGATGTGACACACTGGAATGCTGTTTAAGTGCATTACTGTGAGGGAGGCTGGGAGTGACATTAAGGTGTGGTCACATTTTTAATTTTTGCTAGTAAAAATGAAAAAAAAAAAAAAGTTTCACACCAACACACACACACACACACACACACACACACACACACACACACACACACACTCCTCCACAGACAGGTGACCGCCCGAGTAAAAAATGCTGTTCAACTAGTTTGAGTATTTAAAGTTATCACAGTCTAAAGGAATGTGTGTGTGTGTGTGTGTGTGTGTGTGTGTGTGTGTGTGTGTGTGTGTGTGTGTGTGTGTGTGTGTGTGCGGACATGGTTGGTATCTTGATGAGCACCGTTGTCTTCAAAAGTATAGCAATATCTGATTGTTTTGTCTGGTCCCCATTTGCCTGGTCCCTGTTTGGCTGGTCCCCACAAGGTAAACTGCTTTTTAAGTTAATCCCATTAAACAAACAAAAAAAAATTTTTTTTTTCTGAGGTTAAGATTAGCGCTAGGTGTAGCACAACATAAATTAGTTGCATTGATTGTTATGGTTTATGGTCTTACTATACTTGTGAGGACCTTGCATTTGGTCCTCACAAGTATAGTAAAACAAATGTGCATGTGGGTGTGCATGTATCTGCTTGTGTGTTGCGAATCCCAACTAAAATCTGAGTTACACCTCTTCAAATAATAATTATATATATATATATATATATATATATATATATATATATATATATATATATTATTTTAAAAAAAAAAAAAAATATATATATATATATATATATATATATATATATATATATATATATATATATATATAATATGATAAACATTACCATTACAAATTAAACCTTGCCCTAGCATGCTGAAGACAAACTTCACACAAAAGTAGCTGCATAGTATTTTAAATATGAAAAATACTTTTTAAAAAATCTTGGTAGCACTCTTTCCAATATGCCATGTTAACATGCTAGGGCGTGTGAAGTATTACCTTTAAATAAACATGCCTTTTTTCCCCCGCCTCCAACCAGTCTGCTGTATGAGATCCAAGAAAGTATTTGCAAAACATTACTGAGAACTGCTCGTTGTGCTCATCACACCCACTGTGTGTAACTTTTTGCTGCTGAGCTACACATGCTACGACTGAGACAGCTATGATCCTGATCCCTTCACCTGATCCTGATAAACCATTCCAGCATTTAAAAAAAACATCTAACCAGTGAGAAATGTGCAGATGATGACAGATGATCATGCTGGTGATTAGTATACTGGTGATGCTGAGTGGTTGGAGCAGGTTCCTGCAAGGTTGTTACATAAACAATCAGTTTTTAAATGGTATCTTTAGGCACTTAGCAGCCTGTTGCAGTAAAACATTTGTTCCCATTTCTTTAATTTAACCTAGTGTAAAATAAATATTTTTTTATTTTATTTTTTTAATTGACTGAACCAGAAAAACCTGTTGTCACAGTGACGGATGGAGGAGGTGAAAGAGGAATGTTTGTTGTTTTTATGTTGTTCATGTAAACCAGGTTCATTTCTTTAGTTTACACATCCATTTAGAATTCATTCATTTTGTTTCGGACGCATGGTGGCGTAGTGAATAGCACTGCTGTCTTGCATCTTTAGGGTCCGGGTTCGATTCCCACCTCGGGTCTGTTTGAATGTTCTCCCTGTGCTTGTTGGGTTTCCTTTGGCTATTCTGGATTCCTCTCACAGTCCAAATGCGTGCAGACTAGGTTAATTGGCGATCCCAATTTTCTTATAGTGTGTTTGTGTGTTTCCCCCGCAATGGATTGGCACCCTGTCCAGGGTGTACCCCGCCTTGTACACCTAAGTCATTGTGGGATAGGCTCCAGGCCCCCGCGCCCCTGCATAGGATAAGCACAATGGAAGATATTTTGATGACTTTACCAATATAACGTATTATAAGCTACAACAGATCTCTTTAAGATTGTTGGATTTAACAAATCAAGATGATGAAGTTCGTTATGTTTTGAATCTCATCTTTTGCATTTCAAAGGCTCCATCTGGGTTGTCCCACAAACATAGTTGTGGACTGTCCCAAACTCCTTGGTGTGAATGAGTCTCTGAATGTGGTGCCTTGCAGTCAACCTGCACCAAGTTCAGGGCATGTCCTCGTCTTACTCCTCATCTTCCCATGAATCCACCACGAACCTTCAGTTAAATTAACTCTAAATTTTTACCCAGCAAGAAATTTCATGTCTACTACTTTTGCACTCACGCTAGATTGCTAAAATAGCTAACTATTCCAACTATTTCTTTAAAGCAGACATTCACCTTATCAGCCTGCTGAACAAGCAGCATTCCAACAGATTGCCGTTCACCAAATTGTCTGTAGATTGTGACCCTGAATACCGATGATGCCACAGGTCTTTGCATCTACAGTAGGAGGTAAGAGTAATTTGCTGTGACTTTAGGTAGGATGGGCATACTCGTCCTCTCTCTCTCTCTGCACGGTCAATCACGGTGACGCAAGACAATCACACTGTAGAAGTCTGTTAGTCCCAGCTCAAGCATGAGGAAAACGTTCAGATTAGACTTTTTGCTCAGAGTGTCTTATGCTGTCCTGTGAAGCTACAGTTATTAATTATATAGGTCGCTAACTTTACATGTCTCAGGGGAAAGTTTTGAAGTGGAGGGAAAATATTTAAACCTCTTGTCTTGTGTATTTAATTACCGAAGGTCTGGTAACAAACTCATTCAATTCAAGTGAACAGTCAAATGTGTGAAAACTAAACAAATGGCTTAGTGGTTTGCACTGTTGACTCACACATCCTAGATTGGGAGTTTGAATCTCAGCTTTGCTTTGTGTATGTTAGGTTGCATGTTCTCTCCATGCAAAGACATCCAAAGACGTGCATAGTAGATTGATTGGCGTAGGATTTTAGATTGCCCGTAGGTTGTGCAAGTGTGTGTCCCCTGTCAAGGGTCGACACCCCATCCTGTGTCCCTGCCTTGTGCCCTGGAGTTCCATGGAATGGGCTGCAGGTTTCTTTGAGACTGTACACAGGACAAGCGGTATGGATAATGGATGGATGTAATAACTGGAATAACATTGATATGGTATAATCCCGAAATAACAGACATCAAGGGGTTTGGTATGGTAGTCTGTGAAGTTGGTCATATCACACACAGGGAAATACCTACAGTTCTCTTTAAAATTGTACTGCATTTTGGTAGATATACTAATGTATCTCAATTTATCTGACTGTCTGGAGTTAGTTTACAGCAAATCTTGGATTCCTTACAACATTCAACACACATTGCATGCCACCTGGAACTGATATTTTTTCTCTGATAAAACAGCACATTCAGGGTCATTGTTATGTCTCCCCAAAACTCGTTAACATAGAGCATAGTTAGTTCAAAGAATAGTTCATGACACTGCTAATGTTCCATTATAAACGAATAAAATTACACCTGTCAGCAACCTAAGGGACCTTACTATTACTCCATTACATCCAAAGCTACATTTACTGTATGCTGGTGCACGGCTGGGACCTTGTCCGTTACAGCTGAGATCCCATTATAACCAAGCTTGTTATAAAGGGATTATACTGAAATGGTCGATTGTGATTTGCACCATCCCTGTACAAACTCCCTCAATATATTTCCTAAAAATAATTTCCTAAAAGGGCCTCTGGACCCCACTTTTGAAAGCCAGCGCTGTGAGTAATAAGGGTCTGTGTCCCTTAATAAGCTTATTAGTTGGTAAAACGTTAGGCTCTGAAGTTGACTGATTTCTCATTAATCAAGGAATGTAGATGATTACTTGATTGAGTATGAACTGTTGAGGGATAAGTGTCCCTTGCATCAGCAAAGCATTGAATCTGGGTATAGATACTGGCTTGGGCTTAATCTTTTCTCTCAAGGCCCAGGATGTCCAGCATCACCGCTCTGGCACTCAGATGGGCTTGTATCTGAACGTGTTGCAGATACAAGCCCAAAGCCCTAACACTGTGCTAGAAGCACCCTGATTTTCTCTCAAAAGCAGTTAATATCAGTATCTAATAGCACACTTTTAGGATTTGTGTACTTTGTCCACCTCTGCTTATAGGATTCAAGAGCCTGAGTCTAAGAGGTCTACAAAGTTTTTGATTCATTTAATTATGCATGAAAACCAACAGATGCTTTTACCTACAACAAAAACAATCAAATTGTCAATGTTTGACTAAGTATTTTCCTCGTCTTTACAATCCTCACTTCGGGAGTTCACACTCCGATTTCTGGTCTCTACACTATGGTTCTGTACCTACCCCAGGTCTCTTCCATACAAAGTCGACGGGGACGCTCTGGCTGTAGAAGAGAGCCGAGTCATTGGCGGGGAAATCAGGATCCTCGAACAGCTTCTTCCTCTGCAGGCACTCCTGCCTCAGCTGCTCGTAGGTCTTGCCATCGGACTGCGTGCTCTCGGACTGAATCTTGTTGCCTGAGGCCCCGAACAGAGTGGAAGCAGAAGGCATCCTCACACCTGCTGCAGGATACACACAGACTCTCGCGAACAGAAGACGTAAAACAAGGGCCTAGCGAGGCACAATACGACTGTCACAAGCTCACCCTGCTGACAGACTGACACCCAGCTGTTTGTATATGTGTGTGTGTGTGTGTGTATGGACAGGCTTAGCAGGTTGTTCGATCGTCTAGAAACGAAACTGGTTTGACGTCCTCTGCGAAAGTCACCACACCTGTGGACACTCCCGCTGTGAGAGGTGTGAGAGCTACTATAACCAGTGTGGAATGCTGTAAAGTTGGAAAAACGTCAATTACACATGAAGAAACTACAAAAACAAGGACTATTATTATTTATTTACTGCTTATAACTGAGTCGTAGACCTTTATTCATTGGGTTAAGACGGGCTGAGATGGATTTAGATGGAGTGTCACGGGAATGCACAGGATCTAAGAGACAAACCAGAAACGTCAAAAGAGTACCTTATCGGATTTGTCACCCAGCCGACAGTTTCCTATTTTGATAACTGTGGTATTTTTTTGTTTCCTAGTCATGAATAGGAACGCTGGAGTGATGTAGCTGAGGTTGAGGAACTGGCAGAGCCAGAACATGTACACCAAGCTTACACTGCTGGCATTTCTGCGATCAGACTTCTCTTTACGGGTTTCTTAGTTTATGCAAGGATGGGTTTGGAGGCCCTCTAAAATTGGTTGTCATATGGCGACACCATTGGGACAAAGTTGGCTGACACGGTGGTCTAGTGGTTAGCACTATTGCCTTGCACTTCCAGGGTCGAGAGTTTGATTCCCACTTCGTGGTCTGTTCTCCTCAGGCTTGGTGGGTATTCTCCGGGAACTCCGGTTTCCTCCGACAGTCCAAAGACCTGCGGATTAGGCTAACTAGCATTCCCAAATTGGCTGTATTGTGATTTTAATGGATTGGCACCCTGTCCAGGGTGTACCCCGCCTTGTGCCCTAGGTCTCTTGGGATAGGCTCCAGGCGCCCCATGACCCTGAATAAAGGATAAGGCGGTATAGACGATGAGTACTGTAGGTGAGTGAGTTTAGGGGTGTATGCTTCTAGTCCGCTGAGTCTCCTGGGATAGGATCCAGGCCCCCCACAACCCGGCATCAGGATAGGTTGTATAGAGAGTGAGTGAGGATGACTTTGATAATGTTAAATGAGTGACCCGAACACAACCTAACAAACCAAGGAAATTTGCACCTTTATTTAGACCATTTACATTGATTGTCATCCACTGACAGCTTCAGTAGACACAAATTCATGGTCCCAACAGGGTTTATAATTTCCGATCGGAGATTGGGATTGATTTCCTTTACTGGTTTGGTAAATTGCAGTCGTCTAGTACTTTTTGACTTGGGGCAGTTCATTTATGGCGTTTGTTCTTTCGAGTTTGTTCTCAGCAACATGTTCTCTAGAGGCCCGGTGGTAAGCATGCAGTGCATGGACTTGGCTGAAATAAACCTATAATCAGAAGAATGAGCATTACATGATGTTTAGGTGTTTTGAATTTTGTATTTGCAGCATAGTTTTGGGCTTGTAGCATCAATGTTCTTCCAAACTCTTCCAAACTAGTCAAAGTTGGTCCTACACAGTTACATCGAAGTAATTCCAATGTCTAAAACAACATCAGACGAGTAACATCCCAGCAAAATTTTGACAACCATACATTTCTGCCGCGTTCACGCATGGATTACGTGGGCACAATTCAGCATCTGTCCATGGTTTATTTGTTGTTGGTGGTGTTTCCCCAACTCCAAGATGGCGGCACGACAGTAGTACGCCGTGGCCGTTCCGGATCCAAAGCGCTGCTCTTTATTATCACAGAGGATCGCATCGTGTGATGCTGTTGTTCTTGTTTGCACATTTGCACGTTAACTTTATGTTGTCTTTTGTATAGTTCTTAGATAGTTTTGCTAATTTATTGTGTTCATTTGTTGTTTTAGCTAGTTAGTTAGTTTAATGTAAGCTGTATGTACTGTATGTAGGAACTTGGTTTCTTTTCACTGTGTACCCAACTGTATATGATTGAAGTGACAATAAAAGTTGACTTGACGAGGGGTCGCCACAGCGGATTATCTGATCCACACCACAACTCCAATTTTATCTGGGTTTGGGACCAGCTTTGCATCCAGTTGCTGGTGACTGGGTGGGAATCGAACCCAGTCCTTCCGTATGGCAAACAAGAAACCTGCCACTGAGCCACCAATGCCCGCTCACAGTCTACATGTAATCCTACAATAATCAAAATATTTCACAAACCTGTTACGATCAGCATAAATCAAGAAATAAACATTTAGTTTTTTCCCCTGTACTGCTTCCAATCCAGTCACCACTGGGGGTTTTGCTCCATGTCCTTTTACATTGCATTATTCTTTAGTGCTGTTTTTTTTTATTAGATCTTAATCAGACATCAGCCACATTCAGCTCTCTATACATATTTATATCTTTAGTCACTAGAAGATTCGAACTGGTGTATTAAAAAATAAAAAAAGTACAAAGTTTCACAAACATTCAGCAACTTCACACAGTGTTACACCCAGCGCAGGACTCGTACTGTACACACTCCCAGCATAAAACAGCATCTTTCAGAGATTTCTGAGATTACTGTCAGAATCGGTTTCACCGCCGCATGTCAGACGTGTTTTTCCTCTCACACCCTCTTCTCCCCTGCCCTTTTCACTATCACTCAAACGCCGACAGGAATGCAGAGCATGCAGCACGCATTGTAACAACAGCAAGGCATCTTCACCTTCTTATACACTCGACTGCGTTTAACTTCCTCACCAGCTTCCCCTTTAATAAACGGCTGACTGAACTCAGACATCTAGTAATATAGGGCTCAAGGTGGGGGAAAAAAAACAAACACTTCTTTAGCGAAGACATTTGGTTGACTGGAAGCTAAAGTTTGTATTGCAATTGCAATTCACTTCATGTACAACAGAGGGCGCTTATGAACATTACGAATGAATTTGTTCATCTTCTATACCGCTTATTCCTGTACACGGCCTGGAGTCCACCGCAGGAGACTTTGGGCACGAAGTGGGGTACACCATGGATCCTTCGCACACACTACAGTCAATTTTAACAAGTCTAACATGTCATGTGAGCAGGTCTTCGGACTGTGGGAGGAAACCGGAGTACCCGGAAGAAACCTACCAAGCACGGGGAGAACATGCAAACGCTACACGCACAAACCCCCGAGACGGGAATCGAACCCATGTTTTCTGACTAAATATGTGCTGGTTCATGATGGAGTAAGAAAGGAAGAAGAGAGAAAAAAAAAGTTGGAACTATGACTCGACATATAAACGCTTCACCTTTACCTCAGAGTTTATTCTTCATTCTGAGACGTGCCGTCATGAACAAAATATCTCACCTCATAGCAGGTGTTACACAAACATGCCCTAATATAACAATCTTATAAAAAAAAAGAAAAAAAAAAACAAACATTCTTAAATGCAAAACCACTGAACCCTGTACATTGATAAAAAAAAAAATTGATATAAAAATTTTAAACAACTATTTGAAACAAACACTAACAGACACTGAAACATAAACACACCATCTTGTGAAAGTCAGAGCTTTTTATGACAATTTAGAAATAGCTGCTTGGTTGATATAAACTCATAAATCAGTTTACTTAAAAAAAAAAACAACAAAAAAAAAACACTGCTGTTAGACGTAGTGGGTGGATTTTAGTGCATCAGGGTGTCGATGGAGAATCAGATCCACTCTGTCCACAGATACAACACCGAGTCTCACACACACACGCGCCCTCACTGCTCCTGTTTCTCCTGCGCCGTGCCGGTGACCAGCAGCAGGTTGCAGGCGGTGAACTGGACGTTCAGGACGCTGCTCGTCTCGCCCATGTAAACTCCGACGAGTTCCGAGCTGGAGCCGTCCACGGGCGTCGCGCCGCCCCCGTGGGCGTTCCTCACGTCCCAGATGCGAACCGAGTTATCCAGGGCGGCCGAGGCGATGAGGGAGCTGTCTGGGCTGAACGCCAGGCTGGTGACGGCACCCGTGTGTCCACGCAGCTCCTTCAGGACGCCGCCTGCCGCCAAGTCCCACAACCGCAACCGCTGGTCCTCGCCTGCAGACACCAGGTACCTGAGCGAGTAAACACGAGTTAGATTCATTATCGTTTATTCTTAATCCTACATCATTATTATTATTATTATTATGATGATGATGATGAAGTATGTGGTGTCAGACCTGCCATCGGGTGAGAAAGCTAGGGCCAGGACGGGTCCCCGGTGTCCAGTCAGGAGACGCACCGAGCCGCCGTGTTGCGTGCTCCACAGCCGGACCGTCCTGTCGGTCGAGCCCGTAGCGACGTAGCTCGAGTTTGGGTGGAAGCGTACGCAGTCGACATCGGCGAGGTGTCCGGCGTAGAGTCGGAGCGGGTGAGCGCGGGAGGGAGTCCAGAGACGTGCCGTGGTGTCACGTGATGCCGTGCAGAAGTAGAGGCCGCACGGGCTCACCGCGATGTCCCATACAGGGTAGGCGTGGCCTCGGTACACGGCAGCGTTGCTGAAACCACGCAGCTCCCAATAGCGCACGGTACAGTCCTCCGAACATGACAGCAGACCCGAGGAGTCGCGCAGAAACGCCGCGCCGTACACCGGGCCGCTGTGACCACGCAGCGTCTTCATCTCACTGCCCAGCTCCTCCTCCTCCGTCTGAAACAGTAACGATTAAGCGTCAGATTAAAAGTAAAAAGCACGCGCATAAGGAAAACTATGCCGATGCGGAGGCTCACCTCCTCCTCTACCAGGTCGCAGGCAAGCCGTATCCTGGACACGTTGGCTCTACAGGGCCCCGTCTTCAGCTTCCTGGCTCGGAGGCTCCACAGCTTGAGTGCGGAGTTGTCGAAGGCGGCGGCGAGCAGGCGGCTGTCGGGCGACACCTCGGCGGCGTTCAGCAGCTGCTCCGTGTTCTCGAAGGCGTAGAAGCAGACTGTGGTGAGGGACGGAGGACCCTCGCGCACACGCCGGATGCAGTCCTGAAGCGCCTCCAGGGCAGCCTCGTTTTGAGGCGGTAACCCCGATGCGACGTCCACGGACTCCGCCCCGTCCGCGCCGTCCATGCCCAACCAGCCGCTGGAACAGGACGTGGAGGTGGAGTTTCCTGTAGTGAGCCCCGCCCCATAGAGCTGGTAGTCCGAGCGACGCGCAGCAGAAACCTCCACCTGTGGAGTAGAGCGTCTTCCGTCAATTACATCCTCAGGTTTGTAAATGTAAATAATAATAATAATAATAATAATAATAAGAGTATATTTAAATTGTATAGAACTGATGATGACCTGTAGGTGTGTGCTGAGCACCCTGCAGAGGGCGCTGTTGTCTTCACTCTGGAGGTAGCGCAGCAGGTACGTGTACGCCTCGTCTGTCAGGTGCACCACGTACTTATGCTCCAACAGAGAGCACAGTTTGGAGTTGGAGGCCACGTCCTGCAATGCATATACACACACACACACACACACACACACACACACTATGTAAAATATTAGTATATATATATATATTTTTTTTATTTATCTGATCTTGTCTACTTCCACTAAAACTGGTCAGCATCATGGCGACGGGATCACAGTAAGACATGGTGCGAGTCATTGTTGTCATGACCCGATCAACAGATCACCGTCGTCATGGTGACCAACTCGCATGATCACGTCAGGGCGACCGTACAGAACTGTCTGAAATGAAGTGAAGTCTGTCGTTTTTGGACAGCTAAGCGCTGTCGAGATGTTTGAGCCGATAACTGACCTGCGGTGAGACGACTCCTCTGAGATGCTCGACGGCGGCTCTCTGCTCGGCATCCTGCTGGAAGAAGGAGTGGAAGCGGCTGAAGAAGGAGTCGACGGCGCCCTTCAGGCCGCAGCGCGCCATGTCCAGGTGCAGGTAGAGGAACAGAGGGAAGAGTACGGCGCTCACCTCACGCGCTAACGGCACCTCCGCATCTGACACACACACACACACACACAAACGTGAATGCCCAGCATTAACTCAATCATCTACTGATAGTAGAAACATTTCTCTAGTTTCTTCTCCGCTCTGTAACGATGAAGAGTCTGATCATTTTAAAGATCTCCATTAAAACAGACTGATTTCTATGATGACCACCAGCTGTGCAGAACCAAAATGCAATGACCGCTAACTTTCATGTGTGTTTTTTTCTTTCTTTTTTTTTAAACTCACCCAGCAGGAAGCTGCGTAACCTGGAGAACTGAGTCTCGTACTGCTGAGGGTCCAACTGGCACGGAGCAGCAGAAACCACGTTTCCGCAGCTGGACTCTGTCTGAACTGGAGACAAAAGAGACAAACTAATTATTTAAAAAGTTATCATGATTAAAAAAACAAAACACAATAAAACATTAGATTTGCTTCTAATGTTGCATTCATCAGATTGTGACGAGTGTTTTTATTTTATATCTCTACAGTATATTAGGTATTGCCATACAAGCCTCTGATGATGTACACAGTTAATTTGTTTACTATGTTCTAAGATTTACAGAGGCATGTGACTGGGGTTCAGTATCTCAGTGCCTTTCTGACACCCGCAAATCATATACAATATGCAAGAACTCGACCCCATCCAATAGGAAAAGCGATTCACTAAGCACAATGCGACTCTGTGTATCTAAATTCACTAAAATCTATTGAGAGAGTGAGAGCTGTCATTACCTATGTGAATCCGCAGTCACCTCCTGATATGATGATATCACAATACCTCAGTGCCGATTCGATTAAAACTGCGATTGATGATTTTATAATTATCATGATTCAGTATTAAATTTTCCCACGAATTTGTTACAATTATAAACCTTTGAAATAAGTACAGTAATTAAAATGCAGCCTGATACTTATAACATTCATTTTCTTGCTTAACAACCAGACACAGCATTTAAACAATACAAACTAACTTCAAGTACAAGAGTTTAACATTTAACTGAGCAGCGCGTATTTCTATCATCCACCATAATTAGTATTATTTCTAAATAAACTACTTCTATCAAATAATTCACTCCTACCACACGAGATGAAGATGCATAAATAGTTCACAGTGTTCCACCTATAGGATTATAAAGAAACGGCGGCGTCTTACCGCCTCAGACGCTGCCAAAGCCTCAAAACTTAACTTGAACGTGCGGCTTCTACCGCACGCAATTTCTGACTAATTCGAGCTTGCAGTGTTTTGAGACTAGTATAAGAGTGTGCGATGAGTAGGTTTGAGTACGAGTTTGGAGAAAAAAACAGATTGAAGGCTTTTAACACGCATGCTTTTTGATAATATAACACCATAATAATGCGCTTCTGTTGGGCCACTCTGAAGCTTCTGCGCTCCGTACAGAATCGTTTATATATCAGAGGCTCATCAAACAGAAAACCAGCCAATTCGGGACAATGGCCGATTGACCGATTTATCTCTATTATAAATGTAAAAATTGTTTTTAAAAAGTCGATTTTGGGGTATGCAGACATCCAAAATCTCTGGGATACCGTATATGCTTTGCAGACATTAGGAAGGCGCCATCAGTAGGCAGGAGGCTCCCGGGTCTCCTGGAAAAAGTGGGATGTCTGTGCAATCAGGACGATGCAGTGTATTTGGACCAAACCCATTTTTAAAGAAGCTGCACTTAGTTTGCAGAATTTTAACTGGTTAGCTGAAGAACTCTACACAAGTACAGACAGTACAGTAGCGAACCCATGAGGTTGGCTGCCATCTCCTCGGCAGATTGAGACAGCTTGACCCCTTTCAGTGAACCGTCCACGTCCGCATACTGCCGTCTCTTGAGGTACTGCGCCACGGCGTGCTGGATCTGCTCCGTCCGGCCTCGCTTCATCACCTACAGAAAGAAAGAGTAAACAAATCACACACACTTATTATAATTGCACAGCACCATAGATGCCTAGTGAGCATCAGGTTTAGTAATCACTGCATTTAAAAATCACTTTTTGTACCCAAGTCAGAGTATCTCCTACACATCTAGCAGGATGATCACCTGATACACTTTTCCAGTGTTTGGACTCAATTCAATGAATTAATGATTCAATTCTACCATTATTCATTATATTCTTAGCTGAACTAGAGCTCATAGTGCAAAACCCTAGCACCAAGTGTTCAAAACATAGATAATTAACATATAAATGAAATGAATGACTTAAAACAAATGGCAAAAGTAAGAAAGAATCCCACTACATTCATATCTAAAACACTTTCACGGCCCATATCTTAAACAGCTCCGTATGATACACGATCCGCACTAGGTAGTGCACACGATGCCGTTTGTTAATACCCTACATAGTGCACTAATACGCGAAGTACACGGCTAGTCAGGATACAGCCCCATTACGCGCGAGCTCGTTATTTAGCTAAACGCTCGCGACGCTACGAAATAAAAGCGTTTTCCGACTGAGTCACTGTTTTAAACCGGAAGTCTGTAAGCGACCTTAATACTCACTTTATACACGTCTCCTCTCAGGTCAAAAGGGGAAAAAATAATACAAGAGTAAACATCTAAATTTGTTAGTTGTTGTCACGGCTAATATGATGCGCCAAAGAGAGGCGCCATGACTACCGGCTTCACACTTCCGGTAGACTGTGAAGCCAGA
This sequence comes from Clarias magur, assembly GCA_013621035.1. NCBI lineage: Eukaryota > Metazoa > Chordata > Actinopteri > Siluriformes > Clariidae > Clarias > Clarias magur. The sequence goes on from QNUK01000355.1 coordinate 203,964, forward strand.
GACAACACAAATAAAAGCCCTCCAGTTTTTTTTTTATTCAATGTAAAATTAACCTGTTAATATAAAATTATTATTATTATTATTATGAAGGCAAACCTTTTTATCAATTAAAATAAATTATAAATTATAAAAATTATATAATTTATCAAATTTAAATAATTATAAGATAAGATTTGTGGCTCAGTGGTTAGCATTGTCGCTTCGCACGTTGAGGGTTCAATTCCTACTTTTGGGTTTGTTTGTATGTTCTCCTAGTTTCTGGTGGTGGGTTTCCTCCCAAGAGTTAGCTAAATGGTGTTTGCAAATTACATTATAGATTATGTGAATGGACCTTAGCATTGGTCTTTTTTAAAACTTTTAACAATACTTTTAGAGATGTCATAAAGCATGCTCCTTAACATAGATCATACATATCCATTACGTCATAAAATTCACATTCTTCCATGCCTTAAAATTAGGCAAAAATGTATGATCTAAGCACACACACACACACACACACACACACACACACACACACACTAATTAACAAAAATAAAGGTGAAACTTCCACACCAAACTTTTAGCTCCTGAACAACTCTTAGTGAAGTATATTGATTAAATTACCTTTAGGCGTAAAAAATAAAGCCAGTTCATATATATACAGTATGAACATATCTATTTAGAATGGTAATATATAGGTAGAAATTTTGACATATACAACCCTAATAGCAAAAAAAGTTGGGACTGTGTGCAAATTGGCAATAAAACATATTTACAACAAAATTTAATATAGTAGGAGGCAAAGAGACTCTACAGATGACTCCTCTTATGATTCTTATGAGCTGCATATGATTCTTTCTTCCCTCTGCTGTGGCTCCCTGTAGCGTTGGAAAATAAATAATGATTATTTCAAATACATTTAAAATTGTAAATGTAATTCTAAATTTGAAGATTATGGTGACAAAAAACGTGTTTCATTTTTTTGTCACTCAAAATATGTGTCACAGCCATGGATCAGACCGGCCAGTACCTTGATCTAAACTGTTAAATCACATACATGAAATAAATCATAGATCCAGCCTTTAAAATTACACACACATTCTGACTTAGGCAAATTAAATAAAAAAATCACTAAAACTGATGCATTTGTGGTGGGTGTGTGTCCTGTTTTTGCAGATTATCTTTCTCTTGTCTTGCAAATAAATACATAAATAAATAAACAAACAGTTATTAAACATGTATACATCATAAGTATTGTGCTAATTAATTCTTTCTAATTCTTTAATATTTTTTAAAACTTTATTCATTCATAGAAGTCTTGCTTCTTATATCCAAAATGATCGCTTTTCTTAGACTTTGTATATTCCATTTCTGTAACTTTCAGTCATGGATAAAAGTAAGCCAGTATACCGGGAAAATGGGAGAGCAGCTGCTTGCCAAAACCCACGTTCCAAACCAGCTTGTCCTCTTTCTCTTCAAAAACACAGCACCTGTGAAAGGGTGCGCTTGATGTATTGCTCTGGAATGTTCAATTCAAATTAAACAAGTTATAAGTTATAAGGAAGTTTTTGCCAGTTTCACATAAAACAACTCTTTTGCTATACACAATTCCAAGTCTTTCTAATTCCTTTCTACTCCATACAGGTATTACGGTATGATCTTTTTAAAAGATGGATTAAGCCTGGGAGGAGTGAACAATATGAAGTGATGAAGGTTGTAGTAGCAGTCCGAGAAAGAATGTAAAACTACTTTCACTGCTGCTGTCAGCTAATATTTCATTTCCGTAACCAAGCCGAGCATTTTCATTTTATCACACACGCTCCCTGTCAAACGTGTGGACACACCTTCTAACTTCCTGGTTATTTCTTTCTACACTGTAAAACAATACCAAAGTTTTGGTTTGGTCTTGCTTTCCTGGGAAGGTCTTCACGAGAGCCAGTTTCATCAAGGTGCTTGATGGGTTTTGCAAATGCACGTGACAATACTGTTCTGGTAACCTGATCCGAAACAGCTGAGCTTCATGTCTGAATAATAACAACTGACTGACTTTGTAGCTGTTATTTCATAGTTTTGAAATATCTGGTTCTGTTCTGGAACTGTACAGTGCATAAACAGATCATTATTATAATTATTATAAAGGAACATACAGCATTTAGTCTTTGTTATAGTAACACAAAAACGTATTGCCACAAGCAAAAATGATAGCTCCTTTTTTTATATTTTGTCCATTATTATGGATAGATTGTAGACTGTATATCAATATTTGTTCAGAGGTATGATGGCTTGGCGGTTAGCACAGTCTTGAACCTCCAGGGTCTGGGTTTGATTCCTGCCTCAGCTCTGTGTCCATGGAGTTTGTATGTTCTTCCTGGTTGGTGGGCTTCCTTTGGGTACACTGGTTTCCTCCTATAGTCCAAAAACAGATTTCCTAAATTGTGTGAATGTTGACCGGAGGTCCCAACACAGTCATAAAATGGGAATAAATACAATGGTAATAGTCATTGGCCTTCACGAACCCTAGTTGGACTATAGAGGTCCCTGGATGGATATATACAGTACTATACTGTATATAGACCATTATTGCTTAAGTCTTCCCCTTTAGACACAGTCATTTAAAATGGCCTTGGTTTGATTGTTTAACCATGCAAGACACTGTTTTAACCAACTCTTTCCTTTCTTTCTTTTTTATTTGTGCATATTTCCCTTGTTTTTCTCCCTAATTTAGTCAGAGCCTATTTTTACCCAGCTTCCCCCTATCAAGCTCAACAGCTATCAACCAGAGAGGGAGGGATGGCAAAGGGAGGCATGTGAAGCCAACAAACGCTTTTTTCCCGGCCGGCTGCACATGCAGCATGCAGTGAAACACACTTATGGTCATGAATAGCTAGCTAGTGTCAGAATTACAGACTCGGAGAACGCAGGTGCAGTTAAGATATTTATTATTTCTGAACAAATCAAACAAACCAGTTAAGAGAATCCAAAGTCGATAGTCGTTTAAACAGGCAAGGGTCAGGCGATGTGCGTCGGGCATAAACGAGATCAGGCTAAACTCGGAAACGAAAACACAAACGGGGTCGATATCAAAAGGCAGGTATTCACAAAAGGCTTGGTAACGACTCTGGAGCCAATCACAGGGGGCGTATACTTCGCAACCACCGGACGTGTGTGAGTCTCTTTTATTAGTTCTGTAATTTGTTTCAGGTGTTTAGTATTCAGGTGAACCGTGGCATTGCTGTTGGGAGTTGTAGTTCTTAGTAGTTCTGACAGCTAGTGTCAGTGTGATTGATATTTCACAGTAAGTATGCCATCTCTGGGACTCCCTAGGGAACTGTGAACTTGCCTGGGTGAACACTGTTTTGTTGCACCACTTGGGAGCAACTCCTCTCCAGGTTCTCAGATCATACACAGAACTAATTCAGGGCTCCTTGTGGGGTCAGCAGTAGCTCAGTGGTTAAGGCATTGGGCTATGGTTGAGAAGGTCCCAGTTTAAATTCCCATGACCACCACAGTGTCATTGTTGGGCCCTTCAGCAGGGCCCTTAACCCTCAACTGCGCAGATGTACAGTATAATGAGATAAAAATGTAAGTCACTCTGTATAAGGGTGTCTGTCAAATGCTTAAATGTAACCCATGGGGATATATTCTCCCAAAATGAATCAAGAAACCCCACTCTGACTTATTAAAAAAACAAATTGAACCCCTGCATGTTTAAAGAATTAATCTGGTTTGAGGATTCTCAGCTTTAAAAAACAACAACTCCATTTTGAACAGTTAAGGAACAGTGTTAAACACTGATTCATAATGCACCAATACCATGGCAATGATAAATATATTCACCAAAAGCAAGCATTGACATTCTATGGAAAGCTTTACATTAAAGGGAAAAAAATGGAAATGGACAAGACAAGACAAGTCACTTAACTGACCAGTTTGATTTTTTCTCCTGAAGTTTCTTCCCACAATTCATTGCTAGTGTAGCCACTGTGTAGGTAGAGAGGATGACAATGGTGCTGCATACAAACTGAGTAGAAGCTCCTCCCAGTGGGACCTGAACCACTTTCCGTGGTAGTAAGCCTTCTGCTCCGGACAAGGCCTGCGCATTTGCCTCCATGGATTTGAAGGTGAATCGACCTGAAGTTGAGAGATTCAATGGAGATCCGATTTCAAATAACTACGTCTTCAGGTTGATTGGATTTCATGAGAAGGAACTAAGGAGTAGAAGTAGGAGTAAGAGTAGGATCCTTGAATTGCTATGTGAAAGAGGCTTATCTTCCATTCAAGTGCGGTTTCATTAAGCTGGACTCATTCAGCACCTCTGCAGTCCTCTCTTATTCCTTCTTACTTTTATAGCCTCCGTGTCCAGCTCCAATCCTGTCTCAGATCCCTATGTCTGGTCTTGCGTCAATGGGCAGCTAGCCCGCCGGGGGCTTTGCTAAACCTGGCTCATTCAGATGGAAACTTCTTATTTTAATTCTATTAGCGGAGTTTTACTGGGCTGACAGGTACACAGGTACAGGATTATACCCAGTAATCAGATGGCAGGGAGCATGCTAGCCTCCTCATGTTAAGCCCCAATCTCGATTTTCATTCGAATATTATTTCACTCAGACAGGCTACTTTTTAAAGCTAGCTTCGTAATAACTTTGTAACCTGATATTCATCCTTCACATAGTTTAGCATGCTGTTGACGAGACGTGTGTACTCTTTTGCCTTGATATGTTATACCTTCAAAAAATCACCACTCAAGAAGATTTTTGACCTTTTTATTTACAAGAAAGGTTGTTTAATTTGCAGCAGGATATAAAGCAGATTTTTTCTCTTTCTCCTAATTATTATTCTCTTTCACTCAAGATTGTCTATAACAGAACATATCATTTGAAAACCACGATGTAAACATATTTTAGAAGCTTTAAACCTCAACATATTTTAAAAAACAATATATTTAAGCCAAAGCTGTCATGTGATGAGTCAAGGGAAGATACTTCCTATCAGGGGCGAATCTACCGGGGTGGCACTGGGTGGCAATTGCCACCCTAAGAAAAAGCCTTGCCACCCCATTTGCCACCCCAGCACTAGTGTCCCAGCGTTCTAAAAATAAAAGAGTTTTTTAATTTATCTGACGTTCCAATCCAGATATCAGGTTCAAGTCAATCAGCCTTTATTTCATTTTTATAGGACAATGTAAAAATGTGCACCCCAGTGTATACACCGAACAAGAATAGCGTTCCTTGAATCCACAAAAACCATGCAAGGATGCTTGCTTCAGTGTTGCCACCCCTCATAATTTTAATGCCACCCCCTTGCCACCCCATGAATAATTTTCAAGATCCGCCCCTGCTTCCTGTCCCATATTGTGGCTGGTGTGAGTGGTTTGAATGTGTTTAATGGGTTTTTGGAGAATGTTGCAGGCATGTAAAGAAGTTTTACACTTCGGTAAGCACTGTGGTGAAGCAGAGAAATAACATTATACAATATTTGTATACTGTACAGTATAAAAAAATACGCATGAGCGATTTGTGTGATGCACACAATGTGTTTGCGATGCTAATGCTTAAAGCATGCATACCTGTACTATATTAGCGAGCTGTTGTCATGTACTGAAGTTGAACTAAAACTGATAGAGAACGAGGCTGACGATGCTGAAGTTATGAAGTCTGTTATTTATGTTTCTTATGATCTTCAACAATCTTTGTCACTGAAAAAAATGTGAAACACTCAACACTTTTTTCTTTGATCTAATTTGCTGGCACTACTTTCTATTTGATGTAATACAAAACATTTGCTGAACAAAAAGAAAATACAAAATAACAAATTACAAATTTGCTGTACTGTATGTATGTTTTTTATTATAACTCAACCAATTATCTTGATACTGATAATAAACTGCAAAGTTAAATAAACACACACACACAAACACACACACACACACACACACACACACACACAACTGCAGGATGATGTATCTATTGTGCCAAAACTGTGGGAGGTGGAGGTAGCTTTTTGAAAAATTCACAAAAAAGTCACACTTCTATAACCCAAACAATTGTGACACAATGTTTTGGCATTTATGCTTTTTATGTCACGGCTGGTCCGTGTGAGGCAGGCTTGGAGGACCCAAAAGCAGACACAATAGGTCGGATTCAATATAACAGAGTTTATTTCAAAATGAGGAGGTGAAACAGAGAGAGAGAGATGATCAAAAGAAACCAGTACTTGGGGTGCTGTCTGAAAAGAGCTGTGGCGTGGCTTGGTTGTGGAGGTGGATGAGAGACAGAGCACTGAATGCACAGGTTGAGCAAGCACGGCAGAGGAGTGAGCGTGGCTGTGTGGAGAGGTGAGGGCTGTGGTGCACGTGTAAAATCCGATGTGCAGTTTGAGGGAGAGATTGGAGATTCAGCAATCCTGAGGATAAAGGCCGGGCCGGAGTCAAAAACAGAAGCAAAGGTTCAAAGCCGGGTTATCAATCAATGTAGTGAACAGTTCCAACTCGTAAAGCTAAGGGTGTAACCAGAAGAGAAAAAAGGGTCAATAACATGAAAAAGGTAAAAGGTATTATTTTCACAAAACACTAGACACAAAAACACTAGGCTTGTGGCACGCAATAATTCGGCACTGGATGGTTGTTTGTGGCTGGTTTAAATAGGGAGAAAGTGACGAATGAGATGCAGAGCAGGTGTGCTCATGCCGGTGAATGAGGCGGCAAAACAGAAGCCGTGGGATGGAATGTGGAGAGGAGTTGCAGGTGATCATGGCTTGGTTAGAGCAGAGGGCGTGACATGGCGTACTGTTACATTTTATCACTCTTGTGACTGAAACATGAACAAAATGTTCTCTATCAGTTTTTCTGAAAACTGCCTAAATGAAGATCTCATTCTGCTGTCAGACTGTTGACAATGGACAATTTCTTTAGGAGAAAATACATTCATGATTCACAAGTGGTTCATGCGAAAAATCTGCAATGCATGATGTACAGTCGTGGCCAAATGTTTTGAGAATGACACAAATATTAGTTTTCACAAAGTTTGCTGCTGAACTGCTTTTAGATCTTTGTTTCAGTTGTTTCTGTGATGTAGTGAAATCTAATTACAAGCACTTCATATGTTTCAAAGGCTTTTATCGACAATCACATGACATTTATGCAGAGAGTCAGTATTTGCAGTGTTGGCGCTTCTTTTTCAGGACCCCTGCAATTCGACTGGGCTGCTCTCAATCAACTTCTGGGCCAAATCCTGACTGATAGCAACCCATTCTTTCATAATCACTTCTTGGAGTTTGTCAGAATTAGTGGGTTTTTGTTTGTCCACCTGCCTCTTGAGGATTGACCACAAGTTCTCAATGGGATTAAGATCTGGGGAGTTTCCAGGCCATGACCCCAAAATTTCAACGTTTTGGTCCCCGAGCCACTTAACTTAGTTCTCACTTTTGCCTTATGGCACGGTGCTCCATCGAGCTGGAAAATGCATTGTTCTTCACCAAACTGTTGTTGGATTGTTGGAAGAAGTTGCTGTTGGAGGGTGTTTTGGTACCATTCTTTATTCATGGCTGTGTTTTTGGGCAAAATTGTGAGTGAGCCCACTCCCTTGGATGAGAAGCAACCCCACACATGAATGGTCTCAGGATGCTTTACTGTTGGCATGACACAGGACTGATGGTAGCGTCACCTTTTCTTCTCCGGACAAGCCTTTTTCCAGATGCCCCAAACAATGGGAAAGAGGCTTCATCCGAGAATATGACTTTGCCCCAGTCCTCAGCAGTCCATTCGTCATACTTTTTGCAGAAGATCAATCTGTCCCTGATGTTTTTTTTTGGAGAGAACTGGCTTCTTTGCTATCCTTCTTGACACCAGGCCATCTTCCAAAAGTGTTCGCCTCACTGTGCGTGCAGATGCGCTCACACCTGCCTGCTGCCATTCCTGAGCAGCTCTGCACTGGTGGCCCTCCGATCCCGCAGCTGAATCCTCTTTAGGAGACGATCCTGGCGCTTGCTGGACTTTCATGGACGCCCTGAAGCCTTCTTAACAAGAATTGAACCTCTTTCCTTGAAGTTCTTGATGATCCTATAAATTGTTGATTTAGGTGCAATCTTAGTAGCCACAATATCCTTGCCTGTGAAGCCATTTTTATGCAACGCAATGATGGCTGCACGCGTTTCTTTGCAGGTCACCATGGTTAACAATGAAAGAACAATGATTTCAAGCATCAGCCTCCTTTTAACATGTCAAGTCTGCCATTCGAACCCAATCAGCCTGACATAATGATCTCCAGTCTTGTGCTCGTCAACATTCTCACCTGAGTTAGCAAGACGATTACTGAAATGATCTCAGCAGGTCCTTTAATGACAGCAATGAAATGCAGTGGAAAGTTTTTTTCGGGATTAAAATTTTCGGGGTTAATTTTCATGGCAAAGAAGGACTATGCAATTCATCTGATCACTCTTCATAACATTCTGGAGTAGATGCAAATTGCTATTATAAAAACTTAAGCAGCAACTTTTCCAATTTCCAATATTTATGTCATTCTCAAAACTTTTGGCCACGTCTGTACATTATATATAAAAAGCTATATAGAAACATCTGCAATTCATTATATATAGTACATTATATTTTAAAAAATCTATGTAGAAAAATCTGCAAAACATTATATGCATAATAGACTCTGTAGAAAAATCTGAAATATATTACATTCATTATATATTTTAAAAATCTATATAGAAAAATCTGTAAGACATTATGTACACTATATGTAAAAAAAATCTATATACTGTACTGTAGAAAAATCTGCAATACATTAAAATTTATATAGAAAAATCTCCAATACATTATATACATAATATACAAAAATCTATGAAGAAAACTCTGCAATATATTAAGTATATAAATCTATATAGACAAATTTGCAATACATTATATACAAAAATCTATGTAGAAAAATCTGGAATACATTATATACATTTCACATAGTCTATACAGAAAAATGTGTCATATATTATATGCATTATACATGATCTTCCATACCTTGTATGCTTTTTCTAATATGTTATCAATTCCTACAGAAATAATAATGTGTTAGACAGAGCATACAGTATAACGACTAGTTAGTCAGCCTAACTACACAAACAATTTTCCAAAGAAAAGTCAATAGCTAGTTTTTCATACGCTGCAATACTAATTTAAATTCCTGTCCTAATTTCGATTTGTTAGCTGTTGAGGTGAAACCTCACAAAATATCTTAAAGAAACCAGGGTCAGGATCAGGATGACAGTTAACTGGTAGAGCAAGCATCACCTACGACACTTTTCTTCCGTTACATTTAATGTGATCCTAGCTTTAGGACGCTCATGGAGAACCAAAGTCAAGCCAGTTAGTTAATAGTGTGTGACATCATTCCTTGGAAATCGTGCCATAAATAACTAAGAGACCCAGGAAACTGGGACACTACGGCAACATCGGGCTCGTTGTTAAGACCTTAATCTCACGCACCGTGTCTGACTCTGTGCTGGATCGCGACTCCTCTTCATTAGTCTAATTGAATTCAAAATGAAATGACATGTACTGTACTTTTTGGTTGAAGAAGAGTTGTTTTGCTCTGGCCCGTCCTACTGTCACTTATTAGTCTGTAATATCTGTCAGATCACTGGATCACTAAAACGCCTGCTCTGTGCTGCTGAAGCATTAAATGTAATGAAATGAGGAGTGTAACTGATTGAATTAAGCTGCATGTTGGCACTGACATGAGCTCCGTTCATGGGAATGAGGTTTTCACACAAGGGCTCAAAATCTGCATGAGAAAGAGATACTGCAAGAGAGCTACTGTGTATAAATAAATAAATGCATAAATGATGGAAAATGCTGCTACAGAAAAATAATGCATGATGATGACAGCATTGTGCCAAAAATTTTTACTTTTTTGAATGAAATTTTTAGACTTAAGTATGTTTTTATGGCAATGATTTCGACATTAGCCTTGTAGACTTATATCTGAAAATCTTGGCTGAACAGCTGCAACTGTTCATGAAACCAGTCCCACTTCGTGATTGTACTGGTTGCAGAGGTAAATTCTTTTTTTCTTTTTTCCTACACTCTCCACTTCTTCTTTCTTTCTTTGCTTCTTTCTTTTTTCCCACAGCCACCATTTCTTTCTTTATTTTTTCCTACACCCTCCATTTCTTCTTTCTTTCTTTTTTTCCTACACCCTCTCTTTCTTTCTTTCTTTTTTCCCACAGCCTCCATTTCTTTCTTTATTTTTTTCCTACAACCTCTCTTTCTTTCTTCCTTTTTTCTGCACTCTCCATTACTTCTTTCTTTCTTTTACCTACACCCTCCATTTCTTCTTTCTTAATTTTTTTCCTACACCCTCTCTTTCTTTCTTTCTTTCTTTCTTTCTTTCCACAGCCTCCATTTCTTTCTTAATTTTTTTCCTACACCCTCTCTTTCTTTCTTTCTTTCTTTCTTTCTTTCTTTCTTTCTTTCCACAGCCTCCATTTCTTTCTTAATTTTTTTCCTACACCCTCTCTTTCTTTCTTTCTTTCTTTCTTTCTTTCTTTCTTTCTTTCTTTCTTTCCACAGCCTCCATTTCTTTCTTAATTTTTTTCCTACACCCTCTCTTTCTTTCTTTCTTTCTTTCTTTCTTTCTTTCTTTCTTTCTTTCTTTCTTTCCACAGCCTCCATTTCTTTCTTAATTTTTTTCTTTCTTTCTTTCTTTCCACAGCCTCCATTTCTTTCTTAATTTTTTTCCTACACCCTCTCTTTCTTTCTTTCATCCTTTTTTCTGCACTCTCCATTTCTTCTTTCTTTCTTTTACCTACACCCTCCATTTCCTTCTTTCATTCCTTTTCCCTACATTCTACACTTCTTTCTTTCTTTTTACATTCTCCATATTTGCTGCAACTGTTCATGAAACCAATCCCACTTTGTGATAGTACTGGTTGCATAGGTAAAATTTTAAAACATATTTGTAACTCTGTGTTAAATGTCTAAGGCTTTATTCCTTTCTCTCTCTCTCTCTCTCTCTCTCTCTCTCTCTCTCTCTCTGTGTGTGTGTGTGTGTGTGTGTGTGTGTGTGTGTGTGTGTGTGTTGTGAGAATGCTCCTGTCTCCTCCCACCTGGTTAGAGACACAGGGGATCAGACATGTCCCTTTATCCCCTAATAGTTTTCTTCCCACTGCTGTGAAATACTGTCATGTGCATTAAACTGTGCTGCAGGGGGAGTAAGAACATCCCCAAGGGTGACTATCTCCAGGTGATGATGTCACTGTTGCAGGATGCAGTCATTTATTATGTGTCATCCATGTGCTCTCTTTATTTTATAAAGGTTCTGTTCATCGTCTTTTATCTAGATGTTCACATATTTGCGTGCATACACATTTGTCTTACTATCCTTATGAGGACCTTCCACTGAGAGCGAATCATGATTGTTCTCACTGGCAACCTCAAACTCAGACTCAACCTTAAACTTACCCTTAAACATTATGTGTTATTTTTTTCCATTAACGCTGTATTTTATTTTTAATTATTCATTTTTTTTATGTTTTTCTTGTGGGTACCAGACGAATGGCCCAGCAAGGTCAAAACTGCCAGATATTTATATCCTTGTGGGGATGTTAACTCCCTATTAAAATATAAAAGTACACATACCATACACATTATGGATGCTAATTCTTTCCCATGAGAACTTGCTCTAATAAAAAGTGACTCTTGTGTGTTCTTCTTGTACTGACATTGACTGACCACAAGCATCCACAAGCTTCCATTATTGAGCCAGCATGGCCTATAAAAGCTATAAAAACATTACTCTCACTCTAGCTTAAATCTTAAATCTGTCCCCGACACATGCGTTATTTCTAAGCCCTTATTAATATATATATATATATATATATATATATATATATATATATATATATATATATATATATATATATATTACTTCATGTAAATATATTATATGTTTTATTTATTTATTTATATTTTTTGGCTGTAGACCCTGAAGAGGTACCCACAAAAATACTTTGGGTCGCCCCAATTACTGAGGATCCTCAGTGCCATCAGCCTACAGCCTCTCTTACTTGGAAAGTCCTGAAAAACACCACAATACTATAAAAACTGTTCATCATTCATCACAAACCTGTAGAAACACAACCATAAATTTGTATCTAATGCGTGAAGTCTGTGCCAGCTTCTTTCTTTCTTTCGTTCTTTCTTTCTTTTTTCCTACATCATTCAATACTTTTTTCTGTCTTGCTTTCTTTCTTTTTTCATACACTCCCAATTTGTTCTTTCTTTCTTTTTTCCTACACCCTCCATTTCTTCTTTCTTTCTTTTTTCATACACTCTCAATTTGTTCTTTCTTTCTTTTTTCATACACCCTCCATTTCTTCTTTTTTCTATCTTTCTTTCTTTCTTTCTTCATACACTCTCCATTTCATTCTTTCTTCTTACATCCTCCATTTTTTCTTTCTTTCATTCATTCTCTATTTCTTCCTTTTTTCCTAAATCCTCCATTCTTTCTTTCTTTCTTTCTTTATTTTTTCCTACACCCTCCATTTCTTCTTTCTTTCTTTTTTTCATACACTCCCAATTTGTTCTTTCTTTCTTTTTTCATACAACCTGATTCTTCTTCCTTTCTTTCTTTCTTCATACATTCTACATTTCATTCTTTCTTCTTACATCGTCCATTTTTTCTTTCTTTCATTCATTCTCTATTTCTTCCTTTTTTCATTTTTTCCTAAATCCTCCATTCTTTCTTTCTTTCTTTCTTTCTTTCTTTTTTTCTTATTTTGTTACATTCTCCATTTGTCACGAGCAACCGAGGGAGCAACCATTGGTGACGTGATGAAGGGTTTGAGCTGAGAGGTGTGGAATACTGGGTGAATCCGGAGCGCCGCGTTGACACAGAGGGTGATGCAATGTGGACCGCTGAATCTAGGCGAGAGTTTTTTGGACTCTGTATGGAGGTTTAGATTTTTGGTGGAGAGCCATACTTTGTCACCTGTGTGGTACAATTGCCCCGGGGGGTTTCGACGGCAATGTTGTGAGGTGTAGAGGGTATTGGCGTGCTGAATGGCCTCCTTGGCTTGAGTCCAGGACCGCCGACACCTTCGGACCAACTGTTGGGCTGAGGGTACTTCAACCTCCGGTTCTTGATGTTCGGACATCGGAGGTTGGAAACACTGGCATACCTCAAATGGACTCAGCTTCGTGGCGGAGGAGACGTGGAGGTTGTGGGAGAGCTCCGCCCAAATGAGATAGCGAGCCCAGGAGCGCTGACGGTCGGCAACAAAGCACACTCAGTTGTTGGTTGGCCCGTTCCGTCTGACCATTTGTTTGGGGGTGATAGCCCAAGGAGAGACTGCAGGTAGAATTGATCAGACGGCAGAAGGCCTTCCAGAACTGTGCAGTGAACTGGGGCTCCCTGTCCGAGACGATGTCCTTAGGGAACCCATGCAGACGGACTACGTGCTCTAATATCAGCTCTGCTGTCCTTTTAGCTGACGGGAGTTCGGTGAGGGCCACCAGGTGCACAGCTTTGGAGAACCGATCCACTATGGTCATGATGACGTTTTTCCCTTCGGATACTGGCAGGCTGTGATGAAGTCAAGGGCAATGTGCGTCCAGGGTCGACGGGGGACTGGGAGTTGTTGGAGTTCCCCTGGTGTTGGTTGATTGGAGGTCTTGGCCCTGGTGCACACTGAGCACGCCCGAACGAACTCCTCAACGTCCTTGGCCATTGAGGGCCACCAGAAAGCGCGCTGGATGTATTTGAGGGTGCGCTGCATGCCTGGGTGCCCCGACAACGGTGAGGAGTGACCCCATTTGATGACGTCGGCCTTGATGTTCCTGGGTACGAAGAGTCGTCCAGACGGGGCCCCTGCCAGTTCGGTCTCCGTGGCCTGTGCCTGGCGAACCCTCGTCTCCAGTTCCCAACGGAGCGGGGCGATGACTCTGGAAGGTGGCAGGACAGACGCGGGGTCCGCCCGGGGGACGTCCCCCTCATGTTGTCGGGAGAGTGCATCGGCTTTGATGTTCTTTGACCCCGGGCAATAGGATAGGTTGAAATCAAAAGACTCGAAAAATAGAGCCCACCGCGCCTGCCTGGAGTTGTTTTAGGTTCTTTATGGTAATGAGGTTTTGGTGGTCGGTCCAGACGATAAATGGTTTTCTGGCACCCTGGAGCCAGTGTCGCCATTCTTCCAAAGCCCACTTTATGGCCAGCAGCTCGCGGTCCCCTACCCCGTATCGCTGCTGAGTGGGGTCAAATTTCTTGGAGAAGAAACTACAAGGGTGTAGTTTCTGGTCTGGACCCCGCTGGGAGAGAACAGCCCCAGCGCCCACCTCTGAGGCGTCCACCTCCACAACGAATTGTTGGTCGGCATCTGGATGGAGGAGAATTGGAGCGGTGGTGAATAGATGGCAGAGTTTGGAGAATACGCTGATGGCAGTGGAGTCGAGTTGGAAGGGATGAGATGAGGGACGAGTTAGTGCGGTTAGGGGGGCTGCGACTGTACTGTAGCCCCGGATAAAGCGACGATAGAAGTTCGCAAACTCAAGAAACCGTTGAAGCTGTTTGAGAGTCTAGGGTAGGGGCCAATGACGTACAACCTCGAGCTTCTTTGGGTCCATGGCCACACCCTGGGATGAGATGACAAAGCCCAGGAATGTGGTGGACCGCTTGTGAAAAGCGCACTTCTCCAACTTACAGTACAGTCGGTGGGCGAGCCCTGACGTGTCGGATGTGTTCTTCAGCGGTGCGTGAGTAGATGAGTAAATCGTCTAGGTAGACAAATACCCATTTTCCCAACATGTTCCGGAGAACATCATCCATAAACTGCTGGAAAGCTGCGGGGGCGTTACAGAGTCCAAAGGGGGTAACAAGGCTTTCATAATGTCCATTAGGGGTGATGTAGGCTGTCTTCCACTCATCTCCCTCTCCGATACACACCAAGTTGTAGGCGCTCTGGAGGTCCAACTTTGTAAAAATGGTGGCACCAGAGAGGGCGTCCAGGGCTAACTTGGTAAGAGGCAGCAAGTGTCGGTTTTTTATGGTGATGTTATTCAGCCCCGATAGTCAACACAAGGACGTAATTCGCCCAAACTCTTCTTTATGAAGAAAAACCCCGCGGCGGCGGGCGAGGAAGAGGGTCGGATGGTACCCTGATGGAGAGCGGAGGACACATACTCCTCCATCGCCCGCGTCTCGGTGGAAGAGAGAGAGTATAGACGGCCGCGAGGTGGAGTGGAACCTGGCTGGATCTCAATAGCCAGGTCGTAGGGGCAATGCAGAGGAAGATGGTCGGCATGTCTCTTACAAAAGACCTCAGCCAGGTCTCGATATGCAGGAGGGATGGCGTTGGTGTCAACATCGGGGGCCTCGGACTCCCTAGAACACGTCCCAGCCGGCGTTTGTAGACAGAGGTCGGACCCCATTGCAGGATCCGGTTTTGAGACCAGGAGATGAGAGGGTCATGCTGCAATAACCAGGGGTATCCTAAGATGATGGGTGGTGAGGAAATGGAGGTGAGACGAGAAGTGCAACGTGCAGTCGGTCTGTGGAGTACCTGGTGGAATTGAACTCAAACACAAGACCTAATGCTGTTAAAAACACACTACACTTCCCATCTGTGCCATCCCACTTATCTGGTAAAGCAATGAAAATGTCAGAGGGGAGGGGGGGAGGGGACGGCGCCGCCGCCGTTGCGGGGGGCATGGCAACAGCCGCAGCTCCGCCACCTCACGGCGCAACGTCTTGGAGCTCTTTTCGGAGAGACACGACTTCACCACGGAGCTCATTGATCAGCTCGGCATGCTGGTCATCCAGAGCGCAGAGGCGAGCAAACTCCGCTGGGTTTACTGCTTTTGGCTCAGTCATTCTGTCACGAGCAACCGAGGGATAAACACAGTAGCCTTAGCAGTTAGCCCGTGTTGCGTGGACGGTAAACCCAAACGCGGAAGCAGCGCGAGCAGGCAGGATAACCACGCGTTTACTCTTAGAACTCTCTCACACAAGGATCTACACAAATAAACCCGCGTTCTGGCAACACACACTCAATCAAGGAAGCGATCTGAATAGGTGAGTACTCACAAAATAGTTGGTGAAGCGATAGCGAAGGCATGAATGAACTTAATGACTGAGCGATGTGAAGCGCCATCTTGCTTCCTTTTATGCTTTCTGAAAGCGCGACCGTCTTACTTCCTGGTCCTCATCCCGGTCGCGGAGGGAGTGTGCATGACACCATTTCTTTCTTTCTTTCTTTCTTTCTTCTACATCCTCCATTCACTACATTTCATCTGTGTATACAGTACAGTCTATTACATGTTGTGCGTGTACAAAGCCTGTTCATGCAGATTTTGAATATTTTGTTTCATTAAATTATTTATTTCTTTGATTATTTTTCAAATCCTGAGATCTGTGCACTACTCTGAGTGCATTTCTCACCAGAATTTCGATGGTCTGTTTTTGGGTTCTCCGTTCTGGTCATATTGTAGGTGATTTTTCCAAGCTGTTTCCTTTTCTTTGTCTTACAGATTAGTCCCTGT
This sequence comes from Clarias magur, assembly GCA_013621035.1. Classification (NCBI taxonomy): domain Eukaryota; kingdom Metazoa; phylum Chordata; class Actinopteri; order Siluriformes; family Clariidae; genus Clarias; species Clarias magur. The sequence goes on from QNUK01000355.1 coordinate 220,471, forward strand.
AGGATGTGTAATAAACACCTTGTAAAAGATTGTAGACACGTTATTACTCCGTCGCTTTAATTGAGTGTTAGACTAAATTCATTCACTAGTTTATATTCTAAGTATAAACATATTATTTGGGCCCTGATCCGGAGACAGGCAAGATTTACTGGCACAATTTTGGTGCATGTTGAATCGTGATTTTGTGTTTGTGGCGACTCACATGAACTGCAAAGTCTTCTAGGGCGCTTTTCATGTGAGAGGTGAGCGAGGACAATTTGTGAAGTTGTAATAAGGGTGATTCGTACTGAGTGGGGCAAAGCGATGACCAGGTGACCCTGAGAACCTTTAAATCTCCAACACTTACCAGGAAAGATGTCTGCGTTCTTCTTCACAAATCTACTCAAGTAAAAGTCAAAGGTTTGGTACAGTAAAACTACTCATAGAAGTAAATGTAATCAAGTAAACGTAATGGAGTAAATGTAACTTGTTACTACCCACTTCTTGTCCCCAGTAATGATTCTCCTTAAGAAATCATTGTTTTGAGTTGTTTTGGCATCAGGTCAGACCTCAGACCACAAAAACAAACCACTGAGTCACTGCACGCATTGTCTCTGCAGTATCTGGGTTTATGGGTCTGTGATCTGGTTATTACAGTGGAGCCTGCACACACACACACACACACACACACACACACACACACACACACACACAAAGGCTTAGATCTAAAACTACCTTTCTCTATCTTATCTTTAACTCCTATACTGTTCACTGCATAGTCCCATTAACCTACTGTAGCCATCTCACTACATCTTACAGCAATTATAAGCAGCAGGGAATGTATTATAAATTACTCAATTCATCAGAAATCCATCTCTAATACTAGAAGTGTAAAGAATATTAATAAGGTTCACTCTCTGTATCCTCTCTTTAGAATGCTCACTGACTTTTGGCACTAATCATCCATAACTTTAAAACCATTAACATTAAAAACCACCTAGGGTTTAGGTTCCCCTTGTGCCACCAAAATAGCTCGTCATGCCCAGCATTGACATTTTCTGCACTGGTTGTTCTTTGATATCCCACAGGCATGGGTGTCAATGATTCTGTCACCAGTTTACTGGTTTATAACGGATGACCTATGTTATTTAATTCACCTGGTTATGGTGTTAACGATATGGCTGTTTTTTGTTTATATTTACTTGCAAATTGACTTGTTTCGCCCTGTTCTGCTGTGTTGACACAATTAGCATTTGGATTTGCACGACTTGGGTACTTGAGTTACTGTACATCCTATTTTTAAGAAAAACCCCAATTAGGTCATTTTCAGGCGGCATGGTGGCTTCAAAATAACCTCTTAGCGACTCCCCCTAATTTCTCTCTATTGTCTTTTTAACAGCTCCATCCATCCATTAAAAAAAAGAAGAATATTTCATCATGTTAAAGGTTGCAACAACAGGGGGGTTATACCCCAAAATAAAAATCCTATTAAAATCTTAGACTTTTCACTCTACCAATTTTCAGTCTAATTTTCCCTACTTCATTCCCAAAACCTAAATTTTTTAAAGTCATTTTTTTAAACATGGCCAATAAACATAGTTAGAAAAATGCTAACTACTTAGGTTGAATTAAAGAAAAAATACTTTTGAGAACAAATAACTTATACAGTTTATATATGTATACTTGTTGATGCTAAATGCCTAACAAACAGTCAGGAAAATGCTAAATTAATTGCAATTATTATATAGGATTTTTTTTCTTTAACTAACAATGCTAACCTGGCTAAGAAGCATAGTAGAAAAATGCTAATTCTTTCTTACTTGCTCTCATTCGTTCACAAACTATTATTCTAAAATTTGGGTAGGCTAACAAAGATAACAAATATGGCTGGGAAATATTATTTACATTTATGACTGAACCTATTTTTCATTTTATGCTTTTAAAGAAAATGCTAGTATCATTGATGCTAACTGTTCTTTACTACGATACAGCTGGAATACGAATTTAAATCAGTCTGGAGGCGAGTTCTTAAGGCTAAAATTCTCATAAGAAATAGCAAAAATGCAGATAATCTGTTCCAGCCACCCAAAAAATATTACCAGTATTACAAAAAACATGCTGTACGTTTTCTTATACGCTGAAATTGTTTTGTATGCTGATGCAAAGTTTTTGCTAAATTAAATTTTTTAAGGTGAAAATTCGTAAGGCAGGGCATTGGTATGCTGAGGTTCTGCTGCTAGAAAAAATATACAGTATGTTTCACTGGACCTAGCATGAATCAATTAGCATAGTCCCTGCTAGCTGACTCGTGGTTTCGAAAAGTTACATTTGACACTGCCAATCACCCCAGGAATTAAAATGCTGACTCAATCTGTCAGCCATTATTAATAAAAGATCAGTAGAAATTAGTTAGCCAGTTAGCGTGATAACATGTTCCTAGTCAGGAAAAATGCTGACTCATTTCTGCTTGTTGTCATTTATCACAGGAAATCATTTTGAAAGAATAGCAACATGGCTAACACCCATAGTCAGAAACATGCTAACTGGCTGTGGTATTGTTATACCTCCATATTATTATAAGCCAATGTGTTTTTTTTCTTTTCGGGTAGTGTACAGTATGTGTGTGTGTGTGTGTGTGTGTGTGGCTGATTACAATCTGCTTGTGTGGGTGTGTTGGATGTCACACCTCACAGAAGGTGATCGTGAAAGGTAAAACACGTGATCTGATGTGTTTCTAAGTTAAAATCAGCAGTCATCAGATAAATATAGTCAAAAAGGAGAGTGTATGTGTGTGCGCGCGGGTGTGTGGGTGGGTGTGTGTGGATGAGAGAGAAAGCATTGATTACTGTGTTTTTATAGTTAGCAGAAGGTCATAGAATTGCTCTGTCTAGCAGCCTTGACAAGAAAATCAATATTACGTGTCTGTCTCTCTTTTCCTCTTTTCTGTACATTCTTTTGGTGCATCTTTCCATATCTCACCCACTTCAAGTAATTTAATATTTCTCTCTCTTTTTTAATCTCTCATTCTGTCACTCTATCTCAGTGTCTCTTTTTTTGTATCTTTATATCTTTCTTTTATCTTTCTTTTTATCACACTCTTTTATGTCACTCATACTTTTTTATCTTTCTGCACCTTTCTGTTTCGTCCATTGTCTTGCTGTTTTTTTTCGTTCTATATCCTTTTAACTCTTTTCCTGACTTTATTTCTCTTACTCCTTCCCTTTCTGTGCCCTATCGATAGAAAAGATCGATAGAAAGACAAAGAAGGGGAAATGTCCATTTAAATTCTTCTGTATATTTTCTATATTTGTATAGATACCTTTTTTATTTCTTATATGTATTTAAAAATATTTTTATATTTTGTTCTATTTTTTTATAGCTAAGTTGTATCTGTATATTTTTTTTCTATGTATTTTATTCTGATTCTGTATCTTTATGTACATTACTTTTTTCTTTGTATCTTTCTTTACTTGTATCTCACTTTCTTTATCCTTTTCTGTGTATTTTGTCCATCTTTCTCTTTCTGTATTTCTTTCCTTATTTCTTCCTCTTTTTGTAATTTAATATTTCTCTTTTTCAGTTTATAAGTGTCATTTCTGTCTACATCTCCATTTCTTTTCCCCCCTGTCATTCTTTTTTTGTGTCTTGTGTCTTTCTTTACTGCTTTATTTCTCTTACTTTGTACCTGTATCTTTTTTCTATACTTCTCCTGTATGTATTTCATTCTTTTTCTGTATCTTTTTCTTTCTTTATCTTTGTACCTTATTTTACTCTCTTTCTTATCTCCCTTTTTATCATTTCAAATTTGAATAAAAATTTAATTTGTCACATACACAGTCATACACAGTACGATATGCAGCGAAATGCTTATACGACCGTCCGTGACCTTAAAATAACAAAAAGAGAGAACAATTGACAACAAGAAATAAATTATGGAATAAAATAAGAATAAGTTTAGCTAAGGAAAACGTAGCTATAGAAAATAGAACAAAATATAAAAATACTTTTAAAAATATCTAAGAAAATGTCATATTTAATAATATATAATTTAATAATAAAATTATATACAATTAAATTTCCTCTTCTTTGTCTTTCTATTGATCTTTCTTATCCTATCTCTTTCTCTCACTCTTTCTATCCTGTTTTCCTTTTTGTAACTATTTATCTCTCTTCCTGTATCTCTCCTTTTTTTAAATATCCTTTTGCATCTCTGTGTATCTCTTTCTTTCTCTCTCTGTATCTTTCCTTTTCTATTTCTTTCTTTCTCCTGCTTTCTGTATCATTCTTTCTCTTTCTGTACTTCTCTCAAGTTCTCTCACTTTTTCAGAGTCTCCACTTTTTGATCTCACTTTGCATCTCTGTGTATCTTTTTACACCTCTTTCTTTTTTTTCTCCCTCTTCTTACATTAAGAATAATACAGTACCACTAGCTCATAAATTCTGCATGCGTGTGTGTTTTCAGCTACAACACCACGGTGATGAATAGTGCCTTTAAAATGTCCATTTTCACACAAAGACTTAATCTATCCTGAAAATCAAAACCAGTTTAAGAAAGTGACAACTGACATTTTTTTTTATTTTTTTTAGATTGTGTAAAAAAATACCTTACAGTACATCCACTTTAATCAGGAAGAACAAGTGAGTCTCCCCTCTGGACGCGTGTCTGATGGAGCATATTGAAGGTGGGTGGTGGTGGTGGTTCATTTCAGCATGCTTTTAGTCATTTAATCCTTTAAGCACATGGGCACTCATTTCCAGTCATATGGGCCCCGTTGTTCTGCGCAATTTAAAGACTCCCCTCCTGCCAGCACACCTACTCCAGCACATGGAGTGCTCGATAATGAGCTGATCTGTTTGAACCGAGCTGTTGGCATTAAAGAAAACTCTCATAGATCAGATATGGGAAGTTGGGTGTGTTTAGTAGAAACACACCGCTGTAGAAAGGTCGATTTCCAGCAGCAAAGCTGGCAACACTCCCTCCCACTGTTCTTCCACACCTGCTCCTGCACAACTCCATTAGCTGGATCAGGTGTGTTAACGTCTGGTGAGAAAGAGAAGATGAGGAGGGTGTGATTGTACATTTCCTGGCCAAAAAAAAAACAAACAAACAAAAAAAAACTCTCTAACACTTTAAGATTTCATTCAGTCATCTTTAGCTTTGATAGCACATTGTGTGCTGTAATCATTCTGGAAAAATTCTGGAATACACTCATGCCATCAGGGAAGGAAAACTGCATAGATGTGATAACCCGGTCATTTAGTACATTCAGTTAATCAGTTTATTGCTACATAACGAGTCTAGACCTGAGCAACTGAAGCAACCCCAGATCATAACACTGCCTCCAGAGGCTTGTACAGTGGACACTATGCATGATGTGTGCCTCGTGTCATTCGCATCCCATCTTACCCTGACACCCCCAAAAACTCTGGAATAGGCTTAATTTGCACTCATCAGACCGCAGTAATCTCATTAGTTGTTTTCTTTGATTGATGTAACCCAATAAGTTGACCCTTCTGAAATGGTGACTTTTTAAAATTTTGGCCAGGCGGTGTATATAAAACATGTTTTCAGCCTTTCTCAGCACATTATGAGATCCAAAATTATGTTTGTTATCTACAGTTATTTTTCCCATTTTTGGGAATATTAGCCAGAGTTGCCAGATACTGTATTTGCTGAATTCCCAAGAATCATGTTTAACTTGTAACAGTACAATTAATTAATAAATTCTTTCTTTTGTTCTTTTTCACCAGTAAAACCAGCTCTAAAGCACTCCTGATCTAAAAATTATTAAACAGGGAAAACATGTTGCATACCTGATCCTACAGATTCAAATTAAACATTAGTAACAAAGCACTACAGATCATTTTTGTTGTTGAAGCACAGGCTTTGTTGTAATTTGCGCATTATTAACTATGTAATAATCTGCCCATGTACAGTACATTAGGTCAGTTAGTAATTTTTCACCCTGGCTGTCATCTGAGAACTCACATGCTAAGGTTGCTAAAACAGATAGCTGACATACAGTACTGTGGCTAATGTACTAAACATTATCTTGGGAATAGGAATGTGTTATTATTATAAAATAATCCATACCTCAAGGTGGATGAGATTCCCATATCAACGCATTCTGAAGGGTAAGAAGAAAGGCTTTCTAATGTTAAGAAGATTGAATGTGTTAACCAACAACGCCCCCCCCATCCCCCCCCCCCGCCCCATCTGTCATTGTTATGAAATATCCAGTTATCCAGCAGTTATTTTATCCAGCATAAAATCCTGAAAAAATTTGCTTTGACTGTTACAAAGCACTGAAAATGGAGACTCCTTCCATAAGTGTTACATGTACATAAGCATCTCCAAACTGAGCACAATCAGCATATCAACCATCTACATGTTTATTATTATTATTATTTCAAATTATGCTTATTTTTTAAGTTGTAAATGCACTGTACATGTGCTATGCAAACCATAATATAAACCTATTAGAAAGAGTGCATTTATATACTGTACATTCATCATTTATGTTACATCTATAAATATTTTTAATACCTTGTGTGTATTCAAAAGCAGTCTATGTAAGTTAGGGTATATTTTGACAGATGTTTAACAGATGTTTCATTGATGTTAATAGTAATTAAAAAAAAATTAAAAAAAACCTAAGTGACGTCAAACAAGTAACCAAACATTATGACAGTTTTATTACAGGAGTAATGACAATATAAACATACAGTATGAGCTAGGTTTGGTGCCTCACATGGCGGGGGTTTCTCATTTTCACATCATGCATTTTCGTAGATCATGTCATATTTAATAATATTAAAGTTTTCTACACTTTCATGAAGGTATTTTTAAACGGTGTATTATTCTGTCTTGGTCGTTTTTTTAGGGTTTAAAATAAGATTCTCGAGACTGTGGGTTTGCCTGCCCCCTACTTCTCTCCTGTGGTCCAGTCCAAAAACGCACTACAGAAATGCTTAATGAGTGGGAGTAAAACTGGGCTGCGTCCTAATCCGCACACTAATCAGCTCGATATCAGCTATAGTGACTGTATAG